>RSEF01000017.1:3373378-3414412 GCA_003993805.1 Himantopus leucocephalus
TATCCTGCATGTCTGCTTCCTGTTCTCTACCAGATTTCATTCATTTCGCTGCTGATTTTCTAACCTGGCTTCGAGCAGGTGACTGTGATGGGGACTTACCTGCTCATCCAGACCTGGTCTGGCAGGCGCTTCCCAGGTGCTCCCTAAATCCTCTGCCTTACCTTGTGCATCCTTTCATTTCTGAACCCCAGAGGAGGGGGTTGTATTTCAATACAGAAGGCTGTCTTTTGCTGCTGTGCTCGGACAGCTTAAGAAGCAAGGAGAAATGGAGTTTGCGTCATTTTCTGGTGCAACACACAAGAGCCCTAAGGTTGTTCTGGATCTTGAAGCCCAACTGTGATAGTAAGCAGACCAGGGCTTGCCAATCTGTTTCCCCAACAAACTCCCCTTCTCTGGGTTGACGACGGCCACGGAGCGTTCAGGGATTCCCAGATGTCACAGAAATCTTCACTGAACCAGAGACTGCCTTTTCCCAAAGCGAGGGCAAGAGAGGGACTTTGGTTCGGCCCCAACATTTTTGTGCCTTCAGTAAGAACTTTGGCATGGAGAAGGAGCTTGCGCTGCCTGAATGAATACACGTTCCACAAGTTCAGCTCAGGATCCGTCAGCATCTGTTGTCAGTCCCCCAGAGACGATGTCTCCTGCTGCCAGGTGCTACGCCTGCAGACATTTTACTGTTCTAGATTGAAGCTGGATTTCCAGGCAACGGCTTTTTAATTTTTTGAATTAATTTTTCCTTGAGGACAAATCAGATTTCCTTCATGTTCCCTTCTTCCATATCTCCTTCAAATCAGATTCAACTTTGAAGTGAGAAGTCCGTGGTGTTGAGGAGCAGAGTCCATGATGTAGGCCATACGTGACCGATACATCACTATGACCTTCACCAGGTCTTGGGAGCCTATAGACCTCTGCGGAGACAAAAACTAGCTCACATTACTAAGGTCCTGGATGCATTTCATGTCACAGTAGTTGAGAAGAGACCGGAAAAGGCATTTTGCACCATGATGGAAATAAAGATGTTAGCTACTGCTTCCTAGAAATATACCACTCCTGACACTGCCCTCCCCGGCTTTGAGCCTGTAGGACTCTACGGATTTAACCGAGCTGTGTTCACACCACTGTGGAAAGGGAAGAAACCTGTTAGTTTTTATTTTGTGAGGGCAATCGTAGGAAGAAACAATCTGGTCGTTCTTCGCTTTGCTCATGAAAATGTAAAACCTAATGTATAACCTACTGAGCATCCAAGACCGCGATAAGAATCAGGAGTCAGGGCTGCAGCTCCGCTCTTGAGGAAGGAAGAGCCTCTGCTTCTTTTTGGCAGCCCACCCAGTGGTGCACCACATTTGGCTGTCATGGGTTGATGCCCTCATCAGTCCCCTCACCAGTGTCTGGGAAGGATGCAAAAAAGTCCCCCTTTTTGCCATCACTCAGCAGTAGGAAGCTCATGGGCAAGAAAAGTCTTCCCATCTTCTCACCAGCGCTCCCCTCAGAGCATGGTGTTGCGCGCTTCAGGGTGGCATGTCCGTAGTAGGACTTGCAGTGTCTTCCTTAAAAGAAAACTTGGGTTGTAAAGCCGCTTTCACCCGTCATTTTTCAGAGCACGCAAAAGCGAGCGGGTACCGAATCTCTCAGCCTTTGTGCGAGGTGTCATCCCAGCAGCGAACCTGCGCTGCGATGGAGGACAGGGTGCTGCCGCGCTCCCGGCGCGGCACGGCGGAAGGACGCATGACGGTGCAGTTCAGTAAGACTTTGTTAATCATTTAGGCAGCCTCCATTTAATTCAGACATCTCAGTCTCTCCATTTGGTTCCTCCCTCGGGTTTTGCAGACTCCGAGCAGACAGATTTATTGGGGTCTTAAGCATAATCAGGAACAAATTAGCCTCTGTTAGGATCACACACTGGCCTGGATCACAGCTAGTCAAAGGCTGCCTTCCCATCCATGTGAGTATGAATTAAGTCATCGGGTTGGAGTAGGTCTTGAGTATTCTTTTATCCCAAACACATGATCTTATCAGAAGCCCATTACGTTTATCATCGCATTAGGAGGGAACATTTGGAGCCAGTGCAGGAGTATGCTGCTATATAAATGTTGTGCTTACTTCAGTGCCTGTCGTGAAAATCAGTCAGTGCTTCAGGAAGGCCAGGGAAACACTGTCTAAACACACGCGCCTAAAATTAGGCTGTGAGTTTCTGGGTATGAGTCTGCATCAGTGGGGCGGCTGCACTGGGGATGTGTAAAGAGAGCGTACATGTGTTTGTGTGTCAGTGTTTCCGTCGGCGTGGGTGTGGAGCAGGATGCATTTGGGTGCCGGTGTTTCACTGTAAGTGCATATCTGACTGTGCATGTGTTTATAGGCTGAAGGCTGGGTCTTTTTAATATGCTAGGTCTTTTCCTTCCCCCCCCCGTTTTTACAGAAATAAGCTTCTTTTCATAAAATGACAAGGAAACTCTTTTTCCAAAAACACATATTTTCAAATGTTTGGGATTTGTTTTTGAGGATTTTTGATTGCTGACCACGGTCTTTCCAGAGCTGAATATTTCTCAGAGATTTCTGCTGAGACTCTCGCTCAAACTGGGACATAGTGCTCTGAGGCGGGTGAGCTGTGTTGCTTTATCCCACTGTTCCTGGGCTCAGCAGAGAGCTTGCCCACGCTTTGGTACGTCTCTGCAGAGAGAGGAGCAGAACAAGAGATGCAGAAGGATAAGGTGAGGGAACCAAGAGCTTGTCTCCATGGCCGTCACAGTTACTCGCTGGCTCTGCCCCTTCCTCGAGCTGGCCAGACACAGAGCGTGTCTCTCCCCGGGGCGAGGGAACCACGCTGGTGTCGCGCTGTGCCGGCATTGGTAATCCCTGCAGAGAAACAAGGTACGTTACAGGGATGTCCAAACTGGGGCTCTCAGGGCACGTAGGGTTCATGAGCAGTTCAAGCACGCGTTCCCAGCTGGGTCACTATCAGATGAGGAGCAGCGGGGCTCTGCTGGCATCAGGGCTGTTGGGCAATCCGGCCGTGGGAGGAGGCAAGGCAGCGGGGCCACTGGGGCCAGCACTGCTGGGTTGCCTTAGGGCCCATCCGCACATCCACCCGAGTAATGGGACACCCCAGGGAGCCATTGTCATCTTTTGTCTGTGAAGCACTCTCCCAAGCGCTCCTCCTCCGAGCTCCTCGAGGTGTGTGGTATATGTTTGGTGGCTCCCAGCCATATGAAGATTTTAAGATGTGACATGTAGGGTCAAGAAGTTTGGCCACCCCGGGAATATTCGCTGCATTCATACCGCTGAATGGCTTCCAGATTCGTGCTGGCTCCTTTACGCCAGCTCAGAGTACTGGCCCAGCAAATACACAGTTCCCCACACTCCTCCACGTACACAAGTTGGCCACAGAGGTCGTGATGAAACGAAACCATAATGGCGTTCTTCCCTGGTAGACTTCTCCATTCTTTCAAACTCACACTCTCTGAAGGACCTGGAATTTTGCACAGGGGATTGGGAGGAAGGGAGGGGAAAAGGAGTGAAAGTCATTAAATAATTGAATTGCAATAAACTGATTTTTTTCTGGCTCATGATGGTATTTCACTGTGTAAACTAGGAGGAAAAATAAACAGGGGATTTAGTAGTTTGGAAGTAGCTCAAAATTGAGCAGCCGTTGGATTTTCTGACACCTAGCTTGAGATAGTCCAATGCTACCGACAGGACTCTCCTTAGGGATCGTTTCCATCAGTCCAGCTAGCAGCTCTGGCTAATTTCCTACCGTTTTTTCAGCAGGCTTATTTGCCAGACAAAAATACAACAGGCTGTCAGAACTGGCTACCTCTGGGGACTGGCAATGATAATACAATACAAAATAGGATACCAACAGGTCAAAGGTTTCCATTTCACAGAGTACTCTAATGACTGAAAGTCATTATTGCTATGCAGTCTGTTTGAAAAGAGTAGATGGATCTCAGTTCAGTTTTTAATGGGCCAGTGTTACAGAAACAACCTCAAAAATTTGGCATCTTTGTTGGCAGTCTCATTAGAGAAGCCACAGAATAAATGGACAAGGATAATAAAGTCTCCTGCTGCTTTTGATCCTTTCAGGTCAAATCTGAGTTGTGTTGGTTGAAGCTATGCGTGTATGTGGGAAGCTTCCCCTCGCACTGTGTATACTGTATCTGCTCTTTGGATAAACAGATCTGCTTGGCCCTTTGGTCACTACAACTGTGAACTTGGCAGTTTTCGCCATCCCTAAATTCACAGTTGCTGTTGTTGTTGTTTTGCAGATATCTTTTAAAAACAAAAAGGAAACATTGTAGACCAGACCCTCTGCTGGCGTTTTTCCATCCAAGTTGGTGGAATTATGCCAACGCCCGCATTGTCTCTATGTATTTTCTATCGCTGCTTTCTTCTGTTTCCCTCCTTTTAAATGGAGATAGATGAAAATAAGTAGAAAATCCCTTACGTTAGGAAATATCTTGGGGGAGATACCCAGTACAAAAGTTGACTGTTGTTGCTTGGCTTTCTTAAAATCACCTTGCTGTTGCCTAGAAGTGACCAATGCTCTCGCTTCCCGGGGACCTGGTCCAGCAGATACAGGACCGCAGATGTTATCAGGTCCTAGCAACTAGATTGCAGACACGTGTAGCCAGTCCTTTGCGATTTCTCTTCTCTGCTTTCTCCTGGCAGATGAACCCAGCAGATGCTATTTCCACGATGGTGATGGAGTGTGTGAGGAATTTGAGCAAATGACCAGCATCAAAGACTGTGGCGTTTACACTCCCAAAGGCTTCCTCGATCAGTGGGCTTCCAACGTCTCCGTCTCACATCACAGTGACCAGCAGTGTCCAGGATGGGTGGTCATCGGTCAGCCGGCAGCAACCCAGGTAAGGAAAGCATACTCCCTTTCCTCTCTTGGAAAGCAAAATCCAGCAAGGAGCAACCTTCGTGAGCGTAGCTAGATGGTCAGTGTTCACGTGTGATTGTTACCCCTGCCTGGTAATTCACTGCTTCACCAAGGAAGGCTCCTGACAGCAGTTTCCCACTTTCTGAGCCTGGTTAGTAGTGATGAGTTGAAATTCATTTCCAATCATCCAACTAAAAACTGGCTGAAGTCGTGGCCTGCTTCATTCAGTAAGCTGTGTAGGAGTCACCTCGACTAACTTTCATCACCTAAGAGACTAGACAGGCTCTCTGCCGCTAGCACAGGGCACTCTCTCGTGGCAATGAGTTCTGAAGGCTAATGCCGAATAATACAAAAAAGCGTTCTTTTTTAATAGTTTTGTATTTTCTGTCTCCCACTTTCATAAAAGCACCCTATTGTTCTATTCCGAGAAAGGTCCCATCCATTCCCACAGCCATTCATTAGCTTTAAGCCCCTTCTTACGTGTCTCCTTCATCGCAGAAATAGCTCCAGTTACCATAACTTTACATTTTGTCTCCCTGAGACAAATGAGATCCAAATGAGTTCAGAAAGACAAAACTACTGGAAAACAGAGCTGTACACGATGCAGATGCAACAGTCCAGATGCAACCCCCTGACTCGGGAAAGCCCGTATTGCTTATTGTTGGGTTTTTAGTGGATACATCGGGGAAAGGATCATCATATAGAAGAGCTGCTTCATATATTCCTCTTCAGCATCCACCGTTGTCCCTTGCTAGAGACAGAGCAGTGGACTAGGTGGACTTTTGTTCTGATGCAGCAAAGTTGTTCTTACAGTCTAATTATCTGGGAGGTGTCTTGAGTGGGCAGTGCCGAGAGGAATGCCGTGTCACAGATATGACAAGCAGATTTCTCCGTGAATAGTAAATGCTAAGCATTTCCAGTTGGCTTGCAAGAGAAAACGTCTTCATCCAAGAGACTTGGCCTTGTTCACATTGCACAAGTCTGTAACAAATTAATGACCAGGTCAGTTTTAAATGCACAAAGTGTGCTTAGCTGGCGTAGTACCAAGACAGAATCCTGAGCCCAGTATTGCCTTTTTGTCATGGTCTCATTTATTATTTCACACTGTAAAAGGAACTTCCCTCTGGACCCCTACCAGTGCCTTCGTAACTTCTTGCTCGTTCGAGCTCCCTGGGCTGTAGCACAGTCCAAAGCCCACCGTCTGCAGTTCAGGTGCCGCTTTACGTCCCCAAGCACTCTGTCCCCGTGTAGCCGCGACGCAGAGCTGCCCTGATTTTCTCCTAACGCGCTGGTAGAAACAGCCGCGCCGTGCAGTAGGTAACATATGGGCCTGTGGTGGAAGAAACACCACCACGCACAGACGCAGCAGAAAGCCCTGCTGTGTAGCCACAACGCAGGCGTGTTTGTTGTACCCAGATGAGATGAAGTTGTCACAGCCTTGTTAAAAAAAAAAAAAAAGGGGAAAAAAAAAAAGCTGTTGTATTTATAGGCAGAGCACCAGCATATCACACACTGGCAGAGTGAATGGGAACATGCCTCCTGTTATTGCCTGGCCCCTGGGGAGATAACAGTGTGCTATTTACTTCCAGCAAAAGGAATTTTTGCTTTAGCTCAGCTGGTCCTATTACACCAGTTTGAGTGCATGGGGTTCATTGACCTTTTTAATCATATATGTTGAGAAAGTCTTTGTTTTCCCCAGGAACAAGACAGCCTCGTCGGCTTGTGAAAGCACCTGACTTGTCACTCCGGAGAGGTTAGGTGGGGCAGCAGGTCATCAGTCTGTTAGCTAGAGGAGATGAAAATTAACCTAAGATCTCCTCTAATCACTGCATGTAATGATCACTGGTGTGTAAACATGTTTGGCTTCATTATCTGCACAAGCATTGAGCCTTAGGGGTTTTTTGTATTGATGAAAGGAGCACCTTTCCTCCCCCAGATATCTTTCAGAGTAGGTTGTGTGCTTGCTGGTGTTGTGCAAACTTTTCGTGTTGTTGCTGGGTAGTTTCCTGATTAATCAGAGTGGCATTTGTGTTGGCTTCTCATCAAGAATGCCATGAAAGATACGTTTGAGTGCAGTGCACAGCAACATACAGAATACATAGGCTGCCTGTTTGTTAGCCATCCCTGGTCCTTACAATCGCCCCAGCGCTCTCAAGGTGCTTTAAAGCATTTTAAGCATGTCCTTCATGATTTACAATGTTTCTCATCCTTAGATATCTCAACACCTGTTTCTCCGCATGGCTGTCATAGTTTTGCCTAGGCTGTTTCTGAGGAGTAGGCATCGCAGGTCGGTTTGTTATTGGGGTATTTCTCAGCATTATCTGCCTGCGTGCACTTGTTTACTCTTGGAGGATTGTTTATGAGCACAAGCCGGAGAACATTTTCTTATTATTGTACTTATTGTTGTAGGGTTGCTTCTGCGAACTGACCATCCCACACCTGTTTGGGCCGTTCACCTAAGACATTGCCCGTTGCCGCGGAGTTGGTTGTTCACTAGAAGCAGGGTGCTCACACTTGCTTATTATTTTGAGATGGATCTTACTTGTTGGTTCCTCACTTGTTAGTATGAGGCTGCTGAATGGCAACATACTAAGGGAGAAAAAAAAAGTTCACAGTATAAGGTTTGTTTTGAACAACAAAATGCTTACAAAGAATGACACAGTCTTGGCGAAGAGATACACATTTGAAAAATGCAAAGGTCAAACAGCCCCCCCCCTTTAAACAATCACTCTTTCTGCAGAAGCAAGACTGATAGACAGCCACTTCTACTTTCCTGGCAGCCACTCTTCAGTGCTGATTAAGAAATATTCTCAGTACTGACAGCATCATATTTAGAGCCAAAGGGGACCAGTCAGCAACATTGCACCAGCAGAGAAATGCGAGCACTGATGCAGGGTGTTTTTACAGTTTGATTTCTAATCTGGCGCCCTCCACAGATCTTGAAGCAGACGCTGCTCTGTACCTGTTGTTGACCGCAGGAGGAATTCAGCAATACGGGCTTTGCTCGCTCTTGGGCTGCTCTTTTCCCTACCGCTCTCGCTGCGAGTTTGTAAACAGCCTCTCCTTGCCATTCACTGTCTGTGAAATATTATCAGTGTTGATGTACTGGTTGTGTGGGGTTTTCTACAGCACTGTTTATTTCTCGGTGCCTTTCTTGTGCTAAAGATTATTGATGCTAGCATTAAGTCGTCAGCTGGTGTATGCTGGCAAAGACTACAAAAAGGCAGTAGCACTGGGCAGATTTATACTAGTTGAAGGAGAGATCCAGTAGGCGTAAACAGACAGACAAAGGGTGCTTCGGCGGATCTCTTTTGTGAATAGCTGCAATTTTTTCTGTATTGGAAGTCCCCAAGGACTTATTTCCCTGACTGGTTTGTACCCAGCTGGGGTCAACCTCCTCGTTACCAGCAGGAGGGGGTAGGACGTGGCCTCCTGATGCCAAGTTAAGGCACCTGGGCTTGACAAGCCGTGAGTTTAAAAAGCCAGCTTGTGGTCTGCCCTGACAATCCCCGTTGTATCGTCACTGGTGAAGCTGCATCAGTGAGGACTTTTAAGTAGGAACACGCAGTGTGGATTAGGTCACTGTGAAAGGTTGGCTGTCCTGGAGGGTTCAGGAAACCAGGGTCTTGCGATGGCCTCAGTCAACTCAATCTCCATGCTGTGATTGCACATGAGTTTTGTTTTGTTACCATTCACACTGGGTGAGTGCATTAGCTTATATTTTCATCTCTCTTTCTAGAATAGGTTGTACTGAGCAGGAAGGATTTGGGTGTTTCACTAAAGTGTGTTTTCTAGACAGACATGCCTTTGGAGGAAGCCTCTGACAGGCTTGTTTCAGGAGGGTTGCTCCGTGGCTTGGGCAAAAGGAGCACAGGTACATGGGTGCACACCAACCACAGGAGCTGGAGATGCCACTTCTCCTATCCTCTTGCTGGTGGCACTGGAGAACTGATCCATCTGCAATTTCCTTTTGGGCCTTTATAATAGAGAATTATAAGAAGGGACTAATGGATCTTTAGGTGGCTTATTGCTGACCTTGTTACTCCTGTCACAGCAATGTGTGCTCAAGACTTGGAAATTGGTGAGTGCATTGGTGATTTAGCGGGCCAGTCCCCAGGTAGCTGTATGTCTTTTGTTGCATTTCCTCCCAGTTGTGCAGAAGTTGTCTGGAGCAAGTAAGCACATATATATGGTTATATATATAACCTCTGTGCCTGGGAAGATCATGGAACAGATCCTCCTAGAAGCTCTGCTAAGGCACGTGGAGGATGAGGAGGTGATTCGAGACAGCCAGCCAGCATGGCTTCATTAAGGGCAAGTCCTGCCTGACCAGCCTAGTGGCCTTCTGTGATGCAGTGACTACATCAGTGGACAAGGGCAGAGCTGTGGATGTCATCCCTCTGGACTTCTCTAAGGCCTTTAACACAGTCCCCCACAACATCCTTTTCTCTAAATTGAAGAGAACGGATTTGATAGGTGGACTGTTTGGTGGACAAGAAATTGGTTGGACGGTTGCATCCAGAGGGTAGTGGTCAACAGCTCAATGTCCAGATGGAGATCTGTGACAAGCGGTGTCCCCCAGGGGTCCCTATTGGGACCAGTACTGTTCGGTATCTTCATCAGTGACATAGACAGTGGGATTGAGTGCACCCTCAGCAAGTTTGCAGATGACACCAAGCTGAGTGGTGCGGTTTACACACCTGAGGGACGGGATGCCACACAGAGGGACCTGAACAAGCTTGAGAAGTGGGGCCCTGCGAACCTCATGAGGTTCAACAAGGCCAAGTGCAGGATCCTGCAGCTGGGTCGGGGCAATCCCCAGTATCAATACAGGCTGGGGGATGAAGGGATTGAGAGCAGCCCTGTCAAGAAGGACTTGAGGGTACTGGTGGATGAAAAGCTGGACATGAGCCGGCAATGTGTGCTGGCAGCCCAGAAAGCCAACTGCATCCTGGGCTGCATCAAAAGAAGCATGGCCAGCTGGTTGAGGAAGGGGATTCTCTCCCTCTGCTCTGGGGAGACCCCACCTGGAATACTGCATCCAGCTCTGGGGCCTCAGCACAGGAAAGATATGGACCTGTTGGAGCAAGTCCAGAGGAGGCCACAAAGATGATCCAAGGGCTGGAGCACCTCTGCTGTGAGGACAGGCTGAGGGAGTTGGGGTTGTTCAGCCTGGAGAAGAGAAGGCTCTGGGGAGACCTTCTTGTGGCCTTTCTGTACTTAAAGGACGCTTATAAGAAAGACAGGGACAAACTTTCTAGTAGGGCCTGTTGTGATAGGACAAGAGGTAATGGCTTTAAGCTAAAAGAGGGAAGATTTAGATGAGGTATAAAGAAAAAGTTTTTTGCAGTGAGGGTGGTGAGACACTGGCCCAGGTTGCCCAGAGAGGTGGTAGATGCCCCATCCCTGGAAACATTCAAGGTCAGGTTGGACGGGGCTCTGAGCAACCTGGTCTAGTTAAAGATGTCCCTGCTTCTGGCAGGGGGGCTGGACTGGATGATCTTTAAAGGTCTCTTCAAACACAAACCATTCTATGATTCTATTCTATTTTTTTCTTCTCCCCATGCCATTGTTTGAGCTTGGTTTTCCCCTGTATGGGAAAAAAAAGCATAGCTCAGGCACAGTTAACCGAAAGGGGACTTTTTCCTGAGGCTGCTGGGCACAGACAGATCCTGGGATTCGTTTTCGTTCCCGGACTGATGAACACACCCTGTTCTCCTCCGGGTACCCCACAGGGGCTGCAATGGAGTAAGAAGTTGTGGAAGAGGGTTCTTATTACATCTTTCCCACAAAGAGAGGCCCCCTCCTGCCCCTATTACAGTTCCCACAATTGCGCTCATCCAGACTCCCTGCAACAAACCTATTCTTCCACCAGCAGCAGAAAGATACCTAGAATTGCAGTATGTCTGAAGTTGCCCACAAAAGGAGAAGACAGGAGCACAAAAATATTCTGAATACTAGAAGAAATGACATGGTAGAGCAAGGGCTCCAAGACTGGTAAGAAAATACCGTAAGAAAATTGACGAGAAAGATGAAGAAGTTCTCTGCCACACAGTTTTATTCTGTCTAATAAATATAACGCTGAAGATAATTCCCCAAAGATCCAGCAAAGCCAACAAATAGAGTAATCTTGAACAGGAGTGGGAAAAGCGGAAACCTGCAACTTTTAATGGAGAAGCCATTCCTTCCCTTTGGGGTGATCTTGCTGAGAAGAGGGAGGGTGTCTGTCTGTCGGCTCTGCAAGTGGCCCTTTTTGAACTTCCCAATTCACAGCCAAGTCCTGTTGCTTTTCAACGGTAAGAGTTTTGTTGTGGTTGGAGGGATAAAAAAATCCCCATTTTTAATAAGATGATTCGCTTTGCAAATGTCTTTGTTATTTATGGCCGAGCCAGGCTTTGAACCGCTAATCTCTGGAGGATGAGGGCAGAATCCCACTAAGAAAAACCATTAATGGAGGAACCATGAGTGATCGGAGACCAGTTCTGGAAAAAGATGAACTGGACACTGTGCACAGGCTGTCGCAAGAGGAATGTAGGTTTGCTGTACGCATCTGAGCTCATTTCCAGTACTGGCTGATCCACCAAAAGGCTTCATCTTAGGTTACAGAGTCTCCAAGTCAAAAGTTAGTTCAAGGGGGTCCAAAACTTTGTCTTTATTTCAGCCTTCCCCCGGATACTACAGACCAGCCAATTTGGTCTTTTGCCTGAAGGCTGGAGAATTGCACCACGAGCCTGGCCCTGACCATCAGGCAAATTCAGGCTCCTTCCTTGGCTTAAGTGGTGGTATTGTTCCTATTTTTTCAATGTACAAGGATTAATTAAGCCTTATCACAGCCACGCTGCTCGGTTTCTGTTCCATTTAATAGAGGTGGTAACCAGAGCACAGAAAGGTAAAGCTACTGTTTGAGGATTAAACCTCAATACCCTTCAGAGATGTTGCAGGCACTGGGCATTATTGAGCCTAGACCTCCCCAGGACTAGGAAGTTCAGGACGTCTCGAAAGGGAAATGTTCGTATCTTGGATAAAAAGAATACTGTTCAGGGCCTGCTGAGAGTCGCTGCCTGGGAGCAGAGACCTGGAAGGGGTTTGGGGTCATTAAATCTGCATTTTAGCTCTGTCAGCCACCTCACATCATCCCATTTGTGAATTAATCAGTCTTTATCCTCGCAGTTTGGCTGTTCATTCCCAGTACAAAAGGACTGGAAAACTGTCCCACCAACTCCTTGCTTTAATGGCTAGAAACCTTGTTTCCCACCTGTCTTGCTGGCAAAGCTGGATTTTGCAACCTTTCTGCCAAAGGAACTCCGCTGGTCCTTGTTCGCATGTTTGCATTGCTGCTTTGCCTCCTTGGAGGAGGTGGTCCATGTGAAGGGTCCACACCCAGGTGAGGGATGCTACAAAGATGTGTGCTAATATCAGTGCCATGGCTCCTGCTCAGGAGTGATCTCAATGTTCTGGGGAGGTCTCTGAAGCAAAATAAAATGAGAAATTGGATTTCTAGGTAGGCTGGCTTGAGAAAGACTCAGTTGCAGAGAGATGGCTAAGAAAGAGCATTACCCTTAAAGTCAATCCAGAGCTGGCTGGAGAAAAGGGGATGCTGCCCATCACCTGGCTGCCTGCTCCCTGCCAGGACAGACAGTGATTCCCTCCCTCTCACCCCTCCATCCCCACGTCTTCCAGTGCTCCTCAGCTCCTGGCAGTAGTAAACCAGCAGACCCCATGGCTGATGTCGTAGCCTCTGGCTGATTTGTGTAAGGGGAGGACAGAGAGAACACAATGAGATGTCAGAGGAGATTCCAAGCAATTTTGCCAAACACTCAAGGGATATTTTTTTCTTTCCACTCCCCTCCCCCCTTAGTTTTTAGAATAATTTTTCAAGAGCACATATGCAAGTCATCTAAGGGAAACAGAACAGTGAGTACCAGGGGCTGGTACACTGTGTTCCCTTTGTGTACTGTAGAGAAAATAGATAAAAGAAACAAAGGATGATGCAGAGAGCAAAGCAGCCATCAGTAGTCTCAGAGAGGTTCAGTCTGACCTTTTCAGAGATGAAGGTCAAACCAAAAATCCTCAGGTGCCGGAAACTGGTCCTGTCTTCCTAGGACCAGGAGACATTTACCAGTAATGAAATGAGAGCAGAATTCCATGCCATTTGTTGTTGCTAGAGGCGAGAAGAAAGGCAAGAAAGGAATATTGTCTTGGATAATAATAAGGATTATGTGCTTCTTTAGCAAGTAACTTACCATTTTATGATCATATCTGCTGTACACCCAGCCACCCACCCAGATTACACGCAGTAAGAGGAAACAGCTTGGACCCCCCAGCATCAGCGAGCTGGAAAGCCGGACCCCACGACGGCGGCGGTGCTCGTTAGCATGCACTCCTCTGAAAGGAGACCCCCCTCCTCGGCCCTTGCCCCTCAACCTGCCAGTCTCTCCGTCTGCTGTCGCTGCTCGCAAGCCTTTAGATGCAGAGCATGTCCAGCCGTGAGCGTGGGATAGCTCTCCTGCATCCCATCCGGGTTGTTTGTCTTGGGTCCTTCTCCATTCAGAGCAGAATGATTTTGCATAAATGCACCGACACGTCTGCTTTGTTCATGCATGAAGGGTTCTCAGCATTTCTCATCCCACCCCCGCCCCGGCCGTCTTCTCCCTACCCCCCTGGCATGTAGCTTCACCAGCTTTTGCATGTTTTTTGCTGTGCAACAGCAAATGAACCTGCCTGAAGCATTGCCAGTCAATCAAGCGCAGTTAAAAATACCCAGTGGATTATTTTGGATGGAATTAAAACAAGTGATCGGAAGGAGAGGATGGAAAAGGGTGCAAGAGCGAAGCCGTAACGGCCTTTACTATATAATTTGGTTTCATGTTCTGCACAAGAAAACATGTAAAATATGTAAACAGCGCTCTCCAGGATTGTAATGTAGCTACAAAGCCACAGATACACAGGCAGGCAGGGTGCTATTCTTCAGCAGAACGGAATGCCATCCCCAAAACCACACAATCATTTCTTTAAGCCTGAAAGTAAACTTTCTCATGCCAGGAGCGGAGAATTTATTTTTTCTTTTAAATGAAGGATTGTCTGCAGTACTTGTTCGGAGTACTGTAGGCATTTTAGCCCACATTGTCATAAGAGACCTCGTATTTTGAATGCCAATCAATTTTAGGGTCTTCATCTCGAGATGTCTCTAAAAGGCATGGTTTTTGGAGGATGGTGCTTACCCAGCAGAGTCCTGAAGGTCTCTCGAGTCAATCCCTCTGTCTCCACCTGCAAATAAGTATCTGCTTTAAAAAGAAAACAAACAAAACTGAGGACCATGTGGATAAACTCTTGAGCTGCTCTAAATCTCTCCTGAATCATGCTGCCTTAGCTGGAGCCGTAACTGTTGAGGAACCCCAAATCCGTGCTCATTTTTGGAACTACTGCCCGTAAAGTTGGAGGATCACTGTTCCTCTGAGGTGATTTCATTGGTGAATCTGATAAGACGACATGATTCACCCGTCTGGTAAGTGGGCTCCCCCAGGCCTGGGTTTCTGCCGTAGCCTCAGGGTCTGGCTGCAAACTGTAATTCATGCCAGGAGATGGTTATTTGCATGATCAGTGCTATTATCTGCCCCCACGCACTGGGGGAAGCCCTTCTTTCAGGAGAACATCAAGTTCTGCTTTTGCATTTTGGTCATTGGGCCAAAATCCTTACCCTTAGCACTTAGTGGATCTTACTTTCCCAATTTTTTTGGCAATTAACCCTTGCATCATCGCTCTCAGAGAAGACAAGGCTCTTTGTAGAGAAGGGAAGCTGAAGCACAGGGTAGAGATGACCTTCTTTCCAACTTTCTCCAACCAAATATCTTTGGAAACTCTGCCCTTCTGCCAGAGCAGATCTGTTCTGGTGCACTGCGTTGTGTTTACACTGTGACCTTTACCTGCTGGAAAAGGAAAGCCTGGCTGTATGGAAATGTAACTGTTTCCCAGTGCTGGTTTCTGGTGGGCAAGGCCAAGACTGAGCAGCCGTGATTTCCTCCATCCCCTGTGCTCCCAGTCTGCCCTCCCGGAGCCTGCTCCTGGGGTGCAGTGAGGCTGAAGGAGCCGTGAGCTTCCTCCCACAGATGATGTTCATAATTCAGTCCCCACGGTAGTTTCTTTGGGGAGCAGCTGGGAGTTTCTCTGAACTCCCCGACTAGCCTGGGACATCAAGGATGAAATGCTCCAAGTGGTCTTTTGGCTTAATTTGTTGGAGTTTGAGGTTTATCAGAGCAACCAGACCTGTTCCGAGGTTAGAGGGAAGCGACGGGCTTCCCCAGACACCTGCAAACAAACCTTTATTTGGGTGCAGATGTACTTGGGCTGGAAGAAGCAACGGGCTGCTGCTCTACGGACTCTCCCTGGATGGTCCGACTCATTCAGAGGAATTGTTTGCATGGCGGCGGTTTCGTTACGCTGCAGTTTCAGTGGGAAAAGCCCGGTGAAGCAAGGGGGAACCTTCTGATTTGCATACCACAAGCCGTGCCTTCAGGTATTAAGAAAAACAAGCCGCAGGGTTTAATCTTAATTAAGGCACACTGGCGTCGTGCCGACTAGTTGGATGGGAAACCGAAAGGCTTTGAGAGCGGAGGTGTAACCGTAGTCGTCTCCCCAGGACGGCTCATGGTGGCCCTCCTCCGCGGTGCCCCCGCCGCAGTCCCTGGGAGCCCCGCCGCAGCCTTCCCTCTCGCTGTTAAATTCAGGGCCTCTTCCCAATGCATCATCTCCCTGGATGTATCCAATTAAGGCCTGTTGACAGCCCCGAGCAGACTTGTACCCTTAGGGTTAGAGGCATGTGTACGTCTTCATATAGGGAAGGACAAGAAGGGGGTGTCTGGCTGGCTCGCTGGGAGTGCCGTGTGGGAAGCTGAGCGGCTTGGAGAGGGAAAAGGAGCCAGGGAGAGAGAGATTTGCACCCCCAATTATCCTTGCATGTGGAAACGCTGTGCGATGAGGGTTGCGTGTGGTTTACACAGCGTGTTTACATGGTCCGTAACCCTAAACAAAGCTGAAAAGCATGACTTTAACTCTGGAAATAAAAGCGCTGGAAACCCCTGGTTTTCTGCACATGAGAAAGTTTTGTTCTTTAAACACACAGATGTTTTTAAATGAAAAATCACTCTTTTGACCTTTCCTGAATGTGATCATGTGGTCAGAGCTGACATTAACCACTGCACGGCTGTTTGCTTCAGCCGCAGGCGAAGCTTAGCGAGCAATCTTCAGAGCTCGTGGTAGCACCTGCGTTGTCTCACATCTCTTGGAAGCTGCTCCTGTGCCCTGTGTGCGCTTGGGGCGGTTCAGGGGCGGTGGCGTTAGGTACGGGGACTATTAAGGTCTACTCCTACCGTGCTGGAAATGAAAGCATCGTGCTTTTTTCCTCCTTGATAGCTGAAAAAGATGTGGCTTAATTTTTTTTCCCCTGTTTGTCTCTCTTTCTATCAGAACTGTTGCCCAAGTGCTTCTAAGCATCTCTGTCCACCTCAGCCAGTGTCTTATTCTGATGGAGAACTCCTCATTGAGCTGAAGTTCTTTAGAGATTTGTTGTTGTTGCTTTTGGGCTTTCTCTAACTAGCCGTGTGCTTTCTTTGTCCAAGCAAATTTATAGGACTGGCTTTGGGAAGGAAGGAGGGGATGTTACCAAGTGGATTGTAACAAGCCCAATCCTGCTTTGCCTTGCAGGAGTGCCAAAGCAGCAAAACTACAATGAATCCAATGAGTTGGATCCACTAATATAATAATAAAAGTATATTTAAAGTCCTCCTAAAGTGTGGCACACATTGCGCCTTTGACAGTTTGATTTTCTGATGCCAGCTGCTCCCAAGTGAAACACTCCAGTCAAATGGAAAAAAAATGGGGGGGGGGGGAAGCTTTTGCTTTGCTCATCAGCGGTAAAAGCTTATGGGATGGGATTGTTTTCCTTTGCCGCAGCACCCCCACGGCCAGCCTTGGCCCGCAGTTCTGTGCGAGCTTTGCTGTAGTGGACCTCGCTGGTTCAAGTTAGAGACAGGCAGTTCGGGAACCCGAGTGTGCAGCCAACAATAATGTTCTGGCTACTGTATTTGTTTAACCTCGCTCTCCAGTGGATGGATATACAGTCTGTGAAAGCACTTATCAGTCTATAATGCCTTCACACTTTTGTGAGCAGCAATGTGGAAGTTGTAGACAGGAGCTTTTGCTGCGGATTGGAAATGTCTTTTAGCTTTAATGAGGCTGATGTTTGCAAAATTAAAGGTACATGGTGTTGTTTGGGCGCTGTTGCTTTATGCTGTCTGTCTAGCGGGTTGCATTTGGCTGCTATTTCTACTGGTAGATGTATTTGTGAATTTGAACGTGATAGCAGAATGCGATTCAGGGCTAATTCTAAGAATTATACCGCCTCGGTAAGATCCTGGCAGGGCTGGAGTGGAAGATGCTGCTGTTTGAGAGCCACATCTTTATGTCCTACTGCTGTGTTGAAGAAATAGCAAAGGTCTGATGTGGATAAACAGGAGCACATGGCAAATTGCTCGGTTACACTTTCATGTGCTTCATATGAGACTGTATTCTGCGTTGCTGTGCACTTGGAGCCATCGTGTGCTTTCGCATCCTTCCAGCGTGCACTGCTGAATGGCAAAAGAAGCAGGGGCAAGTACAAATTGCAACCATGAGCTCCGAATGCAGGTGTTTACTTGTCGGCATGTGCAAAAGTTGATTATTAAACCCCACTAGTATAATTATTTCTTCCTTTTCTCACTCTTTTTCTGTAGTTTCTGGCCCCCGCTCAACTGATGCCTTTGGGGTGATCCTTTGAACCATGCAGAAATCATCTGGTTAGGGTTTTGTTGTAAAATCAAAACTTCATATTGTTTTTTCCACGGGTCCATCCTAGATATTTTGATTACACCTGGCTGGATGTCAAAGCCGATGTGGGTTTGGGATAGGGCCAGTCAGAACTGATTTACAGTTTTTTCAGGTATACCATGTGAAGTTTATGGTTTTATGTGATTTGTATTTGAACTCACCAGTTTTAAATGAAGTTTGCTTTGAATCTGGAGATAACAGAAATTCAAAGAAAGCTCAAAGAATGCAGGTCTGCATGATTTAAAAAATGAAATATATTGTTCATACAGACTCTTTGGAAGTGAAATAACTTGCATTTTTTAGAAAGCTAAAGTTAATAACGCACATTGGATGCACATGCAATCTGGGCCATCATCTAGTGGAAATCCCTGTAGCTCCTATTCACTTTCCTGAAACTAAACCAGCTCATATGACAAAACAAAACAGCCCTTGCATCTCCCACTCACTTCTGAAGTGCAGCCCAGTGTTACATCCAAAACTCTACCCAAGGAAATTTCCCTTTGGAAGTGAACGCTATCATTTTTATTGTAAACTAGAGGAATTTATCATCGTGTCACACCGTGAGCAAACTATTGATGCCATGTCATACCAGCTGCGGTGTTTTCATACGCATAAAGGTCACTTTCCAATTACTTAAAAATCCAGGCAAACCTTCAGCTGAAAACTGGGGCTCTGCACTACGAAAGCTGTAGTAACGTGCTAACTGAACACTGTCTGCAAGGTCCAGACACCATGGGCTGCTCCAGGTTCAAAGGGGAATTGGCTGTGCTGAGAGAGGACATAGCAACTGGCAACGGGGCTTTATTTCATCCTGCAGGAGACGTAATCTGCTTCCCAATCCCGCAGCCAAATCCTGTTCTTCATTACACGGGTAAAATTGACAGATGAGATTTCCTCTTACTTCTGAGCCAACTGAATCTGGGAGTAATATAGCATCAGTGTGTGACCCCAGAAGTTTTATCAGCTTCCAGTTGATAAAGCTTTACTGTTGATCACCTGCCTGCGTGCCTTTGTCCTGGAGCAGGACATGCTGCAGTTTTTCATCTTTTGCCATCAGACCTTTAAGTACCCCAATGAAAACAGGGAAAAGCAGACAAAGAGCACAAAACTTAGTAAAACTGCGTTATCAGACACAGAGGACAAGGAGAGGTTTGGAGTAGAAGCTGCAGTTTATGAGCATCGGAGGTAAGGGAAAGTTGCTGCTGAGGAAGAAGCAGCAGATGAGAAGGTAAGAAGGCTACTGAAAGAGGGAGGACACGACATTCTGTCATCATCTTATGCTTATAACCTATGCTGCTGAATCTCGCATTTGGGTTTGGGTTTTGGTTTTATTTTTACACAACGGGGCATTTCAAACTCATTGTTAGTGTCCATAAAAATTTAATACATGTACCATTTTGGAAAAAGCTACTTTGAATGCTTTCCTTGAGTTTTAGAAGCCAACCTGAAATGACCCCATGCCGACTTTCATAGTTGGGCAGGCAACTGTTGACTCCGATCTTCTGACAGGACAAATCCAGAACACTAGTAAAGAGACTGACGCGTTTCTGAGCAGAATCTAGAAGAAAACCCAGAGCAGAATTTCTGATGTCCCTTGAGTAAGCTTGTGTGTACAATTTCTATCTGAGGTCAGCGGGCTCCTGAGGTTTGAAATGATCATAGAAATTGGCTATTTTTTGAGGTGTTTGTTGGAACGCAAACGGTGCCCTTTTTAATGGTTCAGCGCTCACTAATGTGGGCAATTTCATTTTGTCTGTAACTCCAACCCAATTCCCAGCCTAAATGAGAAGAACAGTGCAACAGCTTTCAGAACAGATTGGAGGTCTGTGCTGCAGTCGGCAAACTGGGTGGTGTCCATGTGGCAGTCAAGCTGCCTTATAATATTGGGCAATAAACAAGCAGGAACCTTTCTGATATTTAGCAACTGCACCATAGTTTCTCATCGTTGGGTAAGATTAACCTTAGGTCTGCAAGAACAATAACATATTTAAGAATAAAAGGTCTGGGTGACTGCCAGACCCCATGTCTGGCAATGGAGAGAGAAAGTTTTCATTTCTAAGAGATGTGTAAAATGCTGCTTATGTCATGGTTGGGATTCTCTGGCATGTGTTGAGTTAAGTAGAAATAACATTCTGCAGAGCAGTCAGCTAAAAATTGTAGATTAATTAAGTTTCAGTATTATGGTTGAAATCTGTTCTTTAGCTGGATCTTCAACCAACAGAACATGTCCTGTTTGTGCCTCCACAGGTTTCATATCAGTCCATGAGTATTTTAATGCACTTGTACGACCTCACTCAGGATGTTGTGTGCTCCACAGATAGATGGTACTGTGGGTTTTACCATTAGATCCTGCTTGTTCTGTGGTTGCTGGTTTGTAAATGGGACAGGGTATAGCCCGTTTCATCCCAGAAACCCGCAGCATTGTCTGTCTTGGTGCAGAAGTGGCAGCAGCACAGTCGCCAGTAGAATGCCTCGTGGTTGGGATGTGATAACCACTTCCACCCTTCTCCCCCAGAAGAACTTGCTCCCTACTGCCTGACGGACAAGTGCTCGCGCTGGCCCTTCACAGCCATACTTGGCTTGAAGACATGGTCTGGAGGAAGCCCCACCATGGGACGACAGATGGGATTTTGGGAGCAGACAGATCTGCACACTGGAGATCTGTTCTGTTTACAGCCGCCTGTGGGCTTGTAGACAGGCACAGCCACTCCAACCGCGGCGTCAGCCGTATGCCAGAGCTGAGCAGGGCAGCATCCTCGTTTACATAGCAGCTTTGGCTGTCTGCACTTAGAATTATTTTGATGTTACAATGTGAGAGATGAGAACCACCAGTGAATGCAAAGCCTGTGGTGTCTGGCTGTGCTTGCTCCATGGGAAGGCCAGGGTGGGATGGCATCTGGTTGTGTTGAACCCACTCCCAAGGAGTGGGGAGGAATGTACTTCACATGCGTGTGTGCTCATTTGTCCCTCTTCTTTGTAACATCTGAGCACCTTTTTGTGGCTAGTGGCTTTTACCCTCAAGATACCCGTGTGACGTGGGGGCATATCATCCTTGTCTTACAGACAGGGGCCTCAGGCCCGGAGGAGCCGAGTGCTGCCCAGAAGGTTGTAATGGGGCCGTGCACTGGGCACAGTCAGGCTGAGACCTAGCCCGCTGCCCAGTCCACGGGATCAGTGATCCTTAACCTGTAGTTTGTCTGGAACAGGAGCCCATCAACACAACTTAACGTTGCCCGGAGTCATGGGATGGCTGGGAATCATTCACAAGGGGGCCTTCCAAAATTTGCTCTTCAGCAAATTGTCCCATATTACTTTGAAGGAAAACGTTATGAGGAAATGGAGTTGATTGCAATAGTAAATGCGTTTTAGATGTGGCAACGAACTACGCGCTCCCGATATATCACTTTTCCCTTTCTGCTGACACATTCCTTGGTCCCCTTGAGTAAGAGAAGGAAAACAGGAGAGGCGGTTTGAAGAACATGTTGTCCCTGTGATTGACAAGAGGTTGTATAAATCAGTCAAAGGGAATCCTCCAGGCATTCCCTCTTGTGGGAAGATCCCACAGTGCTCTCTGGCCTTGTTCATTCTGTCTCTCGATGTTTGTGTACAAAATGTGTGGGTGGGAGACGAGCTGGATTAGAACCTCCGAGAGGAACAGACATCAGCTCTTTTAATTGAAAGCAGCTTCCTAGGGAGGGGAATGACATGGGCTTCCAGTAAGTAGACACAAATAGTCCCCAAATACTTTGGAGCAGATACTAAGCTCCTGTGGATCCCAGTTGCTGTGTGGGTCTGAGAACCTGGATAAGCCCCAGTGAGCGAAGTTTTGAGTCCTGCGTGATGCCGTCATTCTTCAAAGCAAATACTTTAGTGTCTGGTAACACCCTGAAATGAAAAGTACATCTATCCCTTCTTCCCTCCACAGCTGTCAGGTGCTTTAGCTGCTGTTTTGCATCACTGTAGCAAACTGGAGGATGTTAGGAAATAATTTATTTCTCATAAGCCCGAATTCCTATGAATTTGTAGCCATGAGGAGAGATGATGCTCTGTCTTCCAGGCCATTGGAACTTGGAAGCTTAAAAGTGGTGGTACTGCAGTAATAAGTGCCTTCACGCTGCTGTCATTTCCTGGGGATGCCTTAAAAGCAGAGGTGTGAAAGACTCTCCCGGCAAATGGTTCTCAGACTTTGCAGTTGTGGTGTGACACTCAATAGCTGGGTAGAATTGAAAAGGGGATGTATTTACCACGTGCGTTAGAGCCTATTGAGATGGTGGAGCCCATAGGTGATTGGGACTGTTTATCCAATCGGATTGTTATTACAGAATCTTAAAGAACTTTTTTGCCATTAGCTGAGTAGACAAGATGATAGCAGCTAGCGTAGAAGAGGCTCTTGTAGCCATTCCTAATGTTGTGTCTGTTAGATGTTTCCCACACTTCTCAATTATACTCTTCTCCTAAAGGAACTTTTTACCCCAGTACCGCTTTGAAACACTTGTCTGAGTGGCAATGGATCAGCCTCAGCAGGGGGAGGCTTATCTAACATGTTCAAACCAGACCAGTCTACCGAGTCTGCACACCTCAGTTGCACATGTCTCGAACACAGGCTCTTTATGCAATGTGAAGATTTTTGCTAATATTCTCAGGCAGAAGCAGAAAGTGCTGGAGTTCACACACGCACACAAATCAAACAAGGCATTTAAAAGTTATCAGAGATTTCCAGCCCACCTCAGCAGGGGTTTATTTTGGGTTTGATTCAAACTTTCAGTGAAGGTCTGGGTGATTTCTTAATACAGGTTTTCACTCATCCGTTAAGTGGCACTTAAAATGCACCAAACGTCAGTACTTTTGTTTCTTTCAACCACCTTTTTGGACCAACAGAGCAGGACGACATATAAGAATACGAACAAAATCATATAAAAGTAATGAGACCTTTGTTCATGTCAAAGAGCTCTCTGACCATATAAATTGCAGATGTGGGTAAAATAAATTCCCTAGCTGGAGAGGTATTAAAATAAAAACCATGCTCCCAACAAGAGACAGGCTGCTGAAAATGCAAGAAGGGAGAATTGCGAAATGGTACATGTCGAATTGCTGGCCTGGATTTCAAATGCCAAAGATAGTTTATGTAAAGCCTTGCTCTGCTGTAAAATGTAACACTATCCACTGGCTAGCCTCAATGAAGCTTGGTCCCAGTTGTTTTAAAAAATAAATAAACTAAAAATCTTCTTCCAGCCCATTAAAGCTGATTTATGTTTTGCCCATGGATTCCTCTGTGCTGGATCTTGAGGGACACAGATTACAGAGGTGATTACCTCACTTTCAGCCAATCTGGTTTCTCCTTCCCAGGCATCCCGGGCTCTCTTTGCGTTACCCAGACTTTGTCTGCCGAGACCCAGAGGGCAGTTCCATGCAGAATTACCAAGTGGGCACAGGATTTTGAATGGTTAAAAACATCTCTGTTAATTCTCGTTTCACTTTATTTCTTGTTTCTCTTTGGTTTAATAATCAGGGAAATTGCTTATGGGAGCAGCTTTACTGACAGCACAGCACCACCTGATTGCTCAGTTCAGGCTCTGGTCTTGGAACGAAATCTAATACTGTCCCCAAGAGTACACAGCTCCAGTTAGCACCTAGCACAGGTGGTCTGCGTCATCAGCCCTAGGCTGTCCCGTGGCTAGCGCAACTGCTGGAGATGGTTTGGTCTCTTGAGTTACATTCGTAGCTCCATTGCCACCATACTGTGTGACCACGAGGAATGCGCTCTGTCCCCATGACTCTGGTAATTGACAGTCACTGAGTTCACCAAAGTGTTGTGAACCTTAACAGGTGACCTTCACACGCCCCAAGAGCCTCAGCTGGGAGCATCCTTCTAACGCAGTTGTAGCCTTTTGCATGGTGGGCATTTCCGTGCTTAGGTTTGTCAGGGGGAATGAAGGCTATGGGCATGCGTGTTTCTTTTTTGAGGCAGCTCCACTGAGCAGTGTGGTTTCAGGGTAAATCCTGCCATTTCTTGCAGCTTCGTTTTCACATCTTAACCACTGGCGGCACTGCAAGGCTCTCTGGTACTTAAATTCAGGCATTTTCTTCTTTGAGCTTTTCATCCATGCTGGCACTTGGGATCTGTCTACATGTTCTTTATTGAAAAGAGCAGTTCGCTTGTAATCCCACTGCTGCCTGCCATGGAAAGTGCTGTAGGTGTAGGAAGAAGGTGATTCCACTTGCAGAAACCAGTTAACAAAAGAAGAAACTAGTTTGCTTAAATTGGGTTGTAGAGACAGGCCTTTCCTGGCTACACTTGCTTCCAAGTTTACATGACCATCTGTGGCTTCCCTGGGGTTACAGTAACAGGCAGGTTTAAATAGGACATTGCTGGAGTACTGTGGAGAGCATCTGCAGGCTGGCTGTGCTGTGAGTCGGGACGTTCAGAAGAGATCGTCCCTTTGATTCCAGTGGGAAGAGTGGTGGTCCATTTGGGTGGAAGCAAAGTTGCTCTGAACGCTGTCAAAGACCTCGCACCAAATTAGGAGGAAACCGTTGGCTGCCGTCCAGCTGCTCTGAGTCTTTAGCTCCTTTTCATGTTTCAGTTTTTCTTATTGAGGTGGAAACACAACTTTTGAGTAACCTCATGGTATTTAGAAACGTCATTGTTGTGCATTATAGCAGTGCACCTGGAGTTTTTCCCCCACTTTAAACCGTCATAATCCTCCCTTACTGTCATCCACGTCCGTTTTGGTGTTTCTTTTTTCTCCCACAGATGTGTCGAACTAAGGTGATTGACTTGAACGATGGTGTCTCTCAGTATGCCTGGTATCCCTGCACGGCCAACTTCCAGTACTCCCACATGACGCAAACTATTTTCTGGCTGAAGGTAGGAAGTGCGCATATCATTCTGAAGTCTCCTCTTTGCCTGCATGTACAAAGTATCTCCGACAGGCAAAATATCATGGGACAGCCTTCCCCAGGCCAAGCTGCTCCTTTCTTTGAAGTATGTTTAGTGCAAAATATCAAAACAAACCCTCTGAGCACTGTCTGGAGAGTCAGTGGTGAAGTCCCCTCCTGTGACAAGGCTATTGAATTTCTGAGAGGTTACAGCCTCCAGCTGCAGGGCTGTTTGACTCGGGTTTATCTAGTTGGTGTACGAGAGATTGTAAGAGAAGACTTCTGTGTGACCTGGGATGGGAATTGTTATTTTAAAAGTCCTGGACTGACTCTTGGGGGTTTTTTTAAAGCCCACCACACTTCTCCACCTCAGCCTTTGTGGGGCTTTTGTTTTCCCAGGCTTATTTTTCCCAGCCTATGGTAGCTGCAGCAGTCCTAGTTCACTTGGTCACTGATGGGACCTATTACCTGGATCAGAAGCAGGAGACCATCGGTGTACAGCTGTTTGACACCAAAGAGCAAAGCCATGATCTTGGTAAGACTGTATTTTATTCAACTCCCTCTTTATTGCTTGCTTCATCTGTTCATTCACAAACTGACCAATACTCCTGCTCAGTTTTTCCAGGATCGGATGAAAAAAAAGTGCTTGCTTAATGCTCCAAGAGCTGAATTTCACTAGAGTTTGTTGAAAATGATGCATAATTTTATACAGACGTTTCTCCATACCTGTTCACTATGTGTTCAGAAGTGATTAGTTCCTGTTTAGTCATTAAAATAAGCACTATTTCAATGCTTCATGCACAGCACATCCCTGGGGAGACACCAACAGTGGTACAGATGAACCGCTGGTGGCAGGGAGAGAGGGACCTGCACCGGCTGGTGCAGCAAACGCTCCTGCTTCTCAAGGTGTAGTTGGGCAGATCTCTAGTCCTGCTTGCAGGGAGGTTTCCACAGCTATTTAATGGCTAAAATTTTCCATGCAAAGTTTGGTGAAGGCCTAACACCAAAGCCCTTGTGGGCTGCTTGCGGATGTTCCTGACAGAGGCTGTGGACGTGCTACTTGTGCTGGAGTGTCAGGATAGACCATTTTTGCCTCTACTCTGCACACAGGTTCCTGAACCAGGGAAAGTTGTGTAGTTGTGTCTGGTGAATTGATTCTGGCTGCACTTAAGCTCCAGGACCAAGGAGCTCACCCTAGCTCCCAACTCCGTGTCAGGGTAGGACTTGCACAATCCCTTTCCAGCTGTCCCCTGCCCTTTTTTCCACTGGGAAGAAAGCTGGCCATGTCATCCCGAGAGCAGTTTTTACGGAAACATAACCCCCTTCCCCAGCTTTCTGGTTTACCATAACTTTGCAATTTTGATGAGCTGAAACTCAAATGAACGTCCTACTAGTGATGAGGAGAAGGGACACACACAAGTGCCAGGCATTGGATGACTGTCCAGGGTAATATAGAATTTGGTGGGGTGTGGAGGAGAAGAAAGGAAGTGTGCGTGGTGTCTGTTGTCCGAGAACAAACCGAAATTCATAGGAAGTTGTGCAGGTTGAGTCAGGATAGCTCCCAGCGTGGCAGAGCCCCTGGCTTAGTCTTATCCTCCTCCTTTCGCAAAACAGTGGCACATAGCTCTTTCCCTCTGAGAAATAAATGATGGAGACACAGGCATGCCAACAAATACTTCATGCGACATTTTATAGAGACAGACAGACAGACTGTGAGAGAAAGAGAACAAGAAAGAGGAGCAAAGAGGAAACTGAGGGTTAGGTTTTGAAATCCTCGATGAAGTTGCAACATGAGTTTGGCATGGCTCAGACTGATGCCTGGAGATCTTCACAGCTGAAATGCTGCCTTCATCATGGAAAAGCCCCTCTGACCTTTTCAGAAGAGGCTGGCCTGGAGCAGAGGAGAGGTGGAGGTAGGCTACCCAGCAGTTCTCACTCAGGCAGAGCTCCCAGTCACTGTTTTGTCTGAGTTCTGGGTGCGGCATTAAGTCCTTTTCCTGGATATTGTATTCGGTGTGTTTGAATTATCACCATGGCAAGCTAGGAACTGCAGCTGAGATGCAAACTTTGGCATGCAGTGGGTGCAGGATTGACTGCAGACGGTCAGCCAGCCTTAAGCAGAAGTCAGTGGCAAACTAAAAGCACGTCCAAAAGGAAGTAGCAATAAATTAAAGCTTGATCGGTCCCCAGTGTGCTAAAGACGCTCCCATGAGCAAACTGCAGTCTATCCAGCATTGCAGTTTCCCACCTTGATCAGAGCAAGTTTTTACGGTGTGGACTCCCAGAAGGTAATGCGAAGCTGCTTCTGAGTCTCGGTAGGAGATGGAGAGGTTGGGATGCCAAACACCTCCGTGCTGTTAGTGCAGAGCCATTGTAGACGCTGGGGTTCAGCTGCTGGGTACTTTGCAAGAGCTGTTGAGCATTGAATAGGTGGATACAGAGAGAGGGGCAAGCATGGAGACAGTCTAACTCCTCTGCCATGGGCACCTGGGCTGTCTTGAGTGGTTTTTTGCTAACGAAGGCAGGTTAATTAAATGCACCTGACCTGTTCACCCCCCCCCCCCGTTTACCTTGTCTGGGTCAAAAAGCACCAGCAACTGCAGCACAGCTCTGAGGGTCTGTTTTGTTGTGGACAGCACCTGAGTGCAAGGAATGAAATTGAAGTGAATAAACAGCCTCATACCATAAGGTCTTTCTTGGCTTTCCATCAGAGAAGGCAGAAACTTCCAAGGAATTTGGGAACCCGGGATTTCGAGTATTAACTGCACCTGTTTGTAAGTGAGAAACGTGCACCGTTCCACAAGGAGCTGATATCAAAAGACCTGTGGGAGGCAAGTAGACAGGGAGGTTATTTCAGGGTCAGGTAAAGACCAAAACAAAAAGACGTTTGCTTTTTTATTTTATTTTTTTTTTTATTACAGGAAGAATTTTTTAAAGTAGAGGGTGGGAGATAGATGTTTAAAGAGAATGGTCAGAAGTCTGTCTTAATTCACAGGAAATCACTTTCTAAGGAGAAAAATGAAAACTTTTTTATTCCTTCCCTTTTGAGTCAAGAAACCTGAACTGGAAAAAAAATAATAGAAATCCCTGAGCCAGTTAAACATGCAAATAGAACTTATTTTATTTTCAAATTCGTAAGTGTATCAGGGTAGCCAAAGGGCCTGGGCCAAAGCCGTTGCTGGGGGAGCTCCAGTGAAGCGAATGGAGCTGGAGCCAAGCTGATCCTCGGAGCGATGCCACGGAGCCGCGGAGGCAGGGCTTTGCAGGCAGCCGTCAGGCCGGGAATCTCAATTAATGAATTTTGAGGGCAGCCGACAGCTATCTGTCCTTTGAGTTACCTCTGAGATGGATTTGGCCCATTTGAATTCAGGTTGCCTCTACTTGAAAGTGGGAATTTCTTCCCAGCTATCACCGAGTGCCTTCTCTGCTGAAGAAAAGGGATTAAGAAGGCTCCTTATCACCTCTCTGGTGCTTCTGTGCACCTCAACCTCTTCAGACACTGTTATTTTCCCAAGACACAATTATTTTCTTCTCAAATGAGATCACCTCTAAAATCCTCAGTGGGTCCATCACCCGTGTTTCTCTCTCCAGGACCATCTTTGCCTTTTTTAGCAAAAAGCAAGATACCCTAAGGCTGAAAACCATCAAAAAACCCCCAAAACCGGGCACATTTAGTGTAAAGCTCGTGCAAAAAAGTTTTACGCTGAGTGCTAATGACATGCACAGCTACAAAAAAGCCACTGGTGCAGTGCCCGTGGTGCACAAAGCCACCCAGCCTGCCGGCACCATTTGATGCGCGGTATAAAGGCTCCGACTGTCCTCTCGGACCGGTTTTACAATAGTGCGACTCCGCTTCCTCCGTGATGGTTGCTCCTGATTTAACAGAGCACAATAGAAACGTAGCTGTGGTCTAAAGAAACTGCTCTGAGAGCCTGCCGTGCTTGCGGAGAGAATGGCAGCCTTTCTTCAGCTGTCTGGAGGGATATACTTCTCTGCTAAGCTCTCCGGCGCGATTTGGGAAGCCCCTCCAGGCAGCTTACCATAACTTTTCAGCTCTATAGGGCCGTTCCTATGGGTGAAATGCTTCTGAAGTGCCCACGGCTTCGGGAAGCGATTGTGTTAAGTCTGACCCTTCCTCTGATCTTGTCTCTCCTCTGGCAGGTGTCCACGTCCTGAGCTGCAGGAACAATCCCCTGATTATCCCCGTCATCCATGACCTCAGTCACCCTTTTTATCACACCCAGGCTGTCCTCATTAGCTTCAGCTCCCAGTTTGTGGCCATCTCCGGGGTGGCCCTGCGTTCCTTCCACAACTTCGACCCCATCACCATCAGCAGCTGCCAGCGAGGACAGACCTACAGCCCGGCGGAGCAGAGGTGAGCCTGTCAGCTTGCTTCCTTCAGCCTCGCCACCCACCGCCCCCGCGCCGCCGCCTGCGCCGGGGGTTAAGAGGAGGCAGGAGGGGCACCACAGCTGAACCCTGCTGACCCTTTTGTGTCGCTGGTAAAAAACCGGCAGTGTTCTCATTGATCAGGATGGATGGGACATTTAACCCGCATGGGATACTGTTAGTGAATTATTTCCTCTTCCTTTCTCCTCCCTCCTTTATTCCAAGCTTGGAATTGGGGCCAGTTAACTCTCCATACATTCCCCAGTATGGCATCGTTTTCGCCACTCACGCACCGGCTTCAATCTAAACCGCTTTGTGCTACTGAAGTGCTACAGGGACCTCCCATGGAAGCGGTTGCGCGGAGACAAAGTGATGCTTGTGCCCCGGCGGGGCCGGATCCTGCAAGGTGCTTGGCCCCGTGCGGCGGGTGCTTGGCCACCAGCATTGGTGGTGCTTTTATGGCTGCGTGAGGGCCCTCAGTACCTCTCCAGATCCGGCCCACGTTCTGAAAAGCTCTGTGGGACCCCCCAGGATGAAAGGTTTATGGCTACCGTTTTATTCTTGTTGTTATTACAGACACATCAATAGATCACCACCAACCCCTCGCAGTCTCTGCTTTACAGCATCCCACAGAGATTGTGACCTTTCGTGGCCTCTGGTGCGGCAGCTTCATGGATCCTTTCAGCGAGGCAGTGAAAAGAAGAGGGGAGAATTTAGCAAAACCCCTGAAAGAATCATTTTTTTTTTTTCCTTTGTGAATTCAAAGTTGTGAGCAGTCGTCATACCATAGCGGCAGCAATAGTAAAACAAGTTGCATATCCCAGCAAACCTCTGCTCAGCCTCCTAAGCAAGCTGTCAGGTTTTTTGATAATGTTCTGGCTTGGTTTTAGGAGCTGCTTTTATTCCAGGAAAGGCGGGAGGGTGAGAAGGGGGAGAGGGAAGGGAAAATAAAATAAAATAAAAAAAGGAGTATATCTATAGCTAAATCAATCCAGTCAGTGTGTTCTGACCTAGATTCAAGGAGTCTGATCATTCTGTGCAATAGGTTGTATAAATGCAGAGGCCCAAAGACAGCAGGATCGAGTTTCAGATGAGGAGTCTGGTTGTGGAAGTTTGGCCAAATCCCAATGCAGAAGCGGGACAGAAAAAGAGCGAGAAAGACCCACTGGAAGGAGATGGTGAGAAGCAACAGGGAGCTCGAGAGGGCTGAGACGCAGGACCACATTCCTCCCTCTCAAGTTTTCAGTAGGAATTGAACCATTTGTTCACTTATGAAATTAGAAGTGCTCTGTGTTTAGAAAGTTATTTCCTTAATAAAAAATGCATTCCCCTTAGGCAAAGCTTCAGTGAGGCTCTGCAGCCCGGCAACCTAACCTTTAGAAATCTCCTGAAGAAGAAGCACCCGCCGTTTGCCTCTTCTTTTTCTTCTTGATTTTTTTTTTTTTTTGCATTGTTTTCTTTTCATGATGCGCTGAACCATCTCAGCCCCTCGCTCTCAGAAACTTCTGTCAGAGCCTCGCTCGTTCAAAGTAATGTTTTAGGTCTTGCGGGTTACAACGCTGGATTGATCATAAAGTTTCCCTTGTCAGTCAAGGAACTAGAAACTCCCTGAAATAAAGCCCTGATCCAAAGCCAATTGAAATCAGCGGGATTTTCCCCATTGATGACAGTGCTATAATGGAAAATCTCCAATTTGCCTTGTGGTGGGATCATTTTGAGTGACCGTATATGCTTTCTTCTTCTGAACAAGAAACTCTAAGCAGTTCAGGTATCCAAGATGTAGAGAAAGTTGTGCGTTAAGCTCTGCAGCCAGGAAATAGGTGATGCCTTTGCTGTCCCCGGCCATCTTTTTCCTTCGTTATTTTACCCAATCCAGGAAGAACGTAGGAAGAGAGGGATTTTTACAATTTGTTCTCAACCAGTTCAGAAGCTGGGTGTGGGTTTTCTGCCTCTCATGCTCACGATCTCCCCATCAGACCCTCTTCGAGCACCAGTCCTACACTGCCCATCCATCCCTTCTCCCCTTTCCCCACTGGTTGCATATGCCTAATATGATTTTAAAAATATTTATTTAATCTTTAAAGGAACTTTCCTTCCTACGTGTAAGCATCAGTTGTACCGCTTTCATTTTCCTTAGGTAAACATGGATATTTTTGCCTGCTTTTTGGCGTCTCTCTACAAGAGAGATTATTTCTCTCTCTTTAAGGAGAATTATTTTGTTTGGAGAGGATTTACAGCCAGATACAGGCACTTCTAGGCAAGGGTGCAGATTTTAAATAAGTGAGGGAAAAGAAATATATTGGCCCTTAAAAGTTAACACAGCTCTTATTTTGAGGGTGAATGGATCACTCCCATGGGTTAGTGACAACTTAATAACTGAAAATAAAACACGCGCTCACTCTTCTTTCTTAAAATATGTATTACAGTTAATATTTTAGAAGAGAAAAAGTCCCATTGAACTTTATAGGTAGTTGTCCTCAGTCATCGTTAGCTCTTTGGAAAATCCATTCTATCCTTCTGAAGACATTTATAAAGGGTTTGAAAAAAAAATCCTCTGTACTTTCCGGTTGTATTTTTCCAGTTGTTGTTTCTTCTGCTGCAGCTGACCACAGGCTCTTTTTTGTTTTCAGCAGAAGTTTACCTCACTGCTGGAGACGTGCTGTAAAAACGACACACTTTATTTTCACGTTGCATCCTTAGACCAGATATAACGGCCCAGTTAGTTCTTCTCTTGCGCTTTATAGCTCAAATTATTAGACTTTTATTATTTCCTATTTGGCCTGGTGGAGTGGAGGCTGAAATGGGGTGTGCGGATGCAGAGGTATAATTTCCCACCCCGCAGTCACTCGAAAGCCTGGTGCGTTGGGGCTGCCTTTGACAGCCGTTCCTCAGAAATGGGGTTTTTGTCCTTTTCACCGTGGAGGAGACACCAGCTGGGGGTCTGCCGTCCCTGGCAAGGCAGTCCTTGTGAAGTGCTGCTTTCCCTCGGTGGCATTCCCCTGCCGCGTTCACGAGACCTGTCCCCTCCTCCATCCCGCCTGGTGCCATTTCCTCCTCTCCTGGAGGCTGCAGGCGGGAGGTGTGAAAACCCAGGTAGGCGCCCCAATTCAGCTGTCAGAATTGTGGATTTCAGGAGTTTCCAGTTTTCTTCTCCTCCATTAACTCCACGTTTATAACGGAGATAAGCCTCCCCTCCCCTGGCGCGGGCTCTGGCTGCCCACGCTCTCCCGTGTGCGTGCCCCACGGTGTGCAGCTCCTCGTGCTTTCTAGTTGGTGTAGCAGAAGGATTTTCCTTTTCTTTGTTTGGTTAAATCTTGGTCCAAATTCACTGTTAGGGCTGCAAAATTGCTTCTGCAGGGGAGATTTGGGGTTTACCTTCCTCCATAAGTGTGCACATCTGGGCGTTTGACAGCCAGGGGGGACCAGCACTGTAGACCAAGCCCCTCTCCTGGCCACTGTGCCACCGCCTGTCCTCGCCCCGGCCTCTGCAGANCCCCAGGGAGACGTAGCCCACTCCAGCTCTTCTCTTTGTCTCGTTCTCTCCTGCTGTCAGCTTCCCCAACAAGAAATGATGAAGATAAATCTTCGGCAGCAGAACAAATGCAACCGCCCTTTATAACTCCCGTTATTTTTTTCCTTTTTATAGGGGGGGGTGTGTGGAAAAAAGGGTCTCCTCATCTCCTTTTTTTTGTGATTTAATGCAGCTTTCTCTTTCCCGATTCAGCTGCCGTTCCCCTGCCCTGCGTTCTGTCATTAAGCGCAATCTCTGTCAGCTTGCTTCTGGTGAAATTAATGAATTTCTCACAGAACTGTTAATCATAGAAGCTTTGGTCCGTGACATGTGTTATAATTCAGTGGGTTTTTAACCTTCACCCCATTTTGGTAATTGGCAAACGGCATCATTTGGCTTTTATTAAAGTGGAAGGCGATGCGTTTTCTTTGTTTGCCTGGACAGGCTGTGGCAGGGAGACCCGCGGGGCTGCTAACGCCCAGGCACACCGCCCCGCTTCCAGCCTGGCAGGGCGAAGGGGCTTTCAGAGCTTTATGGGTTCAGTGTGGACCCCCCCAGGCAGGAATACCGCGCACAACGGGGTGCAGGCGGGCNGGTTTATCCGCATTCCTGACCCTCTCAGTTTGAATTCAGGTTTTGTTGTGATCGTTATCGGGGTCAGGCCCAACGGTATGGCAGTGAGATCGCTGAAGGGACCAGAGGTGATGCTACTTTGCTCACTCTCGTGGACCAGATTTGAAGGCAAACACCTAAGAGCAAAGGGCTTGATCCTTCTTCCAGTGGCACAGTCAGTGCAGGTTCACCAGTCCCCATCGAGCCCCGAGGATTTGGGGAGGTGTTCTTTGAGATTTTGTGTTAGTACAAGGACCCCAATGTGTTTTCACTGAAGACTGAAGAAGATACATTCTTCTTTGCAGTTCATACTTTCTTATTTCTACAACAAGGAACGTCGCCTTTGCTTTTCAGTATGGTGCATATATCTTTGGATTAGAGAGAGAGAACCTGCTCTTGCCTTTAGGGGGATCTCTACAGAGGAGAAGGCGAACCCACTGTAAGGGTAAATCTGTTAGGAACACCCTCAGAAGGTTACCTCTGTGTGAGTTGTACGTATGGTGGCATAGAACAAAACCAGAGTGTGCTTCACATCTGCAGCCCAGCCTGGCTTGAACAGTGGAAAAGGAAGTTTTTCCTATGTACGATAGATAACGGTGTGGCTCTTCTCATAACGAGTGTATACCGTGAGCTTTTATGCTCACCTCTGTATGTATATGTGTCAGAGCTATCACGAAGGAAACAAATAATTAGGGCACTATGTTAAGATGACTTCTTGGAAAAGTGCTTGACCCCAGGGTTAGGAAAAGAAAGTTTGGCTGCTGTAAGCTTTTTGAAAGAGGAAGTCCTGGATTGTTTTTCTGTGAGGAAGGAAGAGTTCCACTTAATTGTTACAATTCTCTATAAACATGTTAAAATACAAATGTTTCTAGGATTGTGTCACTAAGACCCCAATTTAGCAAAGCCCTTAGCTATTTGCTTACATCCCCCTGTAGTCAAATCTATCAGTGGGACTTAACCGTGCTTTTGAAGTTAAGCACATCTTTAAGTGCCTTGCTGAATTGGGGCCAATATTGGCACAGGGAAATAAAGATTTAGAGGCTAATGACTGAGCTCATTTAGATTAGGGATGGGCAAAACGGATTTGAATAAAGTAAAAACTGGCTCAGAACTTCAGCCTACATGTGAAGCTAACTCACTTTGGGGCTTTTTACAGCATTGAAACGGTCTGCCTTGGTCTATATTTTTAACACGCTGAGGACAGTGGAAAGCATGCAAGAAATCCACCAGTCCTTGCGCTCAGCTTGGTGTGAAAGTGTCACCTTAGGAAATCATACACTGCCGGGGCAAGAACAGGAGCAGGTGAATCCTGAGGTGGACCTAGTAAAATAAACAGTCACCGACACTTGTTCGTTACATACGTATCAGTAAATTATTAGAGTGGTCCTTGGGTCCCTTGCATAGCTTTTGTCGTGGCCAGCTCATCCTCTGGCAAGCAATTCCCAGGTGCATTTGGGGAGTTAGGATAGACCAGGGATGATTTGAAATAGGCGGTTTTGATAAAGTCACCCTATTTTGGTTGCAAGAGTATGGGGTAAGCTGTCCCATGCCAGGATTTCCTTCTCAGATACTCTATATTGTTTCTTTCCCAAGGAATGCATAGTTTCTGGAGCATGTGATGATTAACCACTGTTAAATGGCAGAGCAAGAGCTTCTGTAACCCAAAGTTCTGTAATATGGATGTGATGGGTTCTTTGTCTAAACTTCCTACTTGGAGATAGTAATTTCTCCTTCTTAATTCTGCATTTGCAGAACTCAATTCAGGATCGTGACTTCAAAATTCATTGGGATTTACGGCTGACAGTAGCTGATACCAAATTGGAACCAGTAGCTAGAGAACCAGAAATATTTAAATTGGAAACATTTGGTGGCAGTGGTTGTTTTTTTACAAAAAGTGAATGGTTGTATTGTTTGTCACTGAAGTCATTCATATAGAGTTACAGACAGAGAGAGCTGCCCAGATGATCTGCTAACCGAGGCATAATCTGGAGCCTGGAGGGGGTGGCTAAAAATGTTCCCTGGCCATTTAAGAAGACCACAAGGGGACTTGTAAACAGAAAGAAGAACATCACAATAAGTGTTTCTTAATGCCTTTGTCTGTGGCGTTTCAGTTCTGTAGGACTTTTAAGCCCAGGCTTGCTCATCTGGTGTCCTGATATGAACTCAAGAAACCAGATTCTTTTTCTACTTTACATTGATGAAAATGAAAAGCGATGCCACTTACTGCGGTGACGTTCCTCCAGATTTCCCTTTGTGCAAATTGCAAAGGTTTTCTTAGGCTCATCCTTCCCTCTGAAGCCATTCAAGGCTGAATTCAGTGCTGCATTGATGTGTAGCACATTGATTCACGTAAGATATTAAATGAAATAGGTCTGCTATTATTTTATTTTTCCGACTTTAGTGCAAAACGGTTTTCAGATTTTGCGGGAGTTTTGCAATGGGCAGTCAAGGTTCTCAATATGTACTTCTGAGAATGGCTTGGCAATGGTGCTCGCTTTTTCCTCACTGAGTCAACTTCCTCGTCACTGGAGCCCTGGCACGGGAGGAACTCCTATTGCAGCCTCAGCGGCTGAAAAACGGAGGGGGGCGAAGTGACGGTTCGCCTTCATGGGTACATGTAACTGGGACATGTAGGGAGGGTTTGACAAGACGTCATTCGTCATTCACGCTCTCACTCAACATCCATGTTCAGATATTCTTGCTAACGTGAACTGGTAACTTAACTATTGCCACGAGGTCAATAGTAAGGTGCTGCTCCGCATGGGCAGCCGCGGTGTGTCTGTGGTCTGTGGTTCACACTCCTGGGTGATTCATGTCGGGCATTTACAAGACAATAGCACATAGCTGTTCTCCTCACCTCATTTCTCTGCGAGAGGAGACCCCCTGGGCACTGGGATATGCTGTCCACTTGTTCTTCCACCGTCTCATCCATAGTCTTATTGATCCATGCAAAGTGAAATCAATGACAGTTTAAATTTGTATGTCAACTTTGAGTTGCAGTGACTGGAAAACATGCGTGAAACCCTTGGTGTGGGAGCGGGTGGATCCTCCTGAAGGCAGGATCACTGGGTGTAGGGCAGCTCTGGCAGAGGATCGTCCGTTCTGCAGAAGTAGCGAGCATCACAGTTGTAGTGCTGATAGACCGGGCGCTGTTTGTTGCATACAAGGGCATGGAGTTGGCCAACAGAGAGGTGGAATTCTCCTTCCTCAGTCCTGTCCGTGGCAATACTTTGTGCACAGTGAGGAAATAAGATCTTTCTGAATGTAGAAATTGTTTATGGCTCATCGCACTCCAGGGAAGGGCCGTCACTGAACAAGCAACCTTAAATTACAAGCAGCGGGCACTTCCCATATAGCACTAGTCTGGGACAGAGAAATGAGTTGTGGACGTACATAATACTGTCGTCTAATCTGATCTAGAGCTCAGTAGAGACATGTGCAGATGTGCTTCTCTATCGGTAACATGGGGATAACAATACCAGCCCAGGTGTCTCACAGGGGTGTCATGAAAATTAATTAGATAATGTCTGCACAATGCTTTGAACACAGCAAAACACCACGTACACGCTAAGTCTAAGTCCTGTGCTTACTAAAGTGGATGGCATTTTGGTGGCTCTTAGCCCTTTTTCTAGGAGACGGGAAGAGCTCGCTTGTAATCCATTTTAAAATATATGTGTTGATGCATTGTNCGCTTGTAATCCATTTTAAAATATGTGTATTGATGCATTGCTTTTCATTCTTTCTGTAATTTTCTGTAACTTTCTGTGTTTCAGGTTTTTCCCTACCCATGTAGGTGGTGAAATAAGTCAAGGTTTTCCCTCCTCAGAATTAATTTAACTGTATTTAATTTAAATTAATTTTAATTTTCAGCAGAGGCATATCACCTTGTAGGAATCCTTATCCCCAGAAATTTTGTCTCTAATCCAGCAAAATGTCTTTTGCACATAGAATCATAGAATGGTTTGTGTTGGAAGGGACCTTTAAAGATCATCTAGTCCAGCCCCCCTGCCAGGAGCGGGGACATCTTTAACTAGACCAGGTTGCTCAGAGCCCCGTCCAACCTGAGCTTGAATGTTTCCAGGGATGGGGCATCCACCATCTCTCAGGGCAACCTGAGCCAATGTCTCACCACCCTCAGCGTCAAAAATTTCTTCCTTATATCTAGTCTAAATCTACCCTCGTGCTTTAAGACTCTCAGCATTTTCATTGCCCTTTAGNTGGGCAACCTGAGCCAGTGTCTCACCACCCTCAGCGTCAAAAATTTCTTCCTTATATTTAGTCTAAATGTACCCTCGTGCTTTAAGACTCTCAGCATTTTCATTGCCCTTTAGCTGAGGGACTGCCCCATACTCGCATTTGAATATGTGCTATAATGTTTGACTAACGTCATCAGAGATAGTGAAAGATTTTGTGTCAGCCAGACATCTCTGTGTATAAGAAAATAAAACAAACCCCTCTTTTTACAAGTTGTGCTAACTGTTACAATAATTTACTGTAGGGATAGCAGACAGTTTTTATCTGGGGAAACATTTTATGGATGGCAGGACAGCAACTGGGGAGATCTGAAATGACAGCATGCTGCTGAGCTTGATAAGAGCTTATCAACACAGCTACACAGCTGATGTTTGGTGTTCCTCGTGAAGTGGAATAAAATGAATGTGTTGATTTCAATCGAGTTTCTCAAAGATAAGAGCATCTTATCACTAAAACCCCTCCTCGCACCTGCACACACACACACTTTTCGCTAGCAGTGTCGGGCACTCCTGAATTCAGCAGAGATTTCAAATTGGATGGGGCATAAGGACTGCGCTTGGAGGGAGAGCGCTCTCGTGGGATGGATGGATGGATGGACGGATGTTGGTACAGAAGTAGGAAGGCCACAGTGCAGTTGAATGTTGCAGAAGTGAAAGTAATTGTGCAGAATTGGCAGGCTCTTCCCTTTTGCCATACAACCTGTAATTTGCTTTCATTGTCATCACCGCTGTACTGTCCCTGTCCTTCGGAAGACATAACTAGAGGGTGTGCCTGTTGGTGAGGAGCTCTTCGCTGAGTCAGGTTCAGTATGCAGTCTGTGTACCTGCTGCCTGACAAGTGATGAGTTTGTCAGTCGGACACCTTTGCTCTTGTGGAGTGAATTAAATGAATTGAATAAAAATACCGCTTCTTGTCTCCCACCTAGCTGCGTCCACTACTCCTGCGAAGCCACTGACTGCCAAAAGCTGGAGATCGAGAACGCGCTGCTGAACTGCACCGGTGGCGGGTGGTACAACGGTGCCCAGTGCAACGTGAGCTGCAAGACGGGCTACATTTTGCAAGTCCAGCGAGACGATGATCTCAGCAAGAGCCAGGTTTGTTCTGTGGGTTTTGTATGACCCACAAGACAGGGATGAGCAAACAGATGTGGAGGAATTGAGAAATAACCTAGCCTAAAACCCAAAATCTCAGCTCAGCCTTGGGACGAGGCCTTCTCCAAGTACTTCCCATCAGAATGGGAGCCATCTGCGTCTGTAGGATGAGGTACTGACAGTGAGCAAATCTTAGATGTTCTCCAAATTTAGACATTTTCAACCTGAAAGGTTTAAATAAGTGTTCAGGCCTTCTCTGATCTCACTGTCTCTACTCAGCCAAACAGTGTTTCTTGGGTTGGTTTTTTTGGGGGTGGGGTGTTTGGGGTTTTTTTGCACAACCAGTTTCTGGGCAAAATATCTCGTTTGTACTCCTTGGGTTGAGGCTAAGAGTGTCTTAACTCCTCTGCAGTGTTTCAGTCCAGTGAGTGGGGTATTGAGAAAAACTACCAATTTCTTTAAACATTAAGAAAACACGGGTCCTTTGTGCTGGGGGAGGTGGAGAAGGTGTATGTGCAGCGTGGCCCAGCCTCGGCGTGCCGTTGGGAGCCGGGCGCAGGGGATACGTGGGTGCAGGGCAGGCACCCCGCTTTGTGCTCTCATCCCTAATGCTGCCGGATCCCGTGAGCGCGATGTGGGGGGTGGTTGCCCCCATTGGCACCTTCTCGCGTGTTGTCGGGGTGGCACACACATCTGGGGCCGGGGAGGGCTGGGGGCAGGCAGCCGTGCTCACAGCCTGCCGCCTATTTGGGAAATACTGTGTTCTTCATCAGCTCGCAGAGGGGGGAGACAGAGTGGAGGGGAATGAGTCAGCCCTTTCAACTCAATTACAAAACAAATACAGGACCCCGCGAGCTGGGCCTCTTCCATCCTAATTGGCATCAGCACCAGAACCCCAGCTCCAGCTGAGCATTTTTACAGAACAGAAAACAAGTTCTCAACCGAGCCTGAATGGCTGAACCAGGAAATAGTTGGAAGGGATCTGTACGTTGAGCACGCAGGAATCCCAAACCAAATAAAACAGCCTAAACATGTTTCACCAGCGCTGTGTTATTTAAACGCAAAAAGTACCTTTCAGGGAGACTCAGCCAACTGTATATGGTTTTGCTCTGAGAAGTTTGGTTTCAGAGCCTTGATCAGACTCATATGACAGGAGCGGAGGATTTTAGCACCCTTAGCTAACGTGATTCACTGCCTATTACAACACGCTTCCTCTCGCCCTGGTCTACTATTGCACTTCATCGTCTTTTTTCCACTGATAAAACCCCTGAGGCCAATAGCTTTGTTTTGCTCAGTGCTGTGCATTCACTGTTCAAATCAGGGAAGGAGTGGAGCATCTTAAAGATATCCATGTTCAGCTAAGCACATTAAACACATGCTTTAAAAGTTTATTCATGTGCTTTGGAGATCTGTTGAAAAGGAACGGACAGTTTCTTTCGCTATCGTCTTGTTTTATTTCTTCGTGTCAGGTGCTTCAAGCCAAAACTTGTGGAACATGTAGGGAAGAAATGAATTACCCGAGAAAGTCCGGAATCCGTGGTTTGGATTCCTTGTATTGTGTTGTATTGAGTTGCATTGTGCTCCTTCCACAATTGCTCCCCAGCTTCAGCTCCTCTTCTGATCGCAAGCATTTGGAGATGAGATAGGGCGTGTGAGTTGTTATCTATGGTCAGAGGGACTTTCTGCCGTGGTTGAGGAACCTGGCACAAAGCTGTTGGTTGTTTCACTGTTGTCATTTAGTTGGATATTTTGCCTGATTGACTGATTTTAGGGTATAGAGTTATTTTTTTCTCATTTAACTGACAGTGGGAAGGGCTGCACGAGGAAGAGGAGGAAGGAAAGTAGCTTTGCACGTGCTGATGTTTCACGCTGTCGGGTAGGAAGGAGGCTGAGGTGAGGTGCAATGTCTCAAAGAGCAGACTGAACATCGGTGGCCCATGACCACTGCGTGCTGATGAAGATGATTGACAGACCAGTGAAAACACCCTGGTTTAGCATCTGAACCGCGTTTGTCTTCCGTATTTCACTGAAAGGCAGAAAAAAAGGGTGAACAGGGAATTAAAAGCAAAATTTTTAAAAGCACCTCAGACATGTTGGGGCACAAGTCACATTTCAAATCAATCTTTTACATCTAAGGGATCTTTGAAAATCTTCGTAACAGTTTCTGCACTTTCTGGCCTCTGTGTCTTCTGAAGCCACCATTTTAATCAGCCTTAGGGCAAAAAATTCATTCATCTCTGCACTCTGAGAAGCACCCGTTCCCAAATTCTGTTAAAACTCCATAAAATCACCAAATCCTAAACCCGTCAGCACTACGTGCAGTAGAAACTGCCGTTTGAAAACAAAAAAAATAAGATGATCTGTTTACAGACTCTTGGGCTCTCTCTTATCCTCATTAGGGGACTCAGCAACAACAACAACAAAAAAAGGGTTTGCATAGTGATGGAGCAAAATCCTTCATGTATCTTTCTCACAAAGAAGATCTCGGGATGTTTTCGTTTTCTGCTGGTTTCTTCCCACCCCCCCCCCCCCCCCCCCCCCCCCCCCCCCCCCCC
>RSEF01000017.1:3414423-3454695 GCA_003993805.1 Himantopus leucocephalus
CCCCCCCCCCCGACAACTCCATCGCTCTTTCTTCTCCTCTCCCCCTTTGTCTTTCACTGCTTTCCTCCCCCTTGTCCTTCGCTGAAAGCCCCGCTCATTCAGTTACTTGTTGTCATCTCTCCTTGAAGCTACCACCACTGCTGCTCTGGTCAAGAGGTGTTATTTAAAACCCAGCAGCTCCCTAATGTTGTGCAAAGGCATCATCAATCATGCCAGGAAAAGAAAGCGCGGCTCATGTGGGTTCAATTAGAGACACAGTAGTGGGCAGAAGTGGAAGAATACTTAGAGGGGAGGGCACAGCTGTTCATTTTTAAGGAGAGGAAACTTCACACGTGAAGCATCGCTTGAAGAAGGAACCGGCTGGGATCTTGGGCAGCAGGAAGGAGACACGAATTCTCCCAAGCTGTTAAAAGTCCCAAGAAACAAATCTTTCTGGCACCAGATTTGTTTAAGTTTGCATCCTCTTCACTGTACCGCACGCTGTATCTTTGGAGGCCCTGTTTTTTTTCCCCGCTTTTCTCCTCGCCCGCCCTCCCTCCTTGCGTAAGCCTCTTTTGGAAGGCAGGACATGAAGGGAAGCGGTTGCTGTGATGCCAGTCAAAGCAGCCCAAAGTGCCCAAAGTGACAGCTAATAAACCAGATGAGAAAGCCAAGTGCTTCGTATGGACTGCTGTGAGCTGGGTGACCTTGTCAGATCAGACAGGCGAAACAGGCACGTGCCTGCTCAGGCTTCGGGTGGGAGATCTGCAAAGGCAGACACAGATGCTGCCACAAAGACCCAGTGCCGGGTCCGAAGGCAGCGCTGCTCAGGCTGAGTCGACTGGAATTCCCCCCCGAGGCGCGGCGTGGCGCTGGGGAGAGCCGAGCTCCTGCTCAGCAGCCTGGGGTCCTGCCCCCGGGCCCCGCAACGATCCCACCTTCGGCTGGGACATTGCAAGAGGGAGGAGCTGAAAGCTGGTGGGTGCCATCTGCAGTAATTTGGGTGGTAGGGTTGTCCTCTGTGCTTTCAATCAAAGCACTAGTCTTTGTCTCCATTGCGGGGAATGTTCTCTGCTATGTTCTGCTGCAGACACACATGTGCTTCTCTTGCTTGAAGTGATGACATGATAGACATGCTTTAAAATCTGCCATTATTATGTCTGACCTTGAGAACCTCACCTTCCATCGTACAGAGTGTGGAACAAATTACCCGAAGAAGCTGAGCAGCCCGGGTCTTACCCACATGGGCACGGCTTCTCTCTGTAGGAACAGCCTCGACAGTGCGCTGGGAAGAGGAAAAGCCATACGGGTCTGGCAGGAGGTGGCTCTTCCAGATTTGGTTAATGGTTTTGTTGGGAAAGTTCCGTGGGGAAAAACCCAGAGATGAAAATGTGGAGAGACTGATTTTGGGGTTTTTTTTTCACATAAAGGTCTAGAACAGGGGCAGAAATAAAGTGCAGTGGGAGTGTGGCGCTAACGAGGGATCCCTTCCAAGGAGGGATGACCCCGGGCACGTTGCATTTCCAGTGGGCTGTACTGTCCTGCAGCTTTCTGCTAACAAAAACCACGACGGCTGCTGAANGTGGCTGCTGAAATACCCCCACAAGCGTTAGCCTGCGCAAAATGTTCTCGCCCATTTTCTGTAAGGTGTGACTGTCATATGGAGATACTGCTTCTGTTTTAATTTTTGTTTTATACTCTGGATTCTGAATTGGCACTGTTTATTTATATAGAGCTACATCTGATGTGGAANACGGCTGCTGAAATACCCCCACAAGCGTTAGCCTGGGCAAAATGTTCTCGCCCATTTTCTGTAAGGTGTGACTGTCATACACAGATACTGCTTCTGTTTTAATTTTTGTTTTATACTCCGGATTCTGAATTGGCACTGTTTATTTATATAGAGCTACATCTGATGTGGAACCCTGTCGTTAGAGGAACTCCCTTGTGCACCATACTGTGTCTCAGCAGCCAGTATCAGCTAGCAGGAGCATCATTCATTCCCAAACTAGATCACACCAACACTTAATAACTGAATTCTTCGAGTTGAATCTCCTATCACTGATAGAGCGTCCTTGTGCTCGCCGTGGACCCAGCGAGATACAGTGCAAGATCCATGTCTTTTTCCATAACGTTTGGATAGCCCCTGACATCAATAGCTCAGTTTTATGTTTTAACCTCCTGCTGTCAAGGTGCCCAGCAGCCATGGTGCCGGGGTGTTATTTGATGATAGCATCTGGGAAGGGCAACAGAGGCTTTGCCGAACGCTGGAGCAGCCCAGCCTGGAGTGCAAATGTGTTGGTGATGCTGCCGCGTGTACATGTTGTGAAGGCATGGAAATATGCTGTACCATCCCTTCTCCTGTGGCCATCACACCACAACTTTCTGGAAGCACAGGCGTCTTCATTCATCAACTCTACAGAATATATGTATATACTTTTTAATGGAGCAGATAATCTGATAAGCAACAAAGGCCAAATTAATAGCCACTGGGGAGCAAAATCATTGGGAATGAGAACTCAGAGTGTCACTTCACTTCACCTGAGTGCTCTGAGAATCCCAGAATGCGCTACTCTAAATTTGTAGAAAAGACATTTTTTTCCATCAGCAGTGCTCCCTGTTTAAATAAACTCTACGGTCTAGAAAAGGGGTTTTGTGCCCACTTGGGAAGTGTCCAGTTTCTCAGCTCTGGGACTGCTTTTTCCATTCTGAATGCAACCATATATCAAAGGGAGACAGGTCTGAACTTCTGTTGAAACCATTAGGGTGTTTTTGCAAAAAGGGAATCCAGGTCCCTTTGATGTGTGCTAGAAAAATTCCCCTTCCTTTTATAAACCCAGATCAATGGTCGGCAGTGTAGATCTCCTGTGAGCGTACCAGCCCTGAATAAAATATTCCCTGGAGGCAGAGGAGTGCTGCTGCACGGCTTGGTCAGATTCCTCGCTAGTATCTTCCCCTTCTCGTGTTTGGGTTTCTCACATTTTTTTTTTCCTCTGTCCCTCTTTATTCTGGCATGGAGGGAAGAGTCCTACTTACAGACTCTTTACTTCTAGTTTTTAAAATTTTCCCCTTTTTAATTAGAAAAAGGATATATTGTTTATTCTGTTCTCTTTGCCAACATCTGTTTGTCCTTTGGTCACCCACTAAATTCTTCATCTTAGCATTGGACGGATGGCTTCTTTACCCCCTCCCTTTTACTTCTCTCTCCCTAACACTTTAGGATTTTAATCTGCTGCATTGTTTGGATTATTCCTCAAATCCATAGAAGGGTAGCTTTGGTGTAGCTACGACAGGAGAGTGACGTTGGGGAAGTCAGAGCACAGGCACTGACTCTGTATTCGACCTCTCAAGTGCCAAGTGAACGTACGGGCAGGATGCTCTTGGGTCTGTCCATTGCAAACTCCTCCAGGAGAAAGCCTCTCTCGGGCGTGCATGTCCCCGGTGCCAGGGCAGCAGGGCCCTGATTTCATTTGGAGCCTTCGGGCACTCTGACAGTAGAAGCCGTAACAGCAGCTGTCAGTATCTGAACCCAAGGTTGACATGGCCCAGGCCACCTCCCTTGGTACCCCAGTCCAAGGGTGACTGACACCTCTTGGGAGAGTCTCGGATGGGAGTCCCAAATGGGTTCATGTCAGGTTGGCTTTTACTTCCAACCCGAGAGTGAGTTTGACTGACTCAGAAGTACATGGGGGTCCCCTTGGAGTGGCTGTGTCACTGCAAAGGTGACAGGGATCGGGGGTAGCTGTCAGCTCCAAACAGCTCAGGCTTGCACGCTCCTTTCTGACCACAGGGCAGAGCAGCAGGCGTCCCGGCTCGTCCCGGGAGGCGATGCAGACAAGAGTTCAGATTATTTGTAGTGCTCCTCTCTTTATATTGAAGCACTTTGGTGTCTCACCCCAGAGGTGACAGAAATATATCATGGTTCTCTGACGCTGTTTCTTGTGAGACCTTACTGGTTTTAGTAGCTGCTGTGCAAATGATGATGGTAGTGCCCAGGCCCAGTCTTGTTTAACTTGTGAGCCAAAATAATGGCTGTTATTAGGCTTGAAATGGTTTTGACCTCCGCCTTGCTGAGTGTGGTGGCTGTAGGCATGTGTCTTTTTCCAGATGGAGTCCAGCATCACCATGACTTGCACGGATGGGAAGTGGAACAAGCAGGTGACCTGTGAGCCCGTGGACTGCGGTGTCCCAGACCAGTACCACGTCTATCCTGCCACCTTCAACTGCAGCGAGGGGACCACCTTTGGCAAGAAATGCTCTTTCAGTTGCCGACCTCCTGCTCTTCTGAAAGGTATTGGAGGATGTCTGTGCAGTGACCTGGGGATAGCTGCACAACGAACACAGACTGTTCCTAGTAATATATGTTACTGATGCTGTTGTTTTAGAATTATTCATGATATTTTAAGTATGAAGAATTATGAGGCTCTATGGGAAGGTTTATTTATATTAGAAGTTAAGTTCCTTTGCATCTCTCTATTACCTTCCTTTGACCTTTCCTTGATCACGGCTGGCCAGGCAGTAATGACAGTGAATATTGCTTCCATACAACCAAAACATGGAAAAGTCATGGGGATAAATCAAATTGAACTCTCTCATCTTCTTTCCCATGTCTTCTCTGTTTTCTGTGTCTGTCTCCCTTCCATGCCTCCTCCATATATTTGGAAAGGCAGAAGACTGAAAAGTCCCATGTCCCAGTGGCACAGTCCCCCATCACTGTTTTTCCTAATCCAGCCATCACCTCTCTCCTTTTCCACACTCATCTTGCTCTACCTCTGACCTTTCTCTCCTCCTCTTGTTTGGGACTTTCTACACTTTTTTTTTCTTCAAGATAACACACTCTGCTGCCTTCTTTCCTTTTGTCCCCCATCTTCTTCCCTGCTGCTTTTCTGCCTGCATCCCCATCATCTTCTCAGCACCGTCAACTCTTCTGCTCACTGGCGCATTACCCTTTTTGATCTGGTCCTCAGGAAACAAGAAAAGATATCATTGTTAATTTGAAGGAACATTAGAGCCAAATTAATGTGTCATCTTGCAGTGGAGTAATCTTAACTGCTGTTGTCAACTCAGGGACAAATGCTGTATAAGCTTTTTTTGTACATGTGGTATCACCTTTTCTGCTAGGATTCATTGCAAGCCCCGCATGAGGCATGGGACGTATTCTTCATTTCAGTGAAAGGATACGTTGATTTCTTCATATATAACCAAATTGCTTAATGCTTTTAACTCTTACTTGGGAGGGTAGCCACAAGCAGGCAACACGCAGTGAAAGTTAAAACTACTCAAAGGGGAGATTTTTATCAAAGAATTCCCTGTTTCTGTTCATACTCTCAGAGGGTCATCTTCAACAAGAGGTGTTTTTTTCATTGAAAACGCCTGCAATTTTTTTGAGGGGGCAGTGAAGATGGTGATATTCATCATGACCAGCATGAGCTTCAGTTGATGACTCCGGTGGGGGTCACTGGAGGGATGATAACCAACCCCCAGGCCAGGGGGTGCAGCTGTGGTGTGTAGCATCACTTCACTTTTGTCCAGAAACTCTGTGAGCTGTGAGGTAAAGGCACCATTTGGTGTCCAGCCATCGGTGATGACTAATAGATGTTGCCACTAAGCTTCTGGAGAATGGCGTTCGAATGACTCATGCCTAATTCAATCACTGACGTCATGACAGCCACCGTTGGTAATGTCAGAGCTTATCACTTTGCAGTGGCAAGTATGATATCACCACGGCTGGTCTGCAGAGCTGCTGCGTGACTCAGAGCAGAGGAGCATGCTGGTGCTCTAGAAAAGAGCTTCCTTCTGCACAAAATACCTCTGCAATCATCTGCAGTTGGGGAGGGGAGAGAGAAAGCCAGGGCTGATTTAACGCGGCTTCTCTTATCTTTGTTGGTGGGGCAGGAGGGCTCCTCCACATACCTTCCTGAGCCCTCCAGAGCCTTTTGTTTTCTTCTTCTTTAAATTCCAGCCTCATGCCCCGGCTCTCTTCCTTCCCTCTCAGAGAGATGGCATTGCTCTGGGGTTAGCAGTTTGTCAGTATTATTTTGGATAACTCCGAACTTGGCTTACTGTTGAAAATATGCCTTGTGGATTGAGAAGAGTTCCTGCAGCAATGCTTGGGGATTTCAATAGAGTATTAGGGATTTTTGAAGGGTTAGTGGCTCATAGCTGTGCTTTGTTTCTTAGGAAAAGCTTATTCCTTTTCAACATACAGTATAAAATAACAAAGAATGTAAAATACACTGAGACTAGGCTACTTTTAGCTTAACCTTCTGAAGTCAAGTAGGTCATAGCAGAGGCAAATAGATCTATTGTACCTTTTACCTTTGAGGCGCTGGCCAAGAAAGCTTCCTAAGGAAAATGAGTCTCTAACGAGTATTATGAATCGTATTTATCACACTAGTCCCCAAGGACTGAGAGTCCCCAGCTGAGAATGGCTCCTCATTGTGTTGGAGTAGTGACTCTAATACTAACAGATGCTGCTCCAAAAGGCTCGAAATCGGAAAAAAAAAAAAGACAGATTCAGGGAAGAGATATAACACAGAAGCAGAATGAAGAATGTAATGGCACCAAACCCTCTGTTAATGCCGTGACTTTGGAGAGGAGGGGGTTGATGTATGAAGCAAGCTTCCTTTCAGAGAAGAACAAAATAAGGAAGAGAAATACAAAAGATTACAAAGGCAGTGTGGTTTCCCCTATGCTATAGCATTTCCTGAAATAAGCACTGTCTGCCTGTCATCTGAAAACAGTCCTTAATGATTTAATGCCATCATCTAGAAAGAGAAAATGCATAGGACATACACAGTTGAATTTGTCAAACCAGCTAAGGTGGCTTTTGATGTATTATGGGTGTAACGACAATTCGAAAAAAATAGTCCTGCTGAACGTTGTTAACTTTGCTCACTGTTCTTCTCAGGAAACAACAGCAACTTGACCTGCATGGAGGATGGGCTGTGGTCCTTTCCGGAGGCCCTGTGTGAGCTGATGTGTCGAGCACCATCCATCGTCCCCAATGCGGATCTCCAGACTACTCGTTGCCGAGAAGATAAGCACAAAGTGGGCTCGTTTTGCAAGTACAAATGCAAACCAGGTTACCATGTCCCCGGATCCTCCAGAAGAGCAAGAAAGTACGTGAAAGTAATGCCATGCAGTCAGCGTGATTCAGAAAGCCATGAGTTAAAATGATTTTGGGAAAGGGATGGGCTGTTTATAACAGACTATATGTGCTGTAATGAATATCACTGAGCAATTCCTTCATGCAGATAGTTGTGTGGTTGCAAGGGGATTTAGGCACCTAGCTCACTTAGGCTTCCTTGAAAATCCTAACCAGTGCTCAAAAAACAGACCTTACCTTAGAAATACCCCTTTGATACACAGCCTGGGGAGTCCCCTTTGAAACTCTGCAGGAAAGGGTTAGTGCTATCGTGTACTTCTGACTCGGCACAAACCCACTTCAAACCAACCACAGCCCACAAACCTGGGAAGCTGAGTTTTTGGGAGACGTGTCCAAGGCCAAAAGAGGAGTTTAGGCTGGGCAGCTCAATGTTGGCTTTACAAATAATCGTTATTTTTGCTCAGAGACCTCATGACGCAGATTCACGACTTGTTCCCCAAGTGTTAAAAGCTCAAGCACACCCATCCCCTGCAACCTGCTAGCAGAGCTCAGAGGCTGTGGAGGTTCTTAGCTGACTCAGCCACTCACTAAATGGTCTTGTTTTTTTCTGCACAAAAAGGCGAGCATTTAAGATCCAGTGCACGCAAGACGGCACGTGGCTGCCGGGCGCTTGCGTGCCCGTTACCTGTGACCCTCCGCCTTCCAAGTTTCATGGGCTCTACCAGTGCTCCAACGGCTTCCAGTTCAACAGCGAGTGCCGGATCAAGTGCGAAGATGATGACAATCAGTCGGTCAGTCTCTCTTACCTGAATTATCTCAGCCCATACAAGCATGGTTTTATCATATGTTCCCTAAGGACCCTGATCTTGGAGGGTCCGAGTGCCACTGAGCCCTTCTGAGACCAGAGACAGAGAAATGGAGAAGGGAAATACATCATTAAAGTAGAGGGAGGAAACTACTGCAAAGAGCCTGGAAATACTATTTTTATGGTAGTAGTAATGGTATTAACTATTACACATAGAGGACCAGCAGTGAGTAACTTACTGATTCCGGACAATAAGTGGCTGAAAAATCTGCCTCAGTGTCTCTATGATGTAGCTAGAAAATAAAGAGTAATGAATGAAAGTAAGTAGGATATGAGTTACGTGCACTTGTCCGGGTTGTTCATTTCATTTTACCTTGCTTTTCTCCCCAGTTCTTTTTCTCATTATCATTATATGTATGTGTGTCATATGATAATTTGACTTGATAGGGATTACAAGTATTCAGGTGAACTGTCTCTAACCTTTTATGTTTTTCTGGCTGTGAAGGTGTCATTTGGCATCAGGGGTCAGATCCTCATCTGGCATAAATCAGCACGTTGCCTTTGACTCCCTAGGAGCTGTGTTCACTGCTATGGGAAGGTCTGGCCTTCAGTTTCTTGTTTGAAATGCTTAATTTTCCTCACCAGAGGTAATTATAGTTTGTGAGATAAGTAACTTCTTCTAGAAGTGCTGCTGCTGCTTAATACACTTGGGAGGAGAAAGTGGGGATGTGGAGGCTGCTGCTCCTACAGGCACTGTGGAGAGCAGGGAGTGCTCTGTCAAAGGCTTTTGAATATCATTCCAGATTCTGAGGACACATTAAAAAGGGACCAACGCTGCCCTAGGGCCAGTGACACCTCTGATGCCTGCTCCAAACGTTAAAAGCCAATTGCTGCCCGCGTGCCCTGCCAGGCTGGCCTGCCCTCCTCACGGGGCTCTCGGGCAGGGTTTTGCATCAGGGCATCTGGAAAAGGTTTCCTTGTATAAGACTTACATGAAGTTATGAGCCTTGTGAAATGAGAAGTTGCTCACGTGGGTGCAGTTTTGGGTGGGAGCTCTGGGGTACGGCGTCTGTGGCTTTGTGCGTCTACCGCTTGCTCAGACCGGTCAGCGTGGCTGAAGACGTGTACCGTCGCTGCCATGCTAAGGAAAATGGGGCCACCAGGGTAATGACAAGTGATATAACGGCATCGTGTTTGCTTTTAAATGAGCTGGACGTGAAGAGGAGCAAGCAGCGGAGTCGGGGTTACAGCAATAATGAAGTGAGCACTGGAAAGTGAGAGATACAGCTGTGTCTCTATTCTCTGTAAGGAAGAGTGTAGTGCCTGTCCAGCTGCGAAAGCACCTTGAGCAAAGGAGCAGATAACATCTTGAGAAAGGGATTTGCAGAGAAAGGTATTTCCAGATATCCCAGAAAATAGACTACAGAAGAAGAGGGAGGACTCATGGCACAAGCCAGAACCACTTGAGAGGTGTTAATTATTTAAGGATTAAACCCCACTAAGTCTCTCTCAGCTATATAAGGTGATAATGCACGTTGCATCCAAGCAAGAAACCCAGCAGGGATTTTCACAAGAGATTTTGCAGGTCAGGGAATGATGGACAGTATGTTACTATAGCAATGGATATCCTGGGATCTCTGAGTATGTTGCAGAAACTATACAATAGTACCCTCGAGCAGAGTCAGCTCCAGCAACATAAATCAGGTTTTGTGGCTCACCTTTAAAAATCATGTTTGAACCCTGGCACGCAAATTGCAATGGAAGTGCACCACGCTTGCTAAAACAGCAAATTGTGCTCAATTATCACTTAGCGATCTCTTCCTGACTTTGTCACCACGCTGAAAGATCATTACTCAGCAGTACATATGGCATCTCTTAATCACCAGGAACGTAATGGTCATTTAAGCAGGTACCTCCCCTGGCACCCAGAGCAAGGGTCTTCCATTTCTGAATATTGTGCACAAATCATATGAACAGTCAGATCTAAATGAATCAGTCTCTGCCAAACTGGCCCTTAGGTGAGAGTCACCAAGCTGGATCACACCCTGAGTCCATCTGGTCCATTATCCTTTCATATGATTTGCTTATTACTTGTGGCAATGGCCAGATGTCTAGAGAAGGGGCAGCAGGTCCCACGCAGTAGTCTGCCGATAAGACCACTTTGCATCTCACTAAACATCATGTTCGTCAACAAAGCTGAGCAAAGAAAGCATTGGGATATTAAGGACAAGACTAGCACTGAAGGCTGCGCAATTTTTCACGCCAGTACCAGGGGCTTGTGCTGTGCAAGAACGGGTGTGGGTCGTGGGGAAGAGCTCCTAAGGAAAGCTCAGCAGCCTTGCTGAGATCCCAGCGTAGCCAGCACACTAAAGGATGCCCAAAGATATCCAGCGCAATCTCCAAGAGCAGGGTGGGTTGATTGCAGGCAACGTGCCTGGCATGTAAAACAGGCGAGGAGAAGCAGAGACCCTGCATGGTTGTCCCACCCAGCAAGGCCCCCGCGGGAGGTTTGGAGCCCGGCCACACCAGACATCCTCCTGTTGAATGTCCCACATTACCCCATGGCAGTTAGGCTCGCAGATCCTGCAGAACAGCTTGCGCAGAAATCCCCAATGCCATGAGGATAGATCTGACAAAAGATTGCCTGTGCACTCCTTTGTTGTTTCTAAAGGGCATGATATTTCCCCTCGGACTTTGGTATTCATTCTTCAGTATCATACAGAGAATCTTTTCTATAAGAGAAATGTCATATTCTATTCCTTGCCCATTCCCACACCAGAGGATTTTTTTTTTCTCCTTTCCACCTGCCTCCGTGCGTGTCTGTCTCAGCCTCTCCGCTTGCTGTCACTCAAGGCAGCCAAGCTCTAAAGAGCACGTTCTGCCCTGCTAAGCATCCCCGCTTTCCTTCCTCCTTCAGATGGCCATTGGGGATTCTTTCTTTTTCGAGACGAAGATGATGCAACTAGTTAGAAAATGGGAAGAGGGAAAAGGTTGTCTGCATTCAACACAAACCTCTCAATAACAAGAAGGCAAATGGGGTGAATGCACCTTTATCGCCACCGGAGTGGGTCTATTTTAAGGTAGAGACCTTGCAAGGGCCTCGTAAAGAGATTGCATTGCACACAAGAGGCACGTGTGTGTGTTTGTATGCAAGGCGGGTTTCATTCTTTTTATTCTGTGGAAGAAGACTCCTCCTTGCCCCCAGGGCTGGCAGTCCCAACCGGCGGCTCCTCCAGCTCCAGCAGAACTTTGCTCCCAGCTCAGCTCTGCCCATTTCTCACCGCTCAGCCTGTCCTTGCTGTTGTTTTTGTGACCATCTTCGTTATCTCCTTCTCTCATTCCCAGGGCCGTGGAAGCAACGTGATCCACTGCCGGAAGGATGGCACCTGGAGCGGCTCCTTTCATCTCTGCAGGGAGATGCAGGGCCAGTGCGCGCTGCCCACGCAGCTCAACAGCCACCTGAAGCTGCAGTGCGCCAGCGGCTACGGCATAGGTTTGTGAGCATCAGCCCCGGCCGTCTGCCATGGGGGCACGCAGCTCAGACAGGAGCGGGGAGCGGTGGGACGGGAGATGAGGAAGAGGATGGGAACGTGAGGGGGGAAGGAAGGAGCCTGCAGTCCTTGAAGTCACCTTCTCCTGTGGACCTGTTTGCCTGAGTGAGAGGCTGCTGCAGGAGGCTTTTCAGGGAACTGCTGTTAGGAAACATGAAGCTTTGAGAGGCCAGGCGTCATGTAACATGCTCTGAGCGCCTGCTCCTTGCAGTGCTTCCAGTTTCATCGTGTCCCTTCTTGGCCAGCTGGTTTCGATGGGCAGCCAGCCTGCCAGACTACGCCAGAGACACATCCAGTCCTCAAAATACAGGGAGAGATTGTACCTGCATTTTCTCTTACACTTCTGTAACGTCCTCCTCTGTTAACCACACGCGCATGCTGACGCCCCAGAGGCTGAAAGGCAGGAACCTGGCCGGGGAGCGCAGCACCAGGACAGTTCAGGTCTCTCCAGAAAGAATAGGACACCAGCTGAGCATCCCCTTTGGTACGACAGTTGTTTAGGAGCTGTTGTAAGCCTTGGCTGTGGATAGCGAGCTGCTCCAAAAGTCTCCACCACTTTATACTTCACTATTTCACATGGAGCAATAGAATAAATCCTGGAAAGGGGTGGGGAACCTAAGTCCAGGGAATACGACAAGCTGTCAGTGTCCTTCCCAGCTTCCCGTTCAGTCCAGACCCCGAGATGATATTACTGCCTAACCCAGGCTTTGCCAAGTTTTCCCCCTTCCTTCTGGGGTGCCTGGTCGCTCTCCAGGGGGTGATGAGCATTGGGGCGCTTCCTGCGCTCAGCTTTGCTTTGTGTCACCCAGGCAGAGGCAGGGATAGACTACACGCTGAACCGTACACACTATATTGTATTTTCAGCCCCCGTTTTTGAGGTCTCCCCGCTGTAAGGGCTGCAAGGGGAGCTGCACTGGCTGCAGCTCGCGCAGACCTGCGAGGCCCCTTCCTGCAGCCGCACCGCCAGCCCCTGCCAGCCCCCTCCTCCCTCCGCCTCGTCCCTTTGAACTTGGAGAAATTTCCTCTTTGCGCGGCTCCCTCATTATATCGCAGCCATGCGAGGGACCACGAGCCTCCTTGTGTTCCCTCCCCGGGGAGGAGAACACGACCTGGATGAGATCACCGCTCTGTAATGATGCCAATTACAGATCATATATCAAAACAATCCCGACCCGCTCCTTTCCGTAAGCGTAAATGGCGTGGCGGTGTGCGGGAGAGCGAGCGGCGAGCAGGCTGCAGCGACTCTTAATGTGGCGAGGCGTTTTACCCTTGAGACGAGGTTACATCCCGGGGCCGGCCAGGTTTTTGCAAGGAGAGAGATACTGATTCCTGGTTCGGAGAGGAGCATCTCGGTGCTGCAAGCAGGAGGGTCTGCAGCTGCCCCCGCGGTGGGCGCCTGCCAGCCCTCTGTGCTCTCCCAGCCCTGCCGAGCAGGTGCCAATCCCAGATGTAAGGTCCGCTGGGCCCGATCCTGGGCCGGGACCACACAGCCGTCATGGAGGCGAGGGACTCACGGGCCAGATCCTCCATGAGAGTGCTCTCTCTGGAGAGGGAGGAAGAGCTCGGCAAGGGCACAGCGGCCGTTGGCTCTTATCCTCAGCAGATGGAGACATACCACACACTTTGTTAGGCTCGCCCAGCACCACCTTTCGGGATCAGGTTGTTGGGGTTTTCTTCTCTTCTTTGTGTTTTTGGAAGCCTGATGGATGTCGATCCGAGAAGGCGCTCTCCTGCCACTCACGTGCAATGGGGCTGGTGTCAATGGGCCTCATCCAGCAGGTCCCACGGAGCCGCTACCACGTGCACTGGGAAAGCAAGACAAAGCCCAAGTGCTCCCCATCTTGCTGGCTCAACAGCCCGGCTCTGCTCTGCTCCCGCTGACTCCTCCGTGTGGGAGTACGTGAGAAGGCAGAAGCAGGTGGGGAAAATAATAGCATCCAGTCGTGGTCACTATGAATCCCACACACCTTCAGTAATTCCTCAGACACCTAATCTGCCCTTCCAGGCTGAGGTGTGCGTTGAGCCAAAGGTTCAGCTCTCCAAACCAGTGCGGAGATTAATTCCTCCCCCAGCGCTGATTGGAGTGCAGAAATCCTAATGACATGTTTGCAGCAGCTGTGCCATTCAAGAGTGATTTTCCAGGGGGGAAATGGTAATGGTCCAACACGCTAGGGCTTACGGTTGTGTCACCACAGGGCTCTGGGATATTGCTGCAGAGTATCACAGCATGTTTTAATAAAGGACGGACAGGATTCCCACTGGGCATGACAGTTAATCAGAGAAAAAGCAGGTTTATGTGTGAACAAAGCCATCATTACCTCTCTATGTACGTCTTATCGACTGTGGGACTTAGGTGATAGCTCGTCTGCAATATCATTAAGGTTTGGTCACCCTCCGAAAGATTATTATTGAAGGTCTGTAAATTTGACAGATCAAACGGTAGGTTTTTGTCATGTCATAGGTGAGATGAGTTCTACTGCCTCTGCTTAATCAGTCCCATTGCTTGAAAGAGCAGTTGAAATGGAAAAACCTTCGCATTTTCTTGATGATCCGAAAGCGCAAAAGCTGACCCCCTTCTTGGAGTTAACAGCCAGAGAAATACCTAGATATGCAGCTCGTACAGAAAGGCCCTGGAATATCTGCCACCCCCCCGATCTCCTGCTGAGCTGCAGTGTTGTACTCAGCATTTCATGTGTGGCTAGAAGATATGTGATAGTTATGGTTGACTGCTAATTGCAATTTAGGAAAAACGAGCCCTAATCCTGTCCTTCAGCTGGAAGGATGCTGAAAGGGTCAGAAGCTGCTTGCTTTATCCTTTAGCTTTTATCCTCTCTGTGTTCCATGCAGGCGCGGAGTGTACCACCTCATGTCTGGATCACAGTCACGAGCCCATCCTCCTGCGCGTGAACGAGACTGTGCAAGACATCCAGCACTGGATGAACCCTCAAAGAGTAAAGGTCAGTGCCTGACGGTTTCACTAACTATGTCCCTTGTTGCATGTTTATGTGCAGTGAGTGAACAGCGTTACCCGGGGTTCCTTCAATGAGGCGAATACTGGGGGAATTCTGCCCTTTACAAAAGAATTCCTGATTTTTGTTGTGCCTTTGCATGTTGTTCTGGTAACGTGGTGGCTTTCTCTCCAAGTTGCTTTCTCTCTTGCGATTTACCAGTGAAAGTCAGGTCAAGGTAGAGGCCCCAAATCGGTGTGCTCAGATCCACCCAGCACCGAGAGTGGGTCTGATCTGGAAACACGATTCATTACACAGGAAGATGTGATGGACAGTGAGAGAAAGGGCACTGGCCCGGTTTTATTTTCTTCCTCCTATTCAGTATTTTGCATTCTTTGGGTGGCAGGGCTGGATTTTTCTGCACTGCTTTTGGATGACAAAAGCAGCTGATACAGAGGGTATTTCATTTCCCGAACCAGCAGAGCTGGCAGAGTCCTCCCCCCACCCCTTCGCCCGCATGCGAGAGATGCCGACTCAGCACAGCCCCTTCCAGAGGTCACCACTTCTTCCTCCTGCGCGCTGCAAACGCACGGGCAGCATTAAGCGCTCACGGCACTCGCTCCTGTGCACCCTCCAGCACATACTGGCGTCAGTCTGTGCCGCGGGGGACGTGCCACGTCCAGCGCCTTGCACACACGCTCACCCCTGCACACACGTGCCACGCGCAGCAAGTCGCTGCTTGGTTTCACGCCTGCGCTTGGGTACCAGCGGGAGATGCACTCGTCTACCTCTTTCTGAAAACCCTCGTGCAATCTACACAACTGCGCCCTCCTGCCTGGAAATGTGTGTAACCAGGCGCTTGTGCCTTCTCAGTATCTCTGCAGGTGTAGGCGTTTATCTGGACGTGCCCAAGTGCCGGTCGGAAGACGCTGGCGCGTCGCATGTCACCGGGCTGCAGGCTGCTGCTGGTGCTTGAGCAAACACTGTTGGTGTTTACAAACTTGGCCCTGGCTTTGCCGGAGCCCGTTTTACACACTTGAACTCCATTTAGGAGGAGAACAAGCAGCCAACACAGCCCCAGAATGTCCTGAGCAGCTCTGACAGTTTATTTGCTTCTCTACATGCCTAAGTATGTACCATGGGTTTGGGATTTTTGAAATCTGGCCTTGGCCGTGGATAGCGAGCCGCTCCAAAAATCTCTGCCACTTTATACTTCACTATTTCACACGGAGCAATAGAATAAATCCTGGAAAGGGGTGGGGAGCCTAAGTCCAGAGAATACGACAAGCTGTCAGTGTCCTTCCCAGCTTCCCGTTCACTCCAGACGCGGAGATGATATTACTGCCTAAGCCTAGGCTTTGCCGAGGTTCTGGCATGAAACATAAAGAAAACCCCTGTCTCTGCGTTAGGGGCAATTTCTCACTGGCCCTTTCCCGAGTGCTAGACTTTAAAGTGGTTTTGTAATTCATGGTGAAATAAAGTGACAGCTTCCCTCCCGTTCTCTGCTGTGCTCCCTCGTTTATTGATGCGGGTACACAGAGGGAGCTGTAACGAGTTTTATACCTGCGGGTCTCTGGAGGGCTCATTAGGCAGCAGGGAAAACATATAGTAGTAAAGGGGGAGATGAGGGGAGTGAGGGATGGCGGAGAAATCACGGTTTCTAAGAGTACACTGGTAAATAAGACCTTTTTTGCCCTGATGGTTAGCATCTTGCAAGAGCTTTAGGCTGTGAACACATACAGGTTCGATGCCACAAACACTTTGTAACTAGAGGGTGAGATTTGGGCTCAAAAACTTGGGAGATGGAGGGGAGCCTTTAGGAGATGAGCGGGATGCTGCTGAGACACGCTGGAGGGGATTTTTTTGGTAGCTGTAAAACATCCATCTTACTCAACTCTCCAGATAAGGGGACGTCACCCACAGGGAGCGGTGCCTCGTGGGGTGCCACCGGGGGAAATGCTGCTGCTGGTGGGACCGGGGAGACCCTGGAGAGACGGGACTGGGATGCCTTAGGGGAAGGTCCCCATGGCAATGTGTTATATATCATTAATAATATGTGTCTCTAATTACGGTCAGTGACAGCTTGCTGTTGTGCCGTATGAGTAAAGGGAGCAGCTGGTTGCATTTACACGGCGACTCTTTGTGGATCTCAAAGTACTTGAATGACGCAAAGGAAACACTTTTGGTTACTTAATTTCAGGCACAAATAATGTACAAATGAGTGCAGGATGAGAAGCAGATAAAGGCAGGAGCGATCTCTGGAGTTTACCTTTGAGAGCACAGGAGCACATAAACACAGGGAGAGCCAGCAAAAAAAAAAAAAAAAAGGNTTGTGTGTGGCTGCTCAAGCAACAGATGTTATGGAAGCAAAGTGGGAAGAGGGAACCATCCCTCCTCTGAGGGTTGTTTAGAGCAGAGCTGTGCAAATCACTTGATTTTTCGGTTCGCTGGAAGTTCTGTCAAATTAAAAAAAAAAAGTTTTCTCCTAATCAAAGTGAGTTTTTTGTTGTTGTGATTTTTGGTGAACCAAAAAATTGGAGAAAAAAACCATGTTGGTTTGAACATAACTTAACATTTCGTTTCCAAGGATTTTTTTAAACTTTTTGTTTAATGGAAATGAAAAAAAAAACTTAGAAATTAAGTGTCCTCTCAAAGGAACAACAACAACAGATACTTCATTTTGAAAAATGTCTAAATATTACTGTGTTTTTCAGAATTGGTTTGGGCTGAGTTGCTTTGTTGGGTCTGAAACAGTTTGCCGAAATCAGTGCAAGCTGGCAGCGTCTTCCAAATCAGTATTTTCAGCAGGAAAGAAGAAATCACCTGAAATCTTCTGTTGTTCTGTGGCGGGCTGTGTTGGGAGCCACCGTTGCTTTTCGTACAATTTCCCATTTACCGTGCGCCTGTAAGGGGCAGCGAGCTGTTGAAGACACCTATAGATAGAGCTGCCGAGGCTGACTATGCAGGCAGTGGAGAGAAAAAAGTGAAATGTCTCGGAAAGACGGCTTGACAGCTCTTTCCTGTTGACTGCAGAGAAACAGGGCGGACACCTGACTTCTTAGGTTGTCTGAATTTGGGTCCTCGCCTTTGTGCTGAGCAGGAACAGGCCAAATACTGTGCAAACGTGCAAGCACGGGATAGCCTTGAAAGGGTCGGCATGCCCTGACTCTGGCTACCAGCGGGGCTGAGTGTGGCCATGGCCCCTCCGCACGCATGGGATGCTGCCCCACTGCCGGCGTCGTGTTTTCCCGTAGGCACTGCAAGCCCTGGGATTTTGGATGTCCAGAAGTCATTAAGGGGAATTCTCCTTAAATACTCCCATGTTCATTTAAGCTTTGCAGTTTTCCTCCTTCCTTCCCCTCTCTTCGTTCCGTGGGCTCAATTTGCAGGCAGGGAAACTGAGTCGCAGAGCGGTGGAGTGACTTACTGCAGTGCGGGGACTCGGCGCCCGGCGAGGCAGGACTTCCCACCCCGTCTGTGGCTACAGGAGGAAACAGCCGCAAAACTCCGTGTCTCCCCTCCTTCAGCAGCAGCGGCTGATCCCCTCACCACCGCGACATTAAGCCCATGGTTAATTGTCGTGTTCATTTAGTGCCTGAGGAGAGAGTTAGCTGAGACCGGTAGATGCCAGTCCCTGGGCTTTAGCCCCGGGGGACACTTGACCCATCTAAGGTGGAGGAGAGCTCTCCACCCGCCTCTCTTGGGGAAACCTAATCCCCTCCGCAGCCCGCAAATGGTTGACATCATTGTGTTAGTCCCACCATGGGAGGGAAGCGCGTGACCGGAGGCACTAGGTCTTCCCTCACAAGGAGAAAATGACAGCTTGATTTGCTTTCTTGGCTCTTTGTTACCTACTGTGGGAGTGCATCCCGGCTTCCTCTCCCTTCGCAGCAGATGGAGTCACAGCCACCAAACCGCAGATGTAGCTGGATGGTGTTTCTGGGATGGGGACAGGACCAAAGTCAATGCACCCGGCTGTGCAGCGCAGCCCGCGCGGGATGGCAGCTGTGCTGCAGAAGCTGATGCATGAGGGGAGCCGGGGCCATGAGGGTGGCATATGTCACCGCAGCGGCTTGGAGCATGCAGCAGCGTGGGGAAGGGATGGGGCTCACAGAGGGGCTTTATCCCCCGTGCACCGCCTGNCAGTGGCCAGATGGGCTTTATCCCCCGTGCACCGCCTGGCAGGTGTGGCATGTGGTCCTTCCATCCACCTCTTATTGCATCCTTTGTTGGCCCTGTAAGTCCACCTTCCTTTCCATGTGCACTGATGCCATTAGATCCTGGTCACGTCCTGCAGTATATCCCATATATCCTATGTCCTTCCTTGCCTGCTTTTTATACGTTTGTTTGTCTCGGTTGCCCTATGGCACCTTTGTGCCTGGTGGCACCGCAAGAGGCAGGAATGATGCCCAGCAACCTGAATCATCCCCAGTTTCTCAATTTTCCAACCCAGGCTCTCCCTCTATGAACAGCCCCTCTCCCGTCCTGCTCCACCACACACCCCGCAGTAGCAGCTTGAGGGTACAAACAGGCCGGGTGGTGGGAATTCAGGGTTTGGAAGACCAAAAGGAGTCAGGGCCATGGCCGAGGGCCCTTCCCTGAGCATACTCTGCTTCCAGCTCTATGAATGTTAGAAGGAATGTTAGAATTCAGCTGGAGTAGCTCTGATGGTCTCCGCTAGCCTAGCAATGTGTCGTCTCCGGGGAGGGCGAAGGAACTGGGACTAAGCCATGGGCAGGTGCCACTCAAGAGCAATGTGGACGTCCCGCTGACCCAGTGATCAGTCTAGCACAAGGTCGGCTGTCTTTCCTGCGCTACGGAGAGCGGCGGGGGCTGCGCTCCCTTTCCCTGGAGGCTGTGCAGCCCTTGGGATTGAGATGACCTTGAGCGAGAGGAGAGCACTGCCCTAGCAGAGACCTCACCTTCCATCCGTTCCTCTAAGGGAGGGTGCTGGGTTTTTAATACCAGGAAAGTAGTCAGTGCATCTCCTGCAAGGGATTGCTCTCAATTGGAAACCTCCTTTCTTAAAAGCCTGTTTCAGAGCTATTCGGCTCCTTTTGTTAGCTCCACATGCTCGCACACATTCGCACATATCGAGAGGTTTTGTAAATATTGTTGCTTCTTACCAGGGGAATGTGAGATGCTCTTTGGAAGTGCACTTGTACTTATTGTCTGGCTGGCCTTGGTTACGGGAGGCAAATGCCTGAGTTTTTCTACTTTGGTTTAATTGTTGGGTTCATATGCTCTTGAACTGCTTCCTTTACTCTTCCCCCTCCCAGTCTGTTGACTGGCCTTGTTTATTTTGAAACCTAGAAAAGTTTCCTTTCTTTTCCCTCTGAAGTGCAATAAACAGAAGAAGGGAAAAAAAAATAATAAAAAAATCTCACCATTTGTGGCAGGCAACAGCCTGGAAATCTCCAGCTGTCTGTCAAGAGTGCGCTGGGGGAATGTCTGACACCGCAGGGCCCCCGCACCTTGCAGCCTCCCTCCCGGGGGATAAACAACGTCCTCCCCCCTCGCCCGGCCGCTTCTCCACTCACACAGACGGGCCCTGTTGCGAGGCAGGTGGGGCAAGCCGGGCTTGACTAATAGTGGAAAATCCGAGAGCATCGGAAAGATAAACAGCCCAAGTCAGATAGTATAAAAGTCCTTTTTCTAGCACACACCAGGTAAGCCTCAAATGACAGAAACTGTAAAAACATGCTGAGGTTCCCTTGCAGATGGATTAAATTAGCCCTCTAATAAACAGGGGAAGGGATGGCTTGTGCGTCAGGTCTTCCCAAATGTTAATCCCTTCCTTCCCCAGGCCTCCATCCAGCCCCGACCCCTGCCCTTGGGCAAGTGCCTACATGTGGGCCTGGTAGAGTTAGATAACGGTTGGACTTGATGATCTTAAAGGTCTTTTCCAGCCATAACGATTCTATGTTCGTCTTACCCAACTGGGCATTGTAGTGTTTCATCCATGGATGATAAGCTAAAAATGAACGTTGTGCCTGATGTCCTGGTGAATGGATGGGAGTCATATCTCCTAGATCTCTGTGGTATTGAACTACTGTCTCCACTGACTGGCCAAACTTTTCATCCACTCTTAAAATCTAAGTTTCCGTGTCTACAGGCAAACAATGGCTGCCCTGGATGTGTCATCATTGAGTAGGCTGGTCATCACTTTTGCCCCAAACCAGGCACTCCAGAATTTATTATAAATACAGATATTATTATTAATACAGACATTATTATGAAACTCATGTAATGTATCAGTCGGTGCTGCCTTTTCTGGGGGTTATTCTGATGGCATGTGGTGGGAGGTGCTTCCATTTAAGTTCTAAAGGATGGTGCAAAAAATTATCTGAAAGTCCACCTTTAGCATCTTCAAGAATCACATATACGATGGGTAGCGAAAGAGAGCAATGTTTTGCAGCACCAAAGAAATCCCTCAATTAATTCCTAAAATGTCTCCCCCCTACCCAAGAGCAAGACAGCGGACCTGTGCCTTTGCCTTTCCCTGCCCCGTTCCCCCATCATGAGTGAAATATTGGACATGACATTTTAGGAGAACCTTAAATATTATTTTAATCTCAAATGTTCTGTTATTGCAAGTGTCAAGTCCAACACTTCTTGTAAATACCTGGAGGACAGCCAGGTCGTGAGAACACAAGAGGTGTTAGGAACTGAACTTCATTGGTTAAGTACAGCAGAGCCATAGGAGCCAGCACACTGACTTTCTGTACACTGATTTCTTTGTCTTAACCTGTTTTGTGGGGTTTTTTTCTTCTCCCCTCCAGAGCGTTGTCTGCACGGCGGGACTTAAGTGGTACCCTCACCCTTCCCTGATTCATTGTGTCAAAGGCTGCGAGGTGAGTTTTCGCGGTAGCTCAGGTGGTCCATGCTTGCTCTGCTAAACGTTACGGTAACAGTCACTGCAGTTACCTGGGTTGTAAATGCTGTTTTTCAAGTGGGGCAAACAGGCTTTTGCCCTGACTATCCTATCCCAACAGAGGCAGAAGTGATACCACTGGGTGGACAGTGCAGCTGGACAGTGAGCAATTCACACATCCCTCCACTCTGCATGACCGTCTGAACCAGAAAAAAAAAAAAAAAGAAAAATGCAATTACATTCCAGCTGTGATACATTTTTACAGTCTTATCTGTTATTCGAAAAAAGAAAAAAAACAATTATTTTGAAGGACGTTGTTTCTGTTGGCAACAGTCTTTGAAAAGTTTGGGAAGTCTTAAGATGCTTCCAGTGATTAAACAGGGCTGGAGCACCTCTCTCTCTGGGTCATGGCACTCATGCGGTTTCCATTATGCCAGCCCTTGAGTATCTCCGCCATGTCAAGAAGTCAATCCTTGTGGCACCTCTGTAAGGCCGGGAAGCTTCATGCCCATTTTAGAAATGAGGTAGCTCACAGGCAGAGGGATAGATGGCTGCTTTGGATACATGGACGGGCAGTGGAAGAGCTGTGTCTTGACCCTACATCTCCTGACTTTCTGCAGCGCTGACTGCGCTCTCAGCACCCAGTAACCCAATTTTACAGGCACACTGAAGTTATTTTCCCAGAGTGGCAGAACATGGCACAGAACTCCTAAATGTGACACGAAACCCGAGACCACATTGCTGTGCGACGTGATTTGTCTTGAAGTGAAAGACAGGTTTCCTTCGCATACAAATGTTGAGCCCAAGAGGGTAATAACTCTCCAACAATGTAATAGTTTCTGTCTAGTTGTTCCCTAAATGAAAAGCATTCTGCTGTCAGTGCTTTGAATGTCATAAGCCATCTCACGCATTACATTCATGCAGGCTGGCTGGGCGCCCCTATTCTCCAAAGAGAGCTAAAATAACATCCAGCGACCATTAAGAAATGCCATTCAGGTGCTGATGCACCATTGGGTATCCATTCTCCTGCTGTTTAAGGACAGTTGTTACTGAGGCAAACTTTGCAATGATGTAATAATTTACCAGAAGCCATTATTACTGACATGCTTTTTCTCAGCATTTTCTTCCCTTCCATCATTGTTAATTGCCAGACCCTTCTGCATCAATAGGAACGTTCTTCTTTTCATCATTCATTCAGCAGTGTCACTGCATCGCAATCTATCATCTTGGAAGGCTTTGCCCAGACAATTGATAATGGCCTCTAGCATCATTTTTAGAGCGTGATGCTTCCAGGATCCACGAATGGGCCAGTGCTTGTTCTCTGACATTCAGATTTCAGAAGAAACGCCATCTTCACCAAGCCTTTTTTCACGACTATGGAAACTGGGACTAATAAGCTAGTAGGTCAATAATACTGGGCCATTAAGCTGATACAATCCCTAATGTATTAATATCCTTAGCATTAGGGAGGGTTCCCTGCATAGAAGGCTGTAAGCGGGGTATTATTTTGCGCTTGGTAATCACAGAGGTAACCCCGACTGCTGCTGCAATGTGATTTTTTGTCGCTCCCTAGTGGCAGGAATAGAGATTTATGAGTCAGCCCCGTACTTCTTGGCAGCTAACTTAGGTGTTTCAGTAGAAAACTAGTCCCTCGGACTACCTGTATAGTCCTTCAAAATTATAGGAGCACTAAGATATGCATGAAGACCTATAGAGACCTCATCCTCCACAGCCGGGCCTCCGAGGTCTCCCATGTGAGGATGTTGGTACCAAATCAGAACAGATGCTCTTTGTCCCATTCTTCTCCTCCAAAAGACTGACTTGCCTACTCTGTGCCAGAGTGAGTGAACGGCAAATCTTTCCACAAGTTTCTTTTACTGATTTTCCAGTGTTCATAGGGGTAGAGTACAGGCATAGGCGTGGGAAATGACAGGCGAGCCTTTCTTGACGAGCAGGCGGGGCCAGGCAATACAAGGGAAAGACGGAGAAGCCTACAAAATGTCTTGGGAGGTTGGGCAAAGTTCACGTTTTTGAATATGACCAGGTTGGCATCAAAATATCTCTCCATCTCCTTATAAATGATTCCCTTTTAACTCTTAGCATATTAATTAAATTGGAAGGGCGGTTGCAAGTCAAAGTCTTTGCCTGTATAAATACGTTAATCTCTGTGGAAGCCAATGGAGTTAAGCCAGTTTACAGGCACAGGAGCCTCTCCCTGTACCTCTGATTTCCTTGTCAGCATTTGTAGTATTTGCATGTAGCTAAACAAGTGACACGCAATGAGTGAGTCACCTTGTGGTAGTCCTGTTCTGGTCCGATATTGCCATCATTGCCTGGCTTTCCTATACTCTGATAGAAATATTTAAATTTGCAAAACATCAGCAGTAGAAGCCTGCGTCTGCACCACTGCGCGGTGTCCATTTCCATACTGATGAGCATTGCCACGGCTCGCTCTGGGGAGAGCACGGTCAGGTATCTATCATCAGGGAGACTCCAGTACTGCAATTGCTGCAAAATCCTCCCAGGAAACCTGCACGAGCCTCCCCACCCGCTCTGCAATGATGCCTTCGCGTAGGAAAGTCCCTGGTGTGTTTTTCACAGTGCCGAATAAATGAATTTTCCGAAGAGCAGATAAAATGGGAACGGCCCCATGAGCCTGTGCGTGTGAGAAGTGTTACAGAGATATGACTGCTCTCTGCTGAGCATCCATTTTTCTTAGCTTTCCGTGCTGCCTGGGTTTCTCACACCTGGCATGAGCCTTTTTTAGCATCAGGCACATTTTTGACTTCCAAGAAAGATTTTTGTGCTTGCTGACCAAGAGGGCTCCAACATGTAATGCAAAAACCAGACTTGGAGCCTTTTCCTCAGAATCATGTTTATTATTCAGGTCCTGTGCAGCACATAGACTAGTGATCACATTGCGCAGAGTAGTGACCACATTTTCTTTTTCAAGGTGATTGATGAATTTTACTTAATAGCTCTCCACAACGTTCCTCTGAATAATTGCCCCAGATCTGAGCTGTGGAGTGGAGGGAGATTACGTGTCATGGACAAGGTCACACGCAGTCACTGCTGGTTGGAGAACGAGAGCTCGTGGTCCCTGTGCTGAGCTCAGACCACTTCCATTTCTCTTTGTGATATGTTTTGTGCCCTCATTGCTGACACTTGTTGCATAGTTAGGAGAACTGTGGTGGAAAGTACAGCTATTAAAAGCAAGCCAATTTTGCTGCTATACGTAACCTCCTTCTTATCCCACATAGTTTTGGAAGGTTAGCTTAAAATTATCAAAAGGTGCCACAATTTTAGATGCCTTGATGCTGTCTCTGGGCCTAGTCAAATTAATATTCCTGAAGCATCATCTTATGTGGGATGTGAAAAGCCAACAAGGGCTCATTTCCCTTCATTCTAGTGTCCTTTTATTTCTGTCTGCTTTGAAGGGAAAGGGGAATAATTATCTCTTGCTTTTCAGGGCAGTTGGTAATGTTACAAACTACACAGCTCCTTCAAGTCTTCATGTCTTCCTTCTGACAAATTGTTACAGGGTTTATCCATGTCCATATTCTCAGTCTTTTCCTGCTTTTTCCTTTTTCAGCCTTTCATGGGGGACAACTACTGTGACTCCATCAACAACCGAGCCTTCTGCAACTATGATGGTGGGGACTGCTGTGCCTCAACAGTCAAGACCAAAAAGGTAGGGATGCCGCTTCCTCTTTTTACTGGGAATTCCTTGGCGAGTGCTCCTTTGCACCTGGAAAAATTTTTTTTTTGCTGGAATAGGGGAGGTCCAAGGTCTCAGGAGGACCTTCAGTCCAGGCATCAGCTCACCATAGGCACTGAGGTCTTGTTGGTTCATTTTCAAGCTCTCTTTTGATATGTGTATGCATTTCCCATCATAACTTGCCTTATACCTCTGCAAGGCAGGTTCTTAAGTAAAGTAGTCCGAGGCATTCATTAATTCTTATTGTAAATAAATCCGAGCTTCTCTATAGGCAAAGGCTGGCTCCCTCCAAAACCCCGGGGCACGTTTATCAGAAGAGCTGCGCCTACTGCTCAGGAGACCTTCACACAGAAACACTGAGAAGGGTATATTTGCCTGTCCTGGTGTCCACCCTCAGTGCCCTAAAGGTTGGGAGTCATTAGGAAGAGAACAGAGAGCAAAACAAAAGCATCATTGTAGGTCGGTATTTGATGTGTGTTTACCCACGTGTGCGTGGCTCGCCGCCCATCCCATCTCCAAAGGGAGAGAGCGGGACGGAGAGGGGTGCGGAGCAGGGCAGCAGGGCTGAGCAGAGATGTGAAATATCTTCTGCACAGACACCGCATAGACCAGCACCTGCAAATCCTGCAAAAGAGACAGTGGGCATAGTTAGTGGCAGAGATTTATAAAAACATTATTTAATGGAGGGAGGACGCTTAGGAAAATAAAATCCACTGTATCTTATCACACAGCAATGAGGGGGTGAAATAGTAATTACCTGGAAGCAGGATCCAAAGAAATGAAAGAAAGTGCTTATTTGCACAATGTGTATTTGAATGATAGGATGCATTGCCACAGAGTATTATTAAGAACAAAAATATATTTGAAGTCAAAAAGAGAATAGGCATATTCGTGGAGGTTAGCTCTGTCGGTGGCTATTAAACACGGTGATCTGGATGCAGTTTCTGGCTCAGCAACATCTAAACCATTGACTGCTTGAACCTGGGGAAGGATCTCTCCGCGCATCCCCTTTTTGTATGCTTCTTTAACACCCATTTCCGGCCGCTGGTAGAGACAGGAGATGAGCGATGGAGCTCACAGTTTGAAGCATTACAACATTTCATATGTTTCTAACCAGGATTGATTCTGAACTTGTTTCCCAAAGAAAGTAAAGAAAATTTTAGCCTCTGCCATGTGAGATTTTTACCTTGTCTTCAAGATTTGAGCATAGATCAGAATGAAGAAAATCCAGCTATGTTAATTATCTGCTATATATTAATAAATAACAAAACTTGAGAACAGAGAGAGAGAGAGCTAGGGCTCAGCATACGGCATCACCCATTTCACCCGTCCGAGGAGGAAGGTCCTCTCTACCGCAGCTGAAGCACTGAAGACCTCTCTGCAGGGAACAGTCCTTTCTAAACCAGCTTTGGCTGGAGCCTTCTTTTCCTTGGTTCAGCCAAAGATCTCTTACCAGAACAGCACTGCGAACATCTGGGAACACTGGGGAAGGGAAGTGGACATGTCTTGGCAAGTGGAAGGAGTTCATTTCTCCACTGTGTAGGAGGTGGGGGAAGAGGTAGTTTTCCTGACTGTGCTTTTTTGGACAAATTTCTCCCTCTATTGCTGTGTTACTTTTGCAAGTCTCCCTGCAAGCCACATGCTGGAAGGGAAGCAGGGGCAGGTGAGCTTCTCTGGTCCCCAGGGGTGGAGCAGGGCACGGAGAGCCCGTACGGGGCTCCCTGCTGAAACAACCAAACGATCAGCGGGGTGACAGGCGGCGGCTTGTCTTCAGTGTGTCTCGAAGAAGAGATTCCAATTTCTGGCAGATTTTCCACCTCCTTGGGAGGAGCAGCCCAAGGGCAGGCACAGCTTGCTCGTTGGCCTCTGCTGGGAGGGCAGAGCTGGAAGTGCCCGGTAGCTCAGCATGGCGCAGGTCTTCTCCTCCTACAACAGCCTGCCTGGGAAACTTTATCTCGCTGCCTCCAGGCTTGAAAGCAGGGGATGAAAAATCTCAAGAGGTGCCAGAGGAATGGAAGTGAGGTGGCCAAGAGGGGACCGACCCAAACCAGCCCTATCAGGACAGGAGCTAAGGGCACAACTTATTGCTGGAGGGAGGACAGGACTGAAACACAAGGGATGTGAGTGCCAGATTGAGGGGGAGAGGGGTAGGATTAAGGTTTGGGAGCAGAATTTATTGCTGGGCAGGGAGTTGAGACAGAGTGGGATCTGCACAGAGTCGTGAGCACTTACCAGCCAGGCGAGTCACGCTCAAAATATCTGCTGCTTCGCTGCCACCCAGAAACGAAGCGACCACCCAAGAGGGGGAAAGCGCTTTGTAGCCCAGTTGGTTACTGCTAAAACTGCCCGATGCGAAGGCAGGTGGTTCAGAGACGGGCAGCTGGTCACGCATTTCCCCCATGGAGAGGGAGTTTTTGGAGCTTTTTGGAGAGAAGGGTGTTTCCACTGACTTCGCTGGGAGCTGTAGCTTTGTGACTGGGGGAATTAAACTTGCCCTAGTTTGTTCTTTAGAAACGCCCATCCTAGACATCACACAGTTTGAGGGCCGAACCGCAGACCCCATGGCTTCCTCGGCGTTCTTTCAGCTTCCAGAAGCCTCTCCTCTCCCCAGAAACACCGACAGCATCCCAGGGGCTGAACAAGACACTCAGGAAGAGTGAGAAAACCACCTTCTCCTTGGACCTTCCATGCCAAAAGCAAGATGCTAAGTCCCAGTTTATTACATTTATAGGGTAAAGGGGGGGCTAATAACCCAGCCGGCGGGGCTGCAGCGTCAAAGGCGAAGAGGCGGCAGGCAGCACCTCTCTCTGCCTGCAAAGTGGCCGCCGACACCTGCGGCAGCAGCCGTGGGGCCGCGGGTCTCGGCTCTGCGAGTTATTTTCCCGTCTGAGGCCTTTGACTGGGACCAGATTTCAGGCAAGGCTGTTCAAATACAGCCCTCCCTTTGAAGAGGTTTATGAGTGGAGCGTTACAGGAGATATTCCAAAGGGAAAAACAATGAAAGGTGAGAGAAAAGGGAGCTGAATAAAAATACTCCGCATACCAAATCCTTCCAGCACAGTTTGCCACCTACTTAAAAAGGCACAGTTTTAAAATACACATTGGGTGTAAAAGCCAAAAACCTGGAGGAGACATAGGGAGGGGCAAGTGCAGCTCTGTTAATTCCAATACCAGATGAGGATGTATTTCCATACAGTTGTAGAAAGAGCGAGACACATGAAAGAGCCTGCTTTGCTCCTTTTCTTTCAGGGTTACATACTATGTGGCAGATGTGTCAGTCTTTTAAAGGCCCTGCAAGTTTACCCATAAATGTCTAACATTTATGCAACACCTGTTTTTCTCCCAAAATGTCACAGGACATTTTACAAGCTTTAGATTTATCATCTTTTCACCGTTGCAGCCATTGCTGAGGTGACACATGGTTCACATTTAACAGAACATAGCAACTCCGCACATTATTTTAGGAAAGGGCTGAAGATTAACATTGCATCATGTGAAGATTCAGGAGTTAACAGTCAAGTAAGAGCTGGCTTCAGATCTTTAATGTCCGCAAACTGTCAAGACTTCAGTTTCACTGCAGTCCCACTACCCTCCCAGAAGCACTTTCAGCTGCACACAGTGCTGTGAACCAGGCTGCGCGAAAGCAAAATTATTCAACCCATATTCACTTTAATTCCGAGCCCTCTTCCTTAACGGGAGACTTTGCACGTTCCTGTTTTGTTGCCGTGAAAATGCACAAGAGACTTCCGTGCATCATTTACTTAGGCCACGTTCTCCCTTTGCATTTGAGCATTGGCAGCAAATGACCTTGTGCATTTCTGCAGTGAGAGGGGAACAGAGCGGTGTGACTTATCTGACCAACCGCTGACTAATCAGTGCTGCCGCTTACGTAGGAAATAATGAGTATTTGCCCTGCACTGCTCACAATCAGGCTAGAGAGCTTAAAAGAAATCATTAAAGACCTCTTTTGAATGCTACAAACAGCAACGAATAAACTCAGTCATATTCTGGGCATAAATTCGAGGCAACTGCAGTCAGCAAGCGGGAAAAAGCGACATTCATCAGCCTAATTATTTGTTGTGCGCTAATTGCTCAGCGTCCCCCTGCAGCGGGCAAGAAGCCAGGGCTGGCGCGGGGACGAGTGCCACCCAAGGACGCAGCGCGGTGTGGTTGGGGTGCCCGACGGGGCAGCCCCGGGCCAGTGGGGTGCCGGGGAGCGGGGGGCCGGCGGCAGCGTTTGCCGCTGGGGCAGAGGACGGGGCTGCGCCGCTCGCAGCTTGCCCTGTGCGTGACCCAGCAGCAGCTTTCAGAGACAGGAAGGCCATTGCCGGCCAACCTCCAAGGGAGAGAAAGCTTCTGTTCTGTATCTGGAGGGGATAAAGTCTTCCGTGAAGGACAAAGCAAAATCCCATCTCCTTTTAATCTCCCTACCCTCCTGACCCAGCACAGGTTGCCAGCTCCCTTCTGCCTGGCTGCTCTAGGAAGCTGCTTCTTGCTTTGTATCCTGCCGCAGATAAAAGAAGATACTATTTTTTAAAACATTAAATACGTGACACTGCCAAAGTGAGAAAAATAAATAACCTGGGCATAACTGGCTGTCTCTGGGCTGGCGGCCGCCTGCGAGAAACGCCTGGGGCATGCGATGCTGCAGGGAGAGAGGTTATGGCTGTTTCTTTCTGATTCATTTCAGGAAATCTTCTCTCCAGTCACTGTTCTCCTTTTACTTCTTTTCTCTTCCCCTTCCCTTTTACAAGTTTTCCCTGGACGAGGCTGTCTGGAGAGGCCTTGCAGAAATCAGAAATGTCTGTCTTTAGGCTCTGCTTATGTACTTTGTTCCGGACTTGGATCACAGATTTGCTTAGCTGAAGGTCCTGCAACCTGGTCCCTGCAAATTTAAGTAGAATTTGCCATTTTAAAGTTCCCGCAACTTAAACCGTTTGAAAGGGCAACCTTTCATCTGTCTTTCCTCTCTGCCTTTCCTTTTCATCACATAAGGAGTAAACCTACCGCTCCCGTGAGAAAACCCCGTCTCATTCAGTTATCACTCAGGTTTTCCCTCAACGGCTTTGCCCCGTAGCACTTAGAAAAGAAAAAGAAAAATCATCCTGGCAAAAATTCCCATCTCAAATGCCACCCCTTCAGCCTCTTGACATTTCTGTCCAACACCTTGGAGAGGAAAACCAGCAAGTGCCTCGGCGGAAAACAAATGAGGACTTGCAGTAGATAGAGGACCGTGTGGGATTCATCCAAAGCTTTGCTTATCTAAAAGATAGGCAAGTTATCAAAACCTCTTCAGAGACTTTGTGGCCGAGAATTCAAGGCCTAAAGAAAGGAGCTTTGAACTGAGGGGCTGCTGCTGGCTCCAGCAGGGATTTCCAAAGACTGTCCCTGTCTCCCCAGAGAGGGGGTCTGCTGCACTCCTACCCCTGTGAAAACAGAAATAACCACTTCGTGGTATTTTGGAGAAATAAGCGCCTTCTCCCAGCTCTCTAACTGCAACTCAGACCTGTCTCAGGGAATCTCAGGTCCTGCTCTGTCGGCAGAACATGGTTTTGAGGCAGTTCGAGCAATTAGCCATCTAAGTGACCTCCCCGGCTGAGGAAATTCTGCTTATCCAGAATTGATGTTCCTGCCGCAATGCTGCTCCCAACAACTTGAATGTCCCCAGCTGGGTGTGTTTGTCAGCTCTATAATTAGCTGGTGAGATACAATGAATGGTGGGTGAGCGCGGAGGAAGGAAGGATACAATGCGGGGTGTTGCTTCATGCCTCTGGAAGCGGCTGAGCGCTGCCGCGTGCTCCAAGCGCGCTGGGTCACCCAGGCGTGCGGGTGAACTCGCTTACCCATGAGCTGTCGGTCGCAGCCTCAGTGGTTCGCTGTTTGCCATGTGAGGAGCGTTTTCAGTCATGGTTGGTTGGGGTGGGAGCTTATTCTGGGGCTCTCGGTTTCGTAATCGTTCAGGGAGGCTTTCCAGGCGGCGGTAAATTAAAAGCAGTGATGGTAGTAGCACATGTTGCCTGTCCTGAGAGAACGTTCTTGGCTTCAAGGGACATGGGGCTTCCCACAACATACAGCGTTCCCAGGGGATGTGCTAGCGGAGGGTGTTTGCTTTGCTATCCGACCTCACTTCATTAGCAAGTGTTACAAAAACCGGCGAACAAACCTTCCCTGCTCCACCGCCAGCTATTTGGCCTCTGGGTGGTCTGGCTCCTATTAAATCTTTGGTGATTATTTAGACTAATTACATTCATGTTTGCACAATCGGTAGCACGAGGGTAGGAAGCGCAGCTGATTGCTGAACAAGTGAGCTCGGTGTGGTTTGGCAAACGGGCTCCCTCCGCTCCGCTCGGCGGGCCGGCGGGGATGCGGGGATGCGTGCGGGCAGGGCTTTCCCGGGGCTCCCCGCTGGCTTCGGGCCATCCTGCTTCCCCCGGTTCTGGTGAGGCTGCTCCCGATTTATACCCGACGGAGGGAGAGGAGCATCTGTTGGGTTTAGTTGAGCTATGTTGTGTTACACCAGGCTGGCTGGCTTCGATGGGGGAAAGCCCGTTTTATGGCGGGGCAGTTAACGAAAATTCAAGCCTTTAGAGCCGTACGTGCTGCACAGAGAGGAGGTTTCCTGCGAGCTTCATCTTCGCCTTTCCCAGGCCCTCTGGAGTGGTGCCCTAGGTGTGAACCTGCATACCAGCCCCCGGAGTTAAAAGGGGGATCGCTCTTCTCCCGTTATCTCAAAACAGCCCTGGTGACCTCAATGCCAAAAACAACTGAGAAGACCTTTACAAGATGTGTTTTTGTCCCACAAGGGCCTTGTCAGGGAACAGAATACCCCGGCGTTTGAGCTGTGAGGGTCTCGGAGGCGCGGGGCCGCGACACTCAGCACGGCCGGCCACGCTTATCTCGACAGGCCGCGCTCGCCCGCAGCGGCTCCGTCTGCAGCGCCGCCTTCACGTTTCCAGTTAGGCTTGTCTGGGAGATTTCGCAAACACTTCAGGGCTGAAATCTAACAACAGGCTGTTTCCCAACACTTTGCAGCCCTCCTCCCCTGCTTTCCCACCCGCCTCCAACCCGGGCCCTTCCCCGGGTCTGATTCTGCCTGCCCTGGTGCTGCTGTGCCCCCCCAAGTGCGCTGGACGGGAGGTACAGCCGGGTCAGCCCGATACGAGCCTGTGCGAGGGATGAGCTCCGGCCCTTTGCAGAACAGTTTCCCATCCCTCCCTGTACCTCTCTGGGATTTCTCCTGTCAACATTCCCACCAGTTCCCTGTAGACTGGCCTTTCTCAGCAGGGATCTGTCTTGGGATGTCACCAGCCTCTTTAGATAGGTGCCGTGTAGCGAGGAGTTGTGGCCTCTCACTCATTTCACGACCGGCATCCCAGTTCTGCACTGGTCTGTTGTATCGTTGTCTTTGTTCCCACAGTCAGGAGCATGGCATCAGGGACAAATGCCGCCCTGTTTCCAAGAGGGATCTTGGGTTTTATCCAAGGTCTCATCACCCAGCGTGGGAGAGGATGCTTAGGGCTCCCATACCTTTGTGGAGAATGGCAGTATGGGTTCATACGCTGCGCGGCATGGGTGGTGAGTTGGTCGAGGTGAAGGTGTCTCAGATCTCCACCCCAGAAGTCCGTGCTAGCCTCCTGCCCAGCCCCTAAGCCTACGCCTGCTGCAATTCCTCCTTTAGGTTCCGGGCATGGTGTGTCGTGCAGCGCATGCTCCTGGGGTGACAGACATGATTTAGGTTGCGTCTGTTTTCTCTTGAAGATAGATAGTCTGTGGTCTGGTGCGGTTCAGGTGTGACCCACATTCCCCTGAGTGCTGTGGATCCACACCGTGGCTCTGTTCTGGATCATCTCCCGGAGATGTGTGTGTGTAGGGGGGGCGTGTAGGCGTGCGGAGCTGTGTTCTTCAGTTGTGCCTTTTTCAACCTATTTTAGTTAGTCTGAGGAGACAATATCCTGCACTACTTCATCAAATGACCGAGCCAGCTTAATTTTTAGCTTTTTCTCCCTGCCCTCCTAGATATTAGCCAGGTTTTCTACAAGGGGAGATGGATGTAGAGTGGATGCAGGACTTGGCAGGTGGAAGGAAGAGCTGATTCTTTAATACTGGCTTTACAATGGGTATATCTGGAAATTTCAGTGCAGGTCATATATTCTCTTAATGAGTTGGGCTTTCACAGACCTATTTAAAAAGAAAAGAAGCAGTTAATCTTGGAGTATGTATATCTGGGCTCCACACCTAAATGGGCTATCATCCAGAAAAAGGTTCAGCATTTATTATTTCCAGCACATCCAGCAGCTTTATTCATGGCTCTGTACTCCAGAGGGCTATCGCTGTACGAGCCCAAGGCAAAAGACAGTCCTCCTTTCTAAGGGGTTTTATGGCTTCTCTGAGTTGGGTACTTGTGATAATCCCAGTAGATGCTAAGTGTGGGTTTGACTCCCTAAGTACCTGTGGAAATCAGGTCCTTGGGGAACTCAAATGTGTATTTGTTGTAGATGTTGTTTAAAGTGGAAACCCTGTATTACTGCTGAGTGTTTGGAGAATTTTGTCTTGTCTAATATGACTGTGAATGTGCTCGTTACCCGTAGAAATCTCTGCCTTTTCACATAATAGAAAACTGATCTCTGGAGCTCACTGCCGTAAGACAAAACAATTCATCTATCTGGACAATAGCACTGTAAAAACCAAATTGCATAAAAAACCTCTGTAAGGGACATAAAGTGAATAAGGCTAATCTGATCAGGAAGAAACCCTCTTACACTCAGGCTACCCGCTGCTGTGACTGCTGCAGAGCCACAAAACTGCTCTTGGGGCCACAGCCCTGCCCCAGAGGGAAAGCTTCTGCCCTTTTGTCCATGACCGCTGTTAGGAGACCGGTGGGTTTCTAGAGGACAACACACGGCAAGACGTTTCTTCTCCAGTGGCTCCCTCTCCCCAGAAATCAGCTGCAATGTAGGAGCGATCTAGTATCTTACGTGCACCTTGTGTTCGGCTTGCTCCAGTGCTGAGCACACACTTACAGTGACCTGTAAGAAAGCGAAAGGGAAAACGAGAGACTCACAAGGAGGAATGGGAGGAGAGGGAATGGAGAAGGTAGGTCACTTCAAGGCAACGTCAGACTCATGCCAGTTTGGGTTTCTAAGCCCACAGCCCACAGAGCGGGTTAGGGGAACGTGAGCTGGTAGTTTGGAGGCACAGTCACGCAGGGCTTTTGCTCTTGGCTCTGTTGTTCCCGCAAGTGAAATGGTAGCGTTTATGGAATCTCCACGCCTGCAGCACGTTTCGCTGTCCCACTTATGCATGGACAGCAGCAGGGACAAAGTGCAGCAGGGTGTCATGGCTCGTTTCAGCCACTTCACTGAAACACCCGAGTTGGGTGTGTGGTTGTCCCGTGTTCAATGCAAAATGCGTATCCACCTTCTCTGTGAGCCCCTCTCTCTCCTTTAAATGCAGGGGCTACTTAATCACCTGTGTTAGGCTGTTACAGGCAAACGCAGTGAATCCAGGCCAGGGAGAGGAAAAAGCTTGATCGAGACAAATGAAAAGAATCAGGTTCCCAGGTCTCGCCTCCAACCAGTAGCTTCATTGTACAACAGGGAGGATTTTTTACGTCAAAATCATTGCCAAATCCAGATTGAACTGAATGATTCAGGATAAAAAATAAAAATAGGGGAAAACTCCAGACATATTTAAATGTTTTGTTTGAGCATTTTGTAAGTGAAATAAGGTTTTCTTTCAAGACACAACTTTTGCTCTGAAACAGTCTTTTTTATTTGTATGTCTTGGTGAAAAAGGTCAAACCTGAACTGTAGCAGATCGTCGAAACCAAAATGTGTCCTTCCTACATTGAACATAAAAAGTCAGCTTTTTTTCATGTGTCTTTTCTTTTTTCCTTTCCAATATTTTAATTCAGTCATTAAACAATCCCTCCTCAGCCTCCTCCCCAAACCCCATTGTTTGCAGATGTCTCTGTTTTCCTATCTAAGAATATTCGTAACGCTGTGATATGAGACGGTCCTGCTCTGGCTGGCTTCTGTTGGATCGAGTGACCCTTAAGCTCCTATTGTTTTCTGCAGTTTATAAACTTCTTTAGTTTCCAATTATTTGAATTGATTTGCTTTTAACTTTTTGGACTATCTCTTCTTTGCAGCCTCCACATTTGCACAATTGTAGATTCAGATTATTCGCTGGTTGGTTATTTAGCTCATAAGTCACCAAGGTCATGGCTTGATGAAGAGTCATCGCCCTATTCTACCTGGAGGGCCAGGTCTTCTGGGAAGGAAGTCAAATGCAAGGGGAGGGGGCTCTCTAAACCCTGATTTGGTGATGAACGTTGGCTATTTAATGTCTCTGTCAGCATGTCCCTGCCTTAGGCTCTCCAGTTGTGAAATAAAGATCCACACCCCTCCATCCCGTTCTTGTGTGCATCAGGAGAAAGGCATGCTGGAGATGGACGTGCAAGGACACGTGTGGAAGTTCTAGGTGGAAATGACAGCTATGTGTTCACGCACAGTGCTTGGTCCACATTCCTAGATGTGCTGTTGATGATACATAGGGAACAGGCAGACCCAGGCTTCGTAGCCTGCAGAGAAGTGTTTATGAAAGAGAGAACAAACATGTGGCAGCAAAGCCGAGGGAAGCAGACGGAGCGCGCGCGTACGGCCCGCACCGGGAACGTTTGAACAGGTTGTGGCACTGTCTTGGAAGGAGTGTAAAGGAGGGGAGTGAGGTCATTTGCTCAGTCTGAGCAGATGGGAGAAATTCTTGGGAATTCACTTCAGGGCAAGCAAGACACTGTTCCACCGCCACCCCTCTTTCTTTATGCAAATACCATGATGCAATAGGCCAAAATCAACTTCCACTAGCTGGGCACTGCAGGCTGTTGGTTCAGCTCCTTCCCACGCTTCTCCGGAGAGATTATGGACAGATGACAGATCATGCCCGTAACAGTCTCTTACTTGCATTCCTTTGCTGTTCCTCAGTGCCCGTTAGCTGCATCTCTTGACCTTAAAAACAACAGATATTTAGAGAAGTCTCTCTCCTGGTGACCTGCGTGGTCATGTTTGGTTCAGTTCCTGCCCTGAGGAATTGAAACCGAGAACATTCCTGATTAAGTGCACAAATGAACTTAACGCACGGCAGCAGCACCCAAGCCATAGGGCCTTACTGTGAGATGGTACCCTACAGAGGGGAGATTGCGGCCCAGGAGTAGGGTTCATCAAAACCCCCAGGCTGGAGGTGTGTAGGAGTGCAACAGGGAGGCTGGAGCTGGGACCTGCTGGACCCTGTTGCTTTTGGTGAGCATTTGAGTTGGTCATGTGAGATGAGGGTTTTGCAATTTTGCTGTAATTTAGTGTTTGCAGCCTTTTGGGGTAATGATAGCTTGTCAGAAGTGGTTGGCAGTGCAATGTGATCCAAGCATCATGGTAAGTACCCCAAAAAGCCCCAGAGTTGCCTGAGAAGTACATGTCTCCCCAGCCAGCTATGTTCATGTGCTTGATGTGAACTGTTAAGGGAGTATCTGCTGACCAATGGCTGCATGAGTTGAACAGGTTCTTCTTTATACTTTTCACAGCCTTTCTTATGGACAGGTAGCTCACCTGAGGCCTCAGTACACCACCAGCTCAGCACTAAAATAAATCACAGAAGAATAACACAGCTGAAGACTGCAACTGATCTCTGAACCACTCTAGAGGTCTTGTTTGTTCTCCAGGGTGCTGTAGGTGTGTTCCCTCCTTCATGTCTTTGTGTCTTTGGTTTCCTTCCCCAGGTTACTCCCTTCCCTATGTCCTGTGACCTACAAGGAGAGTGTGCTTGCCGGGACCCCAACGCCCAAGAGCACAATCAGAAAGACCTCCGTGGCTTCAGTCTTGGGTAATGCCAAGCGACGTGGAATGGAGGACCACATTGCTCAAGGCAGGCTAGGAGAGACACCACATCCCTTTTGGTATCGTTTTTAACATTTAGCTGCTCAACTGGATGGCATTTCTGCACCAGGGACCCTTAGAATTCAACCAGTCTGCCTTTAATTTTTGTCCAAGGAGAACTCAAAGTAGGGGTTTATGTATTAACTATATCTTAAATAGTGATGACAAGAAACAAACAACCAAGAGTCAAGTCGAGAAGATTTTCATGTATCAAAACAGCATGTTATGCCCACCTAATTTGAACAGTTCATATCTAGATTCAAGGCGAGAAACAAGCTATTTATGTACACATATTTATAGAAATAAGTAGAGAAAGAGAGAAAGAGTGAGAGATTATGATCAACACAAAAACACTTTCCCCTCTCCAGCACTCACAACTCAGACCGTTTGTGGAAGAGGCTGTGCTCTTGGAGGACTCCAAGCTGAGCCTTTTCCGATGCTGAATGCCAAGGTATCGCATGCTCGGGGCACTGAGGTTGGGGTGGGATCTCCACAGGGCTGTGCCTCTTGGCAAGTGACTTGCCAGACGCCCAGCCAACTCGAGATGTGGGATGCATCTGCTCCTCACAGGAATGCTACTTCCAGCCAGGGAGCTCAGCAGACTGCAGTGGCCTTTCTGTACAGCTCCTCCTTCTCCCCCCGCCCTCAAAAAGCCAACAAAAAGCCCCCTTGTAGCCTGCCTGGAAGCTGCAGGGCTGCTGGGACATTTCTGTGTGGAGGTGGGCAGGTGGTCCCATGGTGGAGTCAGGGAACGGGGAGTCTAAGGACTGGCATCAAGGAAAGTGGATGATTGCTTCTGAGGAGCAGAGAGGGTAACTCGCGCCCGCACTTGTCATTTGAGCATGTCTGCTGCTGCTACTCCTGCTGCTATGTCCCATACAACTCGTTTCTTTACTGTGTCAGGACAGGGTGAAAAACAACCCCATGCAACCAAACAGTCTGCCTTAAAGCTTACCTACAACCTGCCTTTCAAACCCTCTGGTCTCTTCCTCAGCATTGGGGCAAGAAAACGGGACACCAGCCAGCCAAAGGAATCTGCTCTCTGGTCTCCACCCAGCCCAGTAGTTCTCTACCCCCCTCTTAACGGTGGTGTATATCTAACAACCGCTTCATGCTCCTGTTTTCTCAGGAGAAGGGAAGAGGAGGAGGAGGCACGTGATATGGGGAAAGGACCACAGGAGACAGTATTAGAACTTTGGCCTTATTTGTCAGTATTAATCTGCCAGGCCAGTGGGTTGGACACCTTTGATAGACCAGGAGCTCAGCTGCTTGTAATCTTCCAGAAGGAAGGGCATTAGCTGTAGCAGACCTCATACTTCCCTGTTGTGTAGCTCCATCCTCCTCTTTCAGCCCAGGGGGGCACATATTGTTCCAGATCCCCGGGGACTCGTTTCATCATAGGGTTCATCACGTTGAGTCACTGAGGTGCCCAGTGCATCCAGTGCTGCTGCTACGACCCATCCCATGGAAATCCCAGTGTGGCTTGGGCTTGTCTCCTGCTGCTTCAGGCTCCTGCTAGGAAGAGCATGCATCCAAAAGAACCTCCTTCCAAGTGTTAAGGCTGTTCCTTGGGACTCTCCTGACTTGTACAATCTACTGGGTAGAGACAGGTTGGAAAGATTTTTTCCTGCTCCTGCTTGATTGAACATTTAGGCACCGGGGCAAGGCAGAAGGGTGAAGGGGAGATCATTTAGCTCATGGAGATGGATGTAAAAATTGATGAACTAGAAATGGAAAACTGACAGAGATGCAGGTGCAAGGAGCCAGGCTCTTGTCACCCACTGTTGGGGTCGTTTCTGTTGGAATAAATCAGAGATGAATCTCAAGAATGAAAATTTAGAGGCCTGGAGAGGTGAGTGCCGTAAGAAGGTGAGGAGCTCTCTGTTGTGAAGCTCCTAGTTGTTCCTGGAGAAGGCCTGTCCATGGGAGCTGAGCAGGGGGCTCTGCCCCCACTGTGCAGGGGGGCACAGGAAAGGGAGGTGCAGTGGGATCAGGGCTCCTTCTGTGGAGTTAGGCTGAACGTCCTTCAGAGTAGAGAGCATTGGCAAAAACTGGGCCTGGGCAAAACTTCCACTTTTGCCCCTTGCCACCTAATTAACAATGGAAGTAAATAATTATGAAAAGGTTACTTCCTTCAGGTCCCTTTGTACTCCCCTTTTGTGTTGGCAGTTTGTTCATGTGCCCTCCAGCCCATCAGAAGAGCTGACAACCTCAAAAGCCTTTCAGACTGCCAACGCATCGTGTCCTCAATGCCCGAGGCACCTTGGCATGATCTCCCCCCTCCACCCCAGCAGGGTTTCGCCCTAGCAGGGAGCCCCAGTTCAGGTCCCGCATGCGTCCTGATGGCAGCTCAGTTTGCAAAATCCCCTTCTCAGTTCTGCAGCTCAGCATGGAGGAGATCTTCCACCTGCTTTTCCCACCTAGGACATTGCCCAGGAGAGACAGGTCTGTATAAGCATTATTGCCACTTGCTTCTGTGGGCTCCCAAGAGCTCAGGGCCCTCTGAGCTCCTCTGCCCAGCCAGGACCAGGCTCTGCTCACCGAGTTGGAGTCCTTCTCGGCTCAAGGGAGATGGTGGCCTCTTGCCAGCACACCTCAGTTTCACTCCTGCAGTCCGTTCCCATGCTGCTATTTGATTTTTTTTCCAGCTGCCGTGTTGACACTGTCCATCTCCTCCAACAGGGCTGACGGAACCAGGAGCAGAAGTGCTGCTCTGGGTCATGTTAAACCCAATGGCTTTTTTTTTTTTTCCATTGGGAAAAGATTGCACTGGGGCAAAGCTTTGCCCTCTGTGTTTCGGGTGCTCTACCGTGCTCCCAGGGGGTGCAGAGAGGGGAGCTGTGGGGCATGGACACCTGCCCAGCTCCTGTCCCCTGTGCCCCCAGCCTGGGGGAAAGCCAGTGGTGTAGGACAACATCAAACAAGAAGCTTGGGAGAACCGGCGAGGGTGCCCATGCCGATGAAATTTAGCTGCTTATAAAGTCTGGGTCACATTAGCACCAAGATCTTGTCACAGATAGTGAGCCAAGGCTGCACCCTCCCTGGGGCCACCAGCCAACTTCCCGCCTATGGGCAGTGTCCGTGGCCAACGGGGGGGAAAGCTGGAGCAGAAAGCGGTGAATGGTGCATGGTGGGGTGGGAAACTCCTATCAGCTGCTACCCCTCTCCTTCCCCACCCTCCGGCAGACGGGCTGAGCTGGTGTCCTCCTGCTTTTCTTGCATCTTCCGCTGTTCCCCCCCCCAGGCTGAGAAAGGAGGATGGCACCAGAGGACTCTTGGAGTCGGGTTCCAGCTACCTCCCTTCCGGTTTCGGTTTCACTTGGTTGTAACTGTCGGTTTGTTCTAGGTTTTACCTGTGTTTA
>RSEF01000017.1:3454795-3481585 GCA_003993805.1 Himantopus leucocephalus
AAAAAAAGAGAGAGAGAGAAAAAAAGAAAACCGAATAGCCAACACAAGTTTCTTGCTGCAACTGATTCAAGTGGAGATAAAAAATAACAAGTGAGGCTTTACAGAGAGGAAGAAAAGAAAAATTAAACCACAAAAAAAAAAAAAAAAAAAAGNNNAAAAAAAAAAAAAAAAAAAGAGGAGAAAAGAAAACCCGCATAATCCAAATCCAAGAAGAGGAAAGCCTATTTTTGTGTGTTTGAAAGGAAAACACTGATTCTGCCAGCTGAGTAGAGAGCTAGATACTTAAGTGTAGATTTCCCTAGAAGTACCGTGAGGTTTTATAACATTGTCTGGTTTTGTTTTCCTTGTGCTTTGTGCTAAGTCCAGGAACTAAGGCTAAGGTATTTTTTCCCCTGATATATTGTTGTTTGTGGGGGGAGGGGGGCGGAGTTTATTATTTTTTTTTCCAGATTATTTTTTTAAGTGTGTATTTGTGCTTATTTTTACATTATCCAACTGTACATACGCATTTAACCAGTATTTCACTGTGCTCGAATTACTGCACTCGGAAGCACTGCACAGTCTGAATCCCGAAGAGCTGCGAGAGACTGGGAGTTGGGGGGGGGAAGGAGAAAGCTGCTACGTGGGAAGACAGGGGATTCCCGCGAGCGGGAAGCGGGATGCCGACCGGCCCCGTCCTGCGCTCCAGCCCGGCGTTCCCATTCGAGGCCAAGCTAGAAGACAGGAGGGGATGGGATTCGCTCAGCCGAGGCTGGGATGCTCGAAGGGGTTTCAGAGCTGGCGATTTGGCCTTTGAATTTTTTCGATGCCATGGAAATTCCCAGCCTTTTGGCAGCATCTTGCCCTCCCCTGCCCGATCCCTGGATGCCCCAGTGTGAGTTAATGGGCATGTTCGTATCACTGGGAGAGGACCGTATGCCCGGCTTAGATGCGCTCTTGAAATCTTCACGGTTGTGGGCCCCATTTTGGTATCGGTGGTGCAACCAAGCTGATTTGCTTTGCGTTTCTTCCACGTCGTCCCATCCTCTGGGGAAAGGCATCTCCCCACCGGGGAGGTGGACGTACCTGTGCCTCCAGCTGACCTCGTGTGTTGTGAGCCCTGGGGACAGTCCCCTTTCCACTGGAGGACCTTGAGCACTCAGTTCAGTGGAAGCATGACCAAGACATCGGCAGGTCCAGGTGGCCCAAGATGTATTTCCTTGGAGCTACGGTCGATTTGGGCAATAGGGGTTGGTGTTGGGCTGTTCCTGCCACCCGGGGAACCGGTGTTCAAAACCCCCAGTCATTTTAGCAGGAGCAAAGTGGGGCTTAACGTTTTGTTTCTGTCTTAGTTTGGCAAACTGAATTTTTCCCCTTTTCGCCTGATCTGCACGTCCGAGATCCATTAAGAATAATAATCGCTTCCTCTGAGGCCAGAAACAAGAGCTTGGGTTGGCTTCAGGTGTCAGGTGAGAGGAGTCTTGGTGCTACTTGGTGGTGGTGGTGGTAGTCCTGTTAGGTCGAGATGCGGAGCTAATGAGTCCAGGTTGTCTTTGGTTCCCATTCTGGTTTGGTCTTTTGGTTTTTCATTCGTTTGGTGAGGCCACGATTCAGCCACCAGTTTCCATCTTCTGAGTGCAAAGAACCAGGGCTTTAACGAAACATTTCACCAGCAATTAAAGAGGGAATTGGAACCATTGCGGAGTTTGCATTGTACGGCCTCTGTAATTACTTACCTGTCTGCAGATGATAGGCTGAATTTTGCTCCCATCGAGTCAACGGGGGTTTTTGTTGTTGTTGTTGACTTCACTGGGAGCAGGATTGAGCCGTACTATATATATAAATATATATATAAATATATATATATGATATATATATAATATTATATGTGTAATATTATATATATATATCAGTGTAATATTTACAAATAAAACTGTGATCTCGTCTAGAGAAAAATGTATTCATATTACCAACTGCTCTTCCATATTTATGTATCATATTGTATCTTTTTATTATTGTTATAATTATTATGATTATTATGGTTATTATTATTATTATTATGGAATCTTTCTTGGCACCTTTTGGAAGCCACGTCAACCAATACTCCAATGAAGTGCTGAGGATCTATTTTCACAAGAATTCTACTGGTCTACTGTATAAAAGAGAAAAGAAAAAAAAAAAAAGAAACAAGCAAAATACAGTTCAACCCTTAATTCTGTACCTCACGCCTGTACGTTTGCTGCTCCGATTTTGGGTTTTATTTTGCGTTCGTTTGTTTTTAACGGATCTAATTTAAGTCTCCAAGCAATATATAAAGATGTAAATAGTAAAGCTTATTTATTAAGATTGTCATCTTTTTTAATTTATATTTACACAATTGTTCATCTAATTTATTTTTTTTTTCAATACAGTTTTTAACAGTTGTCCTTTTTTTGGTTCATGAGGTTTTTTAAATCATTTTCACAGAATTTCTTTATACAGGTTTTTCTCTTTCTTTCAATAAACAACAACTTCCTCTGGTCTTTCAAAAACAGGTCATGTTTCACTCAAAAAAAGTTATGTCAGATTCATCAGAAATATTTTGCCATTGTTGATTCCTATACCCTAAAGTTCTATATTATATAAATATATAATACCTTGTATGCTTAAATATTTAACTGTGTGATTTTGTATATATCTTCATACACATGCTCACACACATATGAGGGTTAATGTCCCCAGATGTTGGGAGAACAGAGAATCAGAAACACAAACAATATAAGCTTGTATTAAAGAGTTCTGAACTGGACCGCTTGCTCTTGCCACGTCTCCTTTGCTTTCGGTCGAGCCGGCCCCGAGCATCACCGGATACCCCGGGGGGGTGAGCGCGGCTGTGGGGTCCCACATCTGGCTGCACAGCTGCAGGGGCCACCCTGTCCATGTGCTCCTGCTGAGCTCCAGCGCTTCGGTTTTGGGCAGGGCTTTTGAAAATCACAGTGTTTTGACAGAGCCTGCATGGGAGAGGGCTGCGGCGGGTGGAGGGAGGCAGAGCCGTCCGGAGCTGTGTGTCAGCCCGAGAGCCCATTTCACCTCCGGCGGGTTTGGTTCTGCCGCGGTGGTTCAGGTCCTGCATCACTCGGGGCAGACTGGTGCCCAGTGTAGGTTTTGGTGGGAGAGATGCTTGAAAATTTGAAGGCTGGATGCTTCTTTTTTTGAAGTTGTCCATGGTCTTTGCTCACCCTCTCCATCAGACGCAGAACGTGGTCATCCAGAAAATGAGTCTCAACGGGAATTTTCCTTGACTCAAGGGTATTACCTAAGTGGGAAGGAAGGCTGAAAGCTCTGTGCAGCCACGGAGCTGAACGTGCCGATGCACAAAGCCTTTGGACACACAAGAAAACATACTGTTAAAGATAAGGCAGTCTCCAGTGGTCAAGAGATAGCTGGGCTTGCAGTCAGCCCACGCCAGCCGTGTAGGGTATGCACGGTGAGCTAGTGCACGTCTGGGGATGATAAAGCCCCGTGCCCTCTGCACACACACACAGACACAGACGCTGCGCAGTGTTACCGCCTGTCCTGGCCCAGCCCCCTGCTCAGAGCTGGCTCACCTGCAGTGAAGATGCATGTCTTCCTCCTCCTGGAGAATGAGGCTCTGCAACCCTTTAGCATCATTTTGGTCAGCACAGGGGTGGATGCATCTCAGGCCCAAAAGGAAAGTGGGGGGACTCAAACCACAGGGCTGTCGGTTCTTGCTAATGAGTGAAATAACCTGAACGGGATTCAGAAACTTTTGGTCCCTCATTACCAGAAGTGTGGCTTTTTCTTGCCAGGGCTGCTGTTTGTGGGCAGGGAGGTGGGCTGGAGGAGCTGCAGCTCCGCCAAAGCCTGCAGCAGCCCAGGGCTCAGCCCTGCACAGCTTGGGCAGCCCACCTGCCCCCCGCCAAGGGCAGCTTCCCTGGGTAATTAACTTGATGATCATTAACAGTAAAGTCCATTGGCCCTGTTCTGACCCACCAGCTTTGCAGATTTTCCTCCCTCTGAGGCTTTGCCTCCCCTTGGTCCTGCCCTGCATCGCTGGTGCTTCCCCTGCACCATTGCTGCCCCAGTGGGACCCCCACGCCGGTGCTGTGGGGCAGGACCCCCCCTTGCCCTCTCTGGCTGGCAAGGAAAGGGACTTGATGCCGCTGTACTGAGAAATCTGTATTGATTCAGCTTCCAAATGTGAATTGATTCAGCATCGACCTCTCCAAACGTTGAGGCTGCCCACGCAATCGGCACAGGTGCCGTTTAGCCCCGACAGTTATTGACCCCTGATCCTAAAGAGTCATTTCTAACCCAGTTAACTCCCAAACTCACTAATGATTTAACTCCCCAGGAAAGCCCTGATAAGACAGGGAGGCTGGGAGCATGGGCAGAGGATGAGGAGGAGGTGCTGGGGGCAGGAGCATTAAATACGGGTTATGCTTTCCCTGTTACACGTTTCTCGTTGCATCTGCTTTGGTCAGCATTGGGCTATAATGCCCACTAGCCCCATTTGCCATCCTGATGTAGTTATGGTACGGGCTGGTTCCACCTTGGCTCCCTTTAAAAGCGTGCTGGTAATACTATAGTGCATAAATGGCCTGTGGATTGAACAATAAATTAATTCAACACCACGCAATCCATGGGCTGTTTGGAGGCAATAGAATGAAGGGTGAGAATAATTTTTTTTTTTTTTACACTGGCAGAAGTGAATCAATAAAAAAATGTTTTGCATTTTAACTGTCAAAATCCACTGCAACATATTGAGCAGGAAGAGCGAGACAGAAGACCACGAAGGAGAGTGCCTCATGTTTTCTATACCATCCTCGTCTATGGTCAATGCATTATTAATAGCGTATAAGCGTATGACAGACAGCCCTATCAATAGGACATACTGTAGATAAAAAGGCCCATAAACAATGTATTAAATGGTTTGTGTCTATAGCAATGAACAAATCAATTGCCTGTGTGTTGAACCATCTATTAAGCATTAATAAGGACCTGAAGACGGGAGCATCCCGCGAAGGCAGGGACCAGCAGGCAGCTCGCTCCCGCTGCGCCGGGCTGCCTTTGCTGAGCTATTGCAGCTCTGTTCCCCTCCCACGTGCGCACCCACCCCAGCGCAATCAATCCGAAACCCACAGTCAAAACAACAGCTTCTATGTCCAGTTTACGCGTCTGTCTGGAAATCAATCGCTGAAGGGAGGGAGAGGAAAAAAAAGATAAATCAATACATGTATTGAGCAAGGGCCAAAGCCACTGTCCTGCGAGGTGGCAATAGGACTCGTGGCCACCAGCAAATGTTAAATCTGGCTCAGACATAGCAAGGAAGGAGGCTGTAGCAGCAGCACAACTGCGCTATGCTGCTCCCCCTGTGTGCGGTGGCCAGCCTGGGGGGCTCATGACACACACAAAGTCACCCAGACCGGCCCACGTGCTGAAGTGACTGCGAGGCGCTGGTGACACCAGATGCGGTTCCTGTTGGCTGCATTAAATCAAAAGGAGCTGACTGCATTAATTATATATGAAAGCGGGGCAAATTGCTCTGAATTCATACGGCAAAGTCCTATCCCAGCTGAAAGCCACAGCGCCTCGAACAAATACGGCATTGGTAATTGTGGTAATGGGAAAATGAAACTGTTAGCAACTTTGAACAATTTGGACAAAAAGACTGAGATGCTCAAAAAAACTTCTGTAGAAAGACTGGAATATAAAGGAAACTACTCACAAGTATAAAAGAAAACTTCTTTCCATGTAAGCAAGGGCATCTGAAGACCAAATGAATGTTCAGGTGTGCACGCTGGCAGATGTGTGCCCATGTGCTTGCTTGTGCACAAACAGATGTGCACACACACACACAGACACCGACACACATCGCCCCCAGCAAACATTTTGTGGTCCAGCACTTTTCCTGGACTTGTTCATCCCACTTCCTCTGTTTCTCAGGCACACACCTGGGAGGTGAAGAAAAGGGAGCAGTTCCAGGCCAGAATTCTCCTTTTTGCTGCTCAATATCTGCCACAACACTACAATGGCCCCAGATTTTCCCTCTGCCCTGACTTGGAAAAAACGCCGCCTACATTGTTCAAGTCAACAACTGGCCTATGTTCTCTGATAAAATGCAGCCAAAGGGCCAGGGTCTTAAATTTTTTTTAAGTGCAAGTGAGGCAATACTGTGTCAAAACAGTTTTAAAGGTCTTGAGAATCTTTTGGCTGACTTCTCTCGGGCCTGGGGAGGACCGTTAGTGGTTAAAAACAGCTTTCACAAAATTAATTTTTTTTTTTTTTTGCAGATAGATTAAAAGTTATTCACAATTTCTTGATCGCTTTAGTTATGAGGAATGAAGAACTAGTCCAAACAGCAACATGGTCACTTCTCGCTGCCCACCCCACCCTGTTCTTAAGACATTACCTGCCTATTTAACCCCTTTATAAATCACCCCCCCACACTCATCATAGTTTTTTAAAGACACTTTAGAGCCCCATATCTAAGCTTGCTGCTGCTCCTCTTTATCGTCACCCAGCCCACAAGGGTGAACGGACTTCTGCTTCAGGCTCGTTGGCACTTTTGATGAAAGAGTTGAAATATGGGGATGGTTCTGGCTGAACTTCAAAGCCCAGCTCTGCCTTTGGGCACTCACCTTGTAGCACAGGCACGCTCAAAATAAGCGGGTTCTTTTCAAAATGTCACGGTCTTTCCCAAGGTCTGACCCTGCTGTGTTTCCGTAAGATGCGAAGGCTCCACGCTAAAAGGGCTTGGAGACAGGCAAGGGTGGGCAGGAGCAGGGAAGGGAAAGGGAATCTGTTTTATTGCACACTTTATTAATACTGCAACGCTCAAACTTTCCATCCAACCATTTAAAGCCTCCCGACCCCCGCAGCACCATGCGAAATGCCAAAGCTAAAGCACACCGTACTGACTCCAACTTGTCGTGAAGCCTTTGCAGCTCCTGATGCCCGGAGCCGCCGAGCGCTTTGGGCACATCCTCCCCCATCCCAGCCCAGCACTGGGAACGGCGCTTGCAGGGCCAAAGCTGCCCAAGGCATGTCCCCCCCTCCATGGGGAGACCATGAGCCATGGCTTAATGTCACAGCCACCAACACTGGGGGAGGCAGACAGGCCAACTGTGCTGAGAGAGAAACCCAACAACAAAACAGAAATCTTTTCCTTTGCATCTTTCAGTGCACAAATTAATTGTCATTCTCAGCTCCTGGAGAGCTAACCCTGCCTCTGGCCCAGCAGGTACAAGCTGCAGTGTCCATCCTCCCAGCGTGACCAGGTGTGGGCTGGCAGGCCACCGAGGCGTCTGTCACATCGCAGGGCATTGTCGTGACTAAGCATGGGTGTTACTGCAAGTCTTTGTCCATCCCTGGCCGCCCTCCCCAGGACGGAGAGGACCCGGGCAGCCCATGCTGCGTAGCCCCTGGCACTGCCTCAGCCTCTTCCCCCGCCTCGGCAGAGCCTCATCCAACCAAGCAAAAATTAAAAAAAATAAAGAAAAAAAGAGGAAAAGCAGAAACCAAACAAATAAATAAAGGAGCAAGCGCAGCACTTGACTCCGGAGGCCTTTGTCGTGGGAAGAAGCTGTCCCAAAGCGGTGTGTCACCAGCGGCACAGCAACCCAAACAATCAGCCCCTCTGTGCGCAGTGCCAGCTGCCGCCCGGCGGGGACGAGGGCGGTGGGGAACAATGGCCGTGGGGACAATGGGGATTGTTCAGGGTGGCTCTGCTCCTTGGGAGGGGACAGCCCCACGCAGCCCTGGGAGGGGACCTGCCACTGTCACCAGCTCTGAGCTGCCAAGCAAATGGCAGATTTGGGGTGCCCTTAAGAAGGGTGCGTGCCCGCTGAGGCATCCAAGGGATGCTGGAAGTGGCAGTGAATATGTTTGTTAAAAGGAGAAGTGTGAACAAACGTAGGGTGAAAGGTGAGAAGCACAGAAACCACGTCCTGGTGCCGAGCTGGAGTTCCAGGAGTGCTGGGGGGTGCACGGGTGGTGGGAGCAGGGCCAGGCTGCGCAGGGAGTGGCGGACACCCTGCGCGCACCCGCGGCTGCGCTATCGATGCCACCACTTGCATGTGCACTCCCTGCAAAGGCACATGGAGGAGGTTGCTCCTTTTGACCTGAACTCTTCCTAAAGCTGGTGACTCTGCCCAGGAGCCACTGATGCCAGGTTACCCTTCCCTGCTTCATAAGCCATCAGGCAAACAATTCCAGCTTTGCCAATGGACATGGGTAGTTTAACTATTAAACCTGGATGATGGCATCTTTTTGCCCCTCTCCCCACTCACTTTTCATATTCATCCCCGGCAGGGGACGAGTTGGCAAGAGGAGCCACCTCCTGGGGCAGCAGCAACTTGCTTTGGAGCGAGGATGCCTTTTCCCTAAGGGAGCCAGAGGAATGGCGAAGGGGTGCGTGTGTGTGCACACCACGGGGCACGGGTCCGTCTGCCAGCATTGCTGGGCTGTGACTACAACTGTTTATCTTGAAAGCCGGAGGGTTACATTCTCCAAAGTTTCCAGGGAGAAAATACAGACCCTTCCTTTCAGCTGTGCGCTGGAGGATGTGTAACCTCGACGAATTCCTCGGTTTTATTTGGCTTGGGTACGCTGTGCCGGGTAGCATCACCGGCCAGAGGCTCTTCTGGCTTTGATCTGGCAGCTAGGTGCGCTTCTCGACGGGTTAACAGCCGTCAAACTCCACAGCCTTCCTGCCCGGGAGTCTAGACTCTTCCACCTGCTGTGTACATATTAACACAGGCTCACACACAACTCGCTCTGTATACGCACCCGTACGCAACAGCCGGCCTCACCAAGGATGCGAAGCTCTTCAGCTGCCTTCCAAGGTAAGCAGCGAGAATTAAGGCCCCGGTCTCTGCAGCGGACGCAGCTGCGGCGTGGAGCCGGGGGACCGCCAGCCTGTCCTCGTGCTGCTCGGCTGTTCCCGGCAGAATTGAGGGCTACCGGAGTGGAAGGTCTCCTTTCCATCACCGCCTGCAGCAAAACAGCCCTGCACTGTGGGCTTTGCCCCTTCCTCTCGAGCTCTGCCGAGGGGGGCTGCTGGGGTGGGTATCCCAGGGGCACAAAATACCACTGCGGGGGAACGCACTGTATCAGAGCGGAGAAAAACGTGCTGAAGGGCAACCAGCCAGCCGCCCCATATTTTGGCTGGCATCTCCCATTCCTAACGCCTAGCACCACACTCGTGATGGTCAGGAATCCCGCGAGTAGCGTTAGCCCCGGCACACCTAAGGTTGCCTCCAGTCCCGTCAGCGACGCTACAGAAAACACAAGCAATTTGTCCGTCAGGTCGGTCAACACCGGCTCTCGCCTGCAGCAAAACCGCAGAGCTGCTCCCCATCGCAGCACACACCGCACGGGGCTTTCAAGAGAAATGAATCATCTCAGAGCAAAAACAAACAAAAACAAAATAAAACACCATGTTTGTAAAATACAGGGAAAGGCACGGCTGCGGGCCAGAGCCTTGAGAAAACAAGACGGCTTCAAAGCACGCGGAGGTGCACCCAGCAGCAACATGCCGTCGTGCCGGGACCAGCCGGGCTCTGCGCGGTTGCTGCCGGCCCTGGCAGTCCCGGTGTGTGCCGTGTCCCACTGAGTTCCTGGTGGGACCTGTCCTCTCTGCAGCTGCTGGGAGGAGAGGATCAGTCCCGGTCAACCTCCATCAGTGGCTCCAAAGAGAGGTTTGGGGTTTTCCCCCCGCAGCAGCGCATCTACTGTGTTGTGGCACCACATGAAATGAGCAGTTTGGTGTAAAACTGCAGTGCCAGAACCACCCGGCACCGGCCAGGACACCCGCACATTTGCACTTCAAGGTTTTTGCTGTGTTTTGTTTTACACAATAGCAAAGCTGGACAAATACTGCCTCACCTCCTCCTGCCCCGGCATCTCCCAGTTTGCGAGGTGCAGGATCTGTGAGCTCCAGTGCCTCAGTCCTGGCTGGTGCGCGGGGTGCTGGAGGGGTGCTGAGCGCCGTGCTGGGGCTCGGCGGCTCTGGCCAAGCAAATGCAATGTCTACGTTCCTCTGCAGCAAGTCACAGTCATCTCCTTCATCCCCACAACCAAACTCTGTGGCCACCAGCCACCTCTGAAGGCCAAAGGGATGGTTAATGAGCATTTAACACATATGGCATTGTGGTCCCTCCGTGGCCCTCATGCTTGGTGCTGCACAAGCCTCGGTGACACAGTGGCCATAGCCCAGATCCCTGAGTGTCACTGTCCTCTCCATCAAAAAAAGGGATTTAACTTAAAAACTAAGACCTCAGACAACCTGCAATGCTTTGGCACTTGTTCCACGGGCTGCTGCATCAAGGCAAAGTTTTCTGTGAACTCTGTTGGGACTTTGAGCAGGTACTGGAGGCCTTCTGAATGTGCAACAGCAACGTAGCTCAATGAGACATAACCAAAGAGAGGGGGGAAAAGAAGAGCAGTTTGGGTGAAACGTTCAGAATTACTGGAGTGGGTGCAAATCAGGCAAATAGGTTTAGCTCAAGAAGACAAACAGTCTCTGGCTGAACTTCCTCCGCATGAAATCCTGCGCCTTTGTTTGGTTTCAAAACATTTTCATTTTGAAATTCACCTCCTGCTTGTTTGCTTTTACATTAAAGGGTTAAATAACCTGAAAAAAACCCTAAACAAAACTATTTGCTTTGGGCTGACTGAACTGATTCATTCAACCCACACTGTTCCCTTTTCCCCCTTCAGGTTCATTGTTTTGCTTTAAAAAGCAACAGCTTTGAGCTGATCTGATTTTTGTTGTGTTTTTTTTTTTCTCCCTCCCGCACTTTTTGGTTTGGCTACCAGGCTGAGAAATCCATTACCCACAGGAATCCCGGGCCAGCCTAACCCACATCTGACAGTAAAAGAAACCAGATTCTCCACGTCTTTTTAGCCCCTGGCTTCCTTCTTGGGCTTTCCCACACGTCTCCAGCTCCCGCCGGGGCTGGTGGCTGAGCTGGGTGTCGGGGAGGGAGAGGACCCTACGCAAAGAGGCTGCACTTTTCCCTCCTCTCCGTGTGTCCAGCTCTTGGGGTCAGCGCCGGTTTCCAGATATGGCCCTACATCTCAGCCACATCCCGGCATGGGGACAGCCATCAGCGACGCACTCTCCGGTCGTGAAACCCTATGAACGCCCAAGCGGCAGCGAGACGGTGTCAGGAAGAAACACCAAGGAGGCAGTGAAGATGGACTTAATATGAATCTTTAATGCACAGAACAGGCTGCCGGGAGCCTTGCGAACGAAGGCTGCGCACGGAGCCGGTCCGTCGACTCGGAGTGGTACAAAAGCCCAGCTTGCCTGCAGCGTCCTCGCACCTGCCTGGCATCCCCCTCCGGGACCTTCGCTGGCAGCACAGTGTCACCGGCCACCCGCGCCACCTCCTCCTGGCGTCCTCGGCCACCACGGCACCGGGGCCCCTCGCCCCACAGCTCCTGCCCGGTGGCAGAGCAGGCAGGGCAAGCAGGGAGGGGGTCACCCTGTGCCCAGCAGCTCCCCTCTGCCTGGCCCTGGCCTCGAGCGGGTATCTCCTCCTCCCAGGGTTTTGGAGCGTGTAGTCCAGGAAATTCAGTAAGAAAAGATTAAAAAGGAGAGGCTTTTATGCTGAGTCAAATTAGGTAATTTCTTTTTTTTTTTTCCTCTTGAAAAATTAAAAAAAAAAAGGAAAAGAAATTAAAGTCCAACTTGCTGATTTCTTGTTTCTCTGCTGTCTGCGTGAGAAAGTCCTGTTTGGCCTCGCTGTCCCCTTCCACCCCCTCCGAACACCACCCGACCCCGAACCCCACCAGCCACTCAGCACATCACGAGTCCTCGACTCCTCGGAGTCCCTTTGCCTCCCACAGCTCCAGGCCCGCACCTTCCCTCACCGCCCCTTGGACTCCCCGTACGTGTTGCGCAGCATGGAGACCATCTTCTCCTCGCACGTTACTTTGGTGTCCTTTAGGATGCTGTACCAGACCATGCCGGGCGGCCGGACCTCTTCGCTGCGGCAGAACAAGTAGGGCATGGTCTCGGTGCGGCTCTGGATGTAGGCACTGCGTAGCAGGGTCGAGCAGTGGCTGCTGACCTTCTCCAGCCTCCTCAGGATCAGGTGTGCCTTCCTGGAGGGGACAAACAGAGATAGAGACAGAGCAGGGCGGGCAATGCAAAGAGGAGACCAGCAGCCAGGACTCTGCCGTGCCACCACCGGCTCTGTCTTGCGACAAGAACGGACAAGACCTGTTGCCTAAGACTATGTCTTTCCTGCTTCAGGTGGACAGAGGTTCTGTTTTGCCCAAAAGTTCTGGGTATAGCTACTACTTCACCACACTGGGTCAATGGGGCTGGAGGGACCTCAGGTCTGACCCGCTAGAGCAGCTCGGGTGCCCTGGGGACACTGTCTGCCCCTGGCGAGATGGTCACCACCATCACCACCACGCGCTCCTGGCAGGCTCCAGCGCACGTGCTGGCCCCCACGCACCCTGGTGAGACCCCCCAGCACCCTACTGCGCCCGACTGACGAGCACAGCCCTCCCTTTCCTGTTTTCCCAAATCTCCAGGAGGCAAATGGCCCAAAAGGACTGACACTAGAAGAGCGAGGAATAAAAGCACAACACATTAAGACAAAACAAAATAAACCCGTAAGAAACCAAGAATCCCCTCGTGGGAGTCTGTAAAGTGCTAAATCAAACAAAGGGAGGGGAAGAGGTTTTACTTCAGTGGTCTGAAAGTCTCAAGATCACAGATTATTTCCTCTCCCTCTGGTGCCACAGGAAAGCTCTGGATTCGGGGCTAGGGGATTTCGCAGTTCCTGCAGGAATGTAAATTCCCGATAATGATATGTCAGGGGCAGCGCTGTCAGTCAGCGAGGCATAAACATGGGGATTATTTGATTAGCAAAGCTGAGTGGTGTTTCAGGCTGGGCTGTGAGCTCCCAGCTGGGGGGGGGAGCGCTGGGAGCCCGATGCGGCCGCACACCCGCAGTCACCCAGGGATGGGACACCGGGGAAGGGCTGGCCGGAGCCCCCCCAGCACCAGTGCAGAGGGCAGAGATGGTGGCAGGAGGCAAGAGGGCATCCCGGCATCCCCAGCTGGCTACAGACCTCTCCCTCCGGAGCGGGAAGACTGGATGAAAGGCTGTAGGAAACCACTCCTTCTCTAGGGATGCATGCGGAAAACTTCCCCACTCCTCCCCGGGGGTGATGGGTTCAGGGTTGGCTTTCCAGGGGAAGGGAAGAGCAAAGGGAGCTGACCCTTCTTGGATAACACTCCGTGGTATCCATGTATTGATTTAATCTGTAAAGACAAGCCTGACTAGGCAATCTGAGCCTCGTTAGCTATACACACACATACATAATAATGATGTCACAGGCTGAGCTGTGCCCAGTTCTGACAGAACACCTCTACTCATGCTATTCTCCATAGCAGCCACCTGACCTTCTACAGCATCTGGTGCTCCAACTGCGCGTCAAGACCTGACATACTGCCAAGAACAGGTCCTTCGCTGCTGGACGCCTGCTGCTAAGAAGTTATGAAATTCTACGATGGCATTAGATGCTTTCAGTACAGACTGATTGATTAAAGCTAAGCTCAGCAGCAAATCAAAGTTTGCAGTGACTGTCACTACAGTTGACAAACTTCAGCAAATCACAGTCACTGGTGCAGGAAGGGACCACAAGGCATCATCTGTGCTACTTCCTTGCTGGGATCAACGTGCCCTGATGAATATCTGTCTACCCTGCTCTTAGAGCCAAGAGTTGGCAACCCTTCCAGTGCTCACTCATCCTAATGCTGAGAAATTGTTGCTTAACATCTGAGCTGATTCCCCCTGTTTTTTTTCAGGGAAGGCTGAGCACGCACAGGGCCCACGGTCACCTCATAGGATGGACTTCTATGTGAGCTGATGGTACTTGGGAGGAGATCGTCAGCCAGAACACCCTCCTCCTCAGAAATGATAACTATCATGTAAGGCCATAGCTCCGTGATCACCCTTATTTATCATAGATCACCTCTACTGCCAAAAGTGGGTATTGCCCCTTCCCCAGCTTGTCTCTGCCCATTTGCTTGTGCTGGCGCAGGTGTCCATGGGGCCAACATGGGGAAGTTGTCCATCCAAAGGCCAACCAAACAACCCATGGAGTTTCCCTCAGATTGGTTCCCACTCCAGCTCACCACAAGGCCCTTCTCAGCCATAGCAAGAGGGGAGTGACAATGAGTGGCCATGGCCAGCCCTCCAGGTAACCCCCAGTGGTGGGTAACCAAGACTTGGCCCTAACCTAGACAGGGGGTGGACTCCCCAGCACATTCCCACACATGCCTGCTGGCCAAGATCTTCTCTTCCTCTCCTCCCTTCTCACCACTTCACCTTTCTCCCCTCCATAGCTTTCTTCACCCACCTCTCACTTCTCCCTCACACAACCTGCTCATTCCTTTGCCGCCATTTCCCTTGGCCTTCTCTACCTTCCCATTTTCATTACTTGTCACACCATACTTCCACGATCTTCTGGATTTTGCTAAAAATCACCATATTGTCCTTGCTTCCTGATACATACTCAGGTCTCTTATTCAGGCAAACATTCCTATGTGTGAGGAGCAGCTCAAGGTGGCAAGAAGTCCAGGAGTCAACCCATCCAGACCTGTGGATGTCTCATGTGCTGTGCTCCTCGTGGAGCCAGTCTCCAATCTGAGTTGTGCTTGATGCAGTTGGTCCCCGGAAAGTATTGATGTTTAAGGGTGGGATGCAGCACACCCTGAGTTGGCCCGATGAGGATGCTGAAAACACACTGCACCGTGGTCAAGGAGGAGACAGGGTGATGTGGAGGGAGGGAATCAGGCCCCTCGCTTTCCGTGTCCAGTGCCAAAGCCCCAGTTTTGATGGGTTTCACCGCTTTGAGTCATTTATTTTAGTGGGGTAATGAAGTCATGTGTAAATGTTAGATTTAGCTTTCGGCTGTCAGCTGTTCCCTCTTACAAAAAAAAAANAAAAGGAGAAAGAGAGACAGAGCGGGCGAGGGGAGGGGTGAGAAGGAGAGAGAGGCTTTCTGGTGAAGGCTGGGTAATAAATTACAGGAGCAGTTCTTGGGCTGCCAATTTAACACCATAAATCAAGCCCTGGGTATTACCCAAGTGCTCCCTGCGGAGGGCTGTCGGGTCAGAACGACCACCTTTTCAAATACTGGAAATGAAATCTTCCTAAATGCTGACCAACCTCATCCCTGCCAGAAGCAGTAATTTATTACCTTATTAAAGGGCAGGAATCAGGAGAGGACGGCAGGGGAGCGAGCAAGGGGGGAGTCACTCTCATGGCTGCCTGTGGCCAGACCCCGAGCTCTCAGCCCCCAAAGGGATGAAGCGACCCCCTTCCCTCTCACCCCATAGCCCGGGCGGGGGGTGCCCCCACATTGGCATGAGCCAGCAGCACCCTCCCACCGGCCACGTGCCTGCCGCAGGGGCAGTTGTTTTAAGTCGGTGCCAGTCAGGGCCTGATTCTGGTCTCCATCTAAGTGACAGATTTCGGAGGTCACAGCCACAGTCATAAATGATGAAGAGGGGGATTTAAAAATAGTGATGGCTCTACACGGCTACTCATTCCTTGCGGAATGGTGGGGGAGAGGAAAGCGGAGTGGGACGGGCGGCTGCTGCCAGGGCACTTTGGCTCATCCATGAACAAGCAGCCCCAGTGCGAGGGAGTGCCGTGCAGTGATTGCACAGGGCACTGAGGTCCCTGGTTGCCAGCCCCAGCTCTGCAAGGACATGCCCAGGAGCAGGAGACACATTCCCTCCTGCTCTGCCCAGCCCTGGGTGTGCTCCTGCAGGGGTGTTTGTCCCCAGGCTGCACAGGGGACAGTGATCGCTCACCTTGGTGGCTGGTGTGGGATGAAAACATACCCAGAGCCAGCAAAACACTGCCCTATCTCACCCAGGAAGAAGGTGCTAAAGGAGAACAAACCAGCATGAAGAAGCAAAGAAGAAGTGATACCTGGGCTGGAGGGAACGATGAGCTTCCCAGGACTGCTGCGGGGAGAGGGTGGCTGCCTGGCTGCTGTGTTCCCATATGGGGCGATTTTGTCATCAATTCAGATTTTTCCACTCTACTGAGAACTGACCTGGGTCTGTCAGACCCTTGTCTGAAAGGACAATGAGTCCGGGACTCGATGGCCTCTTATCACAGCCTCCCATCAGTACATTGCATTCCCCCTCGGTACCAGAAGGCAGCTGCTCTGGAGATGCACCGCGTCTCCCGCGGCCGTCCCGGCTGCCTGCCTGGGCGACTCGCTCAGCAAAGGAGAGGCTGCGAGCCCTGGGCTGGTGCCACATCCTGACCCCGTTGTTGCTGGTAGCTACAAGGAGGGGCACGGAAGGAAGATCTGTCCCGCCCCCTCCTAAAAGCCAGGCCCTTTTTGCAGTGGTCAAAAGAATTGTCTCAAAAATACAGTACGGGAAAATACTAGAGAAATCTTCCCGTCGCTGTCAGGAAGCACTCTGGCTGCACAGATCCAAAGGTCTGAATGCACAGTAGCATTAAGCCTTCACCGGTTTAGACAGATTCTTCTGTTTTGTTGGAACAAATTAACTCGGTGAGGTTCGCTTGGTGTCTGTAAGAGGAATGGGGGGAGCAGGAAAGGGGTTGTTGTTGCTAAAGGAGACGAGCAGGATGAGGCAAGCCAGGTGCCAAGATGCTGCTGACCACAGAAAGTCCTGGTTTAGGGCCACCTATGAGCTAAGTTTTTAATGTCTCCTTAATGTAAACCGTCTGGTTGGGACATCTGGCTGTCAGTGTGTCTTCTCGCAAGCAGCTGTTTGCAGTAACCTGTGGCTTTCATGGAAACTGGGCTCACGAGGACTCCGCTGTGATGTATTTATTACACAGAGGCAATCAACTTCCCTCTTGTCGCTCAGTTTTATGAGCGAACATTTACTGTGAAGCTGAGGCTCATCTGATAAACATTTCAAGGTACGAAAATGAATGTCCCCCTGGGAAGGAGAACAGTCCGTCAATTAAAATCGTGTTAGGAGATGGCCTCCCTTGGCAAAGCCTCACTCGCCTCCCGCTACGTCAGTGCCTCCGTTTCTGTCCAAGCTCCCCGAGAAGCGGGGCTGGACAGCAGAGCTTCGCTCTTGTCAAGAGCCTGGCACCAGCTGCCACGCCATTTATAGATGCTTCTCCTTGGCTGTAAGTCACCTATTTCTCAAGTGCAGAACCGGGGCATATGAGCGCTGCTAGGAGCTCATCTGGCTCGGCGAGGAGGACAGACAGCAGCCGAATCGACCACTGACTCCAGATGTAGCTTGCTATAGAGTCGGGCAATCCAAATGTCACCTTGCAAATCTCATGGTTTGATGTAGGTATCAGGCTAGACGATAGCATCCTTCAGTAAGTGTGTTGGATCTCAAGTAACAGAGGAAATAAGGATGTGTAAGAAGAGGCTGATCGTTCCCAGGGATTTATAGAGAGAGGAGCAATTGAAAAGGACAAACAAGTCTGCAGTGTCATCAAAGAAGGAGGAGGGCAGTGGGAAGGATGAGAGTGGCTCCGTGCCAGATGCTAATGAACTACCAAAGAAACTGGGACCAAGGTCACCTCTGCAGGAGGGCAAGCCCCAGGCCAGCTTGGATTTACATCCAAGAGGGGTGTACACTGTTGCAAGGAGCTGTCATCCTGGTATTACAGACAGATCCTCAGCCACGTCCAACAAGCAGATAGGATCAGGAGGGGGAGAAGGAAAATCTTTTCCAATTATTCATGGACTGCAAGACCCTGTTTCTCCACCTTCCTCTGCTTCAGCTTCTCAGAGAACAACATGTTAGATGAGGACGCTGGATGAACTGTGTCTCTAAAAGCTTCAGAGCAGGTCAAGGCTATTTGTATCCTATAAGAGATCTCAAGATGTTCAGATGGATATGGCTACTTCTCAGCATTTCTTGCGGAGTGTTTCCCAAGGGTGGCAGTCTGGCCTTTGCAGGGACACTGCCGGGACACTGCCAGCCCCCTGGACACAATGTAGTCCACAGACCTGTTATTCCTGAGCTGTGATCTCTCAGAGTCTCACCACCCCTTTCACCATACACCAGGGGTTTGCAGATGCAGTCCCTCTGGAAAGGTTGCTCCTGGGAGGAACAATCCCCTCCCAGCCCTCCTCAGAGCATCAAATATATAGTAAAGAGAAAATATTTCTAGCATAAAGCTGGATATAGGCAACAGCTGAGGTGCTGTGCGCTCGCTGCCATCCGTCCCTATGTCCCAGGCTGACTTTACACCCTTTGCCCCTCACCCCCCAGTTTTTCCAACACACTCAGCTCATCTGCAGTATCACTGCCTGGCTCAGGCTGGCTGCGGCATGTCCCACAAGCATTCATCCGAAGACCACCCAGCCGTCCCATAAACATTTATCCAAAGACTGAGTGGGACCTGGCAGACCCAGGGGATGGCGGGACAGCTTGGTGAACACCTGGAGGGAACTTCTCTCTGCCACGAGGAGAAGGCAATGAGGTTCACTTCCACAGTGGCCAAGCAGAGGGGTGCTCCAGGCGGCGGGGCAGGGGGGGACTCAGGGAAGGGACAGGTACCTGGGCCCCAGCTCGTCCTCACTGCGCCACACAAAGTCTCCAAACTTCTCGTAGTGGGAGTTGTAGTGGTGCTGGACTCGGAAGAGCATGGAAGCGGAGACCTCCATCAGTGTGTTATAGGCTGTCTGCTGCTCCTTCCCACTGGTGTAGCCATTGTAGAGGTTGTAGATTTTGTCAGCTATCTCTGGAAAGGAGCAAGGGGACGGGATCAACGAACCGCCAGAAGGTGCTAACATAGGAGGAGGAGCAAAGCCCTTGGCAGGGCTGACAGGAGGGACGGGCAGCTGGGATGGCTGCCAGTCCCCTGGGGCTGCCTGCAGCAGGGTTTAGTGACCTGGGGAGCATTTTCCAATTCCTCAGGCTAATCCTGCAGCCAGTGCCCTGCATGAACGGAGCAGCCCCAAAGACTCCAGCAGTACTCCGTGAAGGAACGGGAGAAGGAGAGGAGGAGGGCTGCCAGCACGGGCCGACGCAGCCCTATCCTCCCAGGCAGAGCAGGAAAGCTCTTCCCTAATTCACCAAACCAAAAGCAGTTGCACAGTTATGACGCTGAAGGGTAGGAGAATATGACACTGTTGATAACAACATGGTACTTGAGCCAGAAATACAGCACATCATCGTTTTGGGTATCTACTAGAGCAGCTCAGCTGTATTAAACAAGAGGGTGCACTCTCTGCTGTAGAAAAAGATCTCTTTTTGGAAATAAAAAATGCATAAAATCCCATTTCCTTCCTTTAGTCTCCTGTTTGCTCATTTTTCCTGGGAATGCTTAGCAATAACATGAAGCAAAGCACTAATGAAAACTTACTCNGATGAAAACTTACTTTGGTGTGCTTTTCAAAATAGGAAGCAAACCAGAAAGAAAACAGGTAACCCACCTTTCATTTGGAGGAATCTTTTTAAATTTAAAAGCAGCAAAGTGTTCTGGGAGTGAGAACAAACTGGATTGGTTTCAAAACTGGAAAATGCAAATGTGCAAAAGTGGTTGGGCTTTTATCAGTGTTTCTGTTTCAGAACTGAACCAGATGCCACCAGCACCCTTTCAAACACCCAGAGCTGACACTGTCCCGCACCGCTCACTGCCCCGGCACAGCCTCTCTCGCTTCTGCAAGAGGAGATCGCTCTTTTTCCAGGGGACGTGTGTCAAATGCACGTTATCAGCTCCCACGGCCATGCACGGGGAAGGATGCCGTGGCGCTGCGTGGCACGGGACCACGGGAGCCACTGGCTGCCCAGCCGAGGGGACTTTGCTACTGGACGCTCTGGCCATTTGTCACCCCTCCCCAGATTAACGTCCCTGTGCTCGTGGGTGAATTTACAGGAGCCTTCACACTGGGCGAGGAGGGACTGGAGGGGCTTGCAGGAGTACAATGAATACAGGAAAAGCAAAATTAGCAGGAAATGTCTTCTGTTGTGGAAAACGAGGTACCTCAACACTGACCTTCTGCCTTGCTGTCATCTACCAGCGGGCAGGCTGTCCTCAGGGTGACCGTGCTCAGCTCTGAGTGTCTCCCTCGCGTATCCACTGCGTAGAGGGTAAATCTGGAAGGCAGGAAGGAAAAGGAAAATAATGTCTTTATCCCTCAGTCCCACACCGCCAGGTTGTTATGGGAACCAGCCTTCACAAGAGACAGGAAAATGTGGTCCAGGCTCCTATCAGCCAGTTTTGGCATCTCAAGGAGACGTGAGATGATCTCGGGCTTAGACCAGGAGAGCACCCAGGGAAAGGAGCCAGGGCCGTGGGGACAGGCCACCGCGTCCCCACGCAGCATCTGCAGAGCTGCGTTTCCCCTCCCGCGGCCGTCCCTGGGAGCCTTGCGGGGCCGTACCGTGCAGCCACCTGACTGCGAAAGGATGCGAACATCTCTGGGGTTGCTTTGCCAGGCACCGACGCAAACATAACGCTGTGGCGTTTGCAAGCCGGGCTCCTCTCCGGCCCTCCTGAGAGCGGAGCAGTAATTCCTGCCGTAAGTGGGCTCTGTGCTGACAAGCGACAGCTCGTACACATCCTGTGAACGGCCCTTGAGGTTGTTTTCTCCCTCATTTCCTCACCAGGGTGGGGTTGGTTAAAGGGTGGGAATGATAATTTCACACTTGAAGCTAATGGAGAGCATCTGACAGTAAAATATGGCTTTTGTGCCGGATGAAACATTGAATAAACAGGCTGCGGCTGCATGGGATGTCCCGGGATGCTGAGCTCAGAGTCCTGGTCAGAATATCAAAGCTCCAAAATGAGAATGCTTCTTCGCAGCAGGGGCGACAATCTTCTGTCCACTCTCCCAAAAGGCATTGGTTCATATTTATTCACTCTGAGCCAGGCATGGAAACTCGAGCTGGCTTTGACAAAGTGCAGGAGCTGGCTTGAACCCCTCGGAGCTCTGAGATGCCTGGTGGCGGGGTACCCAGCTCCCGAGAAATAACACAGCCCCACTCCTTATCCTAAGGTAAAACTGAGCAGCTCTTGCAAGCGAGTGCAAAGAGTACCATAAAAGCAGCTGAAGCTTAAATGGGATTGAGACCCTGGGGTATGTTTATTTAAGGAATGGTCCTAACCCCTTAGCATCCTTAGCGGGGACAGAAGCAATGCCTCCCTCTTCCTCACCCCCAGCGCGAGCACCGCCAGCCCCCCTCTCTCCTCCCTGCCCGCCCTGCACACCCCACATGAGGCTGATAAGAGCTTGACATTTGCACGGTAGCAATTCCCAGCACAGGACATATTCTCTCTGAGCAATTAGCATTAGTTCCTTAACAATACTTGCTGTCTGACAGGATGCCAGCAGACTGCCAAGGAACCCACTTGTGTGTTGGGACAACTCCCATTTTCACAAAGCTGGGGCATGCAGGGGACGCACACGCTGAGCTCACCCAAGGAGATGCTATTTAATTCTTTGGCATGACATCATTTTCCTTAATTTACAAGGAACGTTGCTCAGAGTGGGAGCATCTCAGGAAGGACGTCCGCAACTGTGCAACTTCACAAGTACCACACACAGGCTGTTCTCCCGCTATAATTAAGGGACAGCAACAGAGCAATAGGGTAATACTGAATTCAGGGCAGGAGTCTAACTTCAGGGCTTTGCATCCCATCCCGGTGGTGCCCCCATCCCTCCTCCTCCCGTCAAGAGACGAGGGGTTCACGGTGAGTAAGGAGTCTCCTGCTGGGAGCAGGTAAGGTACGTGTCTCTGCAGCTTGGCAGCATGAATCCCCCTCTTTCCAGGTCCAGAAAGCAACAGCAATAGAGGCACCCGGTGCTGGGTGGGGGGACGTGAGCCCCAGTGAGATGGGGAAATCTGCAGTGGGAGAGCTGGGCAGAGACCCCAGGAGTCCTGCTGCCCGTCCAGGTGCTCAGCAGCGGGCAACGCTCTTCTGCTCATCAGCGTAAGCGCAACAAGCAGTGAGAGGGCTTAACAAGAGGATTACTGCTGCGAGCTGATCTCCATCCCCATCCCGGGGTCACTCACTTAGCCACAGCAGCTGTGTTGTTGTGTTTTCTTTTTTAAATGGGTGAGCGGAGCTAATGTGTAACCTCTGCTCTGCCCGTAGCGGCTCAGTCAGTAAGGCTCCATTAGCTCTGAGGCCATCAGTGCCAGAGCACTTTCCTTGAAAAACGGCAGACTTTTATCAAAACACAATTGTAATATTCGGCAATTAGTGCCCACATCACCTATTCCATGGCCAGTAGGGTCAGGAGGGAGCATCTCTGCTTGGCAGGGTGTTAAAGCACATCCAGCTCTTTGGGCAACGTTAAAGACCTGTGTTGGTCCTTTGGCTGCACTTTTCCCCTCTGCCCAGCACACACAGAAACAAAGTCACTCAGCTGCCAAGAGCAAGAGCATCTGTAGTGGTCAGGCCTGGGTTAAAAAATACATCAACAAACAAGCCCTTCACTTCATCATCTTTTCAGAAGATGTAAGTAAAAAATCAAAACATAAACGGGAAAACATCAGAATCAAAGTGATTTTGATCTGGTCAAAAATCCTTTTTTGAGAAAAAAAACAAACCGCTTTACCTCACCTGAAACCAGTCCTCTTTCAAAAACCTTAGAGGAAAGTTTTTCATTTCCATTCAATCTGAATGAGATGTTTTGGAATCAGCACCACTAACTTCAGCTCTGGCGGAAGCTGGCAGCCCCGGCGGTACGCAGCCCACTGCACCTCTCCAGCTCCTTCCAACAAGTGATCTCAGAGGGTTTTAACACTAATTACGGTCCAAGAGATCACCCTGAAGCACAGCAGTATTAATAGCTCTGTTTTATCGATAGTAAACAGAGACATATGGGGTGAAGCATCACGCCCTGAAGAGGCTCATTGACATGAACAGTTTGGAAACTCAGGAGATGATGGTTTCCAACCTTATTCTCAAACCACTTGACCACCCAGCCTCTCTGCAGCAAAACACTTTTACGGCCAGTTAATGGCACTGCACAGAGTGCCGGGGTTTATTTTTTTCCTTTATTCCCGGAAACAGAGAATTAAGAGAAGAGAGTGCAAAGATGTGCAGCTCAGTGTAAACGCGGCATTAACAGGCGGCTCCTGCTCACCACGTCTAAGAATCACCTCCGGCACATGCAGGTGAGGAGCCACCGGCAGGGATGGGACCAGCTGGGGACCCTACAGGGCACGAAGAGGGCAGCAGGAGGAGAGGGACCACCACCATGTGGGAGGGATGGGGAGGTCTGCACGGCAAACAAGGGGAAAACCGAAGTAAGCCCGACTGAGGGAGGGAGCTACACAGAGCACGTGGTGGGCTGGAGTCCAGCTTTGCAACGCTACGTGGATTTTTAAGGGACAAAAAAAAAANAAAAAAAAAAGAGAGGCCAAAGAGTGGTTCTGAGCGTTTTGCCCAAGGCAGAGGATCTCTGGGGTAAAGTCAAAGCCAGAAACAAAAAGGTCCCAGACCCCCCCACCCAGTGCATGAAACCACTTCAGACAACCTGGAATGCCACATGGTAGCTATGACCTGGCACAGCCCCCTTCATAACCTGGAGGTGTTTTGTTTAGCGATAAACTTTCCCCACGACGTTTTCTCGTGCTCTCCCTGTGCTTTCCAAAGGAGCTTGGGGCTACCTGCTACTGTCTTACAGCTGATCATCTTTTTCACCTGTGCCCTCAGTAAGATCATACATGAACACTTGCTTTTCTAGAAGTACTAAGATATATTTTGCCTGAAGAGGTTCCAAAGAGCATTTCACCACTGGAAGCACATATGGTCTTGACAGAGATGAGCCCCTCCGTGCCTGGAAACACTGCCACCTCGGCAGCAAAACACAGCGTATGAAGTCCTATAAAGTAATGCTGCTTAAATGTTTACTACTAAATTCAAACCTACTGGGACCTGAAGGAACTTTTAGAGAGAGATAGAAAGCAATTAACATGTGGCCTCAGGAAATGTCAACACCATCTTCCTCGTAGATACCCCACCCAACACTGGCTGAAGCCTGGATTTTATCACTAGGCTCAAGATGCTTCTTGGGGAGGAAAAGAAAGCGGAGGGGGGTGTTAAAGCTTTGGTTCCTGGAATCCAATGATTGTGGAAGATTGTCAATTGCATTTAAAAAAATTAAAAACCAGAACAATATGTTTCTATCCTTTCTCAATGCAGAGAGAAAAAGAACCCAAAATACAAGATTCTAAAGGCACGAAACCGTAAGGCTGAGAATGAAACCCCAGAACGTGTTATTTATTTATGGACAACAACATCGGCTCATGTTTTTTTAACTCCCTCCTATGATGCTCATGATGTTTGAGTGCTTTACTCATGATCCTTATTTGCGGGAAGGGAGACAAGGACTTCTGCGTCTGACCTTCCTTAGCTCAGCGGCTGATTCCTTTATATCCTACAGAGATACCACACGCATTTCTGGTCTGTCTTGTGCCCTGCTCTTCCTGAAGCCTTTGGGCTTGTGCAGCTGCTCAATGAGATGCCGTACCACAAACGAGCTGCCTGGGCTGCAGAGAAAAGGGTCCGATAAGGAGTCCAGTAAGCACTCCTGCAGCTGCCAAACACCCATGCCAAATTAATTGGGTGCCGATGAGTAGCTGGCTGCATCCAGAAGCAATGGCTGTGCGGGAAACCTGGGCTGTGCTACGGGGATGTAAACGGGGGACGCGGCAGAGGCGCTGCTCCAGAGCCCAGCGTCACGCAGGAAAACGGTCTCATGCTTTCCGAAGTGGTGAAATCAAAAGATGCTTTTGCCAGTAGGGCTCGGTTTGAGCTTGGCTGATAAGCCTGGGCTTGGCGCATTGTTCCTACAGCCACGAGACTCTGTTTTGCTGCCGGCTCCAGGAGCTCGGCGCAGGGCAGACCTGGCCGGTGTCACACACGTGGTGCGATGGATTCTCCCTCCCCTGGCAGCGTGGGTACTGCCACCCGTGATGCTGAGCACGAAAACACAAATCCTGACCTGGCTGAGGTCGCATCACCTCGGTGTTACCCTCTGGTCGGTCACGGCTTACCCGTGCCTTCTGCACAGCCCGGGGTCTCTGGGCTCACATGCAGCCAGCGCTGCGCCGCTGAGGCTGGTCCAGCGTGCTGACACACACACACATCACACCCCTGCTTTGCCAGCCCTTCTCGCTTCCTGTTCCAGCTGAAAAACAATTCGGAGGCCTCTGTTTAAAAGCCCTCGGTGGACCAGCTCTTGGCAATCCCTGCCTCCCCCCTCCCCGGTGATCTCAACATGGGGACCGGCCACGAGGGACCCAGGGCCAGCAAGGCTCGGGCTGCGCCTGCACTCAGGCACGTGCGGAGCGGAGTGGCCAGGAGTGGTGCCACGAACACAGGCGGGTGTGAACACACTCCTCGCACCCAGCACCGCGCACGCCCTTGTGCTGGGGGACCCACGAGCAAACACTGTCCTCTCCCTGTCTTTTAGTGCCTTCAGCTCCCGGACACCAAGGTGAGGGGCTCACTGGAGGTGAGGAGGCTGAGATGGTGCCTGTGTTTCTTTGTCCCAATACTCACAGCAGAGCATCAGTCTGGTGAGCAGCAACAGATCTGCATCTCAGCGTCTCCTGGCTGCTGAAAACATCAATAAATTTACAGAAAGAGCTTCCCTGAAAGACTATTCTTGCAAGGTGGGGGAGCCCAGGGGTGCTGCGGGGTGGAGCAGAGCTGTGGGTGTTTTACCCGCAGCCACATGCCATGGGGTGTGCGTGGTCCCTGGGGTTGCCAGGCACCCACCCACCCCTGTCCCCTTGTACATCTCCCGCCGAGCCTCCCAGCCGCTTTCATTGATGGCCACGGAGCAGGAGCGGGACTCGCCGGCCAGCAGCAGCCTGGGGAAGCACGGGAAGGGGGGTGTGTGTGTAGTGCAAGCATTCCTAATTCAGAAACCATTGCAATTTAAAAAGAAATCAAATCAAATAAAAAGCAGCCCATCCACACAAGCCACAGGAATGCAGCTTAGCTTATTGGCGACTCTGTGATTTGAAATAATTAAGAAAGGTAAATGAGAACAACACCCCCCCACCACCACCCCCCGGTCTCTGCGGCAAATACCAAGCAGACAATGAGCAGGGAGTGGTTTTTGGAAGGAGAGGATTTCTTGGTCTATTTGCTGGGCCTTCAGGCGGATCTCTCACGCTGTGCCCGTGGTGCCAGACAGCGAGGTGGGCTGGCACCCCGGCACGGGGCTGGCCACGCCGCTTCCCCACCACCGGCCCTGCCGGAGGTTTGGGATTTGGCTACAATTTACGGGGCAGTGGACACCCCGGTGCTGTTTCCCCAGGGCTGGCACTGTCACAAGCGTTGCAGCAATCAGATGGTACTGTTAGGGCATTCGAAGCCCGGCAGGGCTGGGGACAAGGGGCTGTGCTGTGACCGCGGGCTCGGTGCCTGCTGTACACTGGGGAGAGGCACTGAGGGAGGTGACACCAACCTGCTACCGCCACCCAGCCAACTGCTGCTTACGTATCATACATCTTCTGCAAAAGGACCGACGTCTTCTGTTTTGCATTGCCATCATTTTTGGCTCTGCCTTTCCACAGAGCCTATACTTCAATAAGGAAACAGTGGATAGTGCCATCTTGAAAAAAAAAAACCCATCCTCACAGTTGTACCCCCCAAGAAATTACCTTTTATAACTGGGTTTCTTTTAACCATCTGTGACAATTGACCCTGCTCCCATCAGCGTGACGGAGGGACAGGTTAGCAGCAATGCTGGTCCCACGCCAGAGTACTGAAGCTTTGCCGTTAGGTGCACACACGAGGCTGTCAGTAAACTGTTCTCACAATTCACACCTTTTTGTCC
>RSEF01000017.1:3489496-3631034 GCA_003993805.1 Himantopus leucocephalus
TAAACCAGATAGAAAGAAAATATGAAAGTATCCCAGCCCAGCGGCAGGCCCTTCTGTTTGGGGTTGTGCAATGAGATTAGGAGCTGAGGCTATTTCCATCGCTGCAGAGCAGTGGGAGATGCTCAGAAAGAAGGAGAAAATGATGCCAGGGGCTGGCACGCTTCAGAGGTAGCTCAGGTTGCTGCTGCCATGCGCTGCCCTGCAGCTTCCCCAGCTGAAATCGAGAGGAGAAAAGATGGCAGAAAAGCAACAGACCCCGATTCAGCGGTATGGCAACCCAGAGCTGAGTCCAGGTAAGCAACCAAACCCACCTCGCTGAGCTGCCTGGCTGGTGGCCCCAGGTGTTTGGGCAAACTTCTACCAGCACCAAGCTCCCTGAACGGGGGCTCCCTTCGCACCCCTTCCTGTCAGGCCAGCGGGTCTCCGCACCCAGCTCCAGCAGCTCGTCTAGTCACGACAGGACCCTGCCCCACCACCCCCTCCATCCACCATCCCCTGCAGGAAACGCAACCCTCAGACCCCACTTCTTTTTTTAGAAACATTTAAATTATGACTTAAGCTTTGGCTCCGAGGGTTTTCAGTGAAAGCCAGGGTATTTTCTTTCCCCTTTTCGTAACAGAAACCATATTGCTGTATAATCGAATTTATCTCGTTCCTGATGAGGGAAGTGAGTCTGTGTGTGAGGTGACCAGGAGCGATGCGGGCATGCGTGCTGGGAGCAATCACTCTGAAGGTGCTCGAGGCAAATATCCTTGGCAGTACGAGGTGGCATCAGACTGGGGAGACCAAGCAGAGACCAAGTGGGCCATAGGTCCCCCAGGGAGCACCAACCATGGCAAGTCCCACCTCACCACGTAGATGCCACCTCTGCAACCAAGCAGCTACTTCTCGACTTTCTCTCCCATTTTATTATGCTGTTCTCCTCACTGTACAGGGAACCCAGCAAAGGCTGTAGCTCTGCTTTAACATGTCTGTTTTACAGGTGGGAAAGCTCAGGAAGAAGCAGCTACTTGGAGGTTACTCGCTAACCTTGAGCGTCTCCATTTTACACAGACCTACTCTGGTGCAAATTCAGCTGAAGCCAATGGGGGCTGTGGCTCTGCCAGTGAAGCCTTGAAGATGATGGTCCCAAAATGGAGATGCCTGAATTCACTGGCTACTTTTGCAAACATGGGTTCTGCAGCAAGGACTTGGCCACCTATGCACTAACATAACTTGAGACGGGCAATGAGGGCTGTGAACCTGTGAAGCTGAGGGATTTCTAAAGCCTCAGGACATACAACTGAAAAAGGTCCCAACACGTGGGCGCTCCTGACCAGTCCACTTTTAAGCAAAAGAGTTAAGCAGCACGAGTTGCAGCAGAGAAATTGCAGGCCATGCCCTACCATGCTCCTGCTCCATCATCTGAACCCAAGGCTGCCTGAGGTCTAGGGGAATGACACCTCCCTCCCACACCACTGAAGACGGGACCAGCACAGAAAAGCCCAGATGCACTCAGTATCCTCAAACCAGGAAAATACAAGCAAACTTCTTTTGCAGGGGGGGAAACAATCCCAAAACCCAAGGAGGAAGTTAAAGGTCACTTGAGATCTACTGGAAAGCAGCTGAGTTCAGCAACCGCCGGCTCTGTCACCGTGCAGCTCCCCCGTGACAAACTCCCTGCAGCTGGGAAACAGCCTTGTCCTGCGACCTTGAGGGGGAGAAGGGGTGGCAGAGCTGGAGGGGCTGCTGTGTGCAGATAAAATCCAGTGTGGCACCACCAGGAGGTGGGTGCTTACAGATGTAATGCTCCTCACAAGCCAAAGATTTAAAAAGAATTAAAAAAAAAAAAAACATAGCCAAAAAAAAAGGAAAATGAAGATAACAAAGCGCTCTCTGGGAGACAAGGCTGGTGAGAGACTCTCTGTGCTGCTGTTGTTACAATAAAAGGATGGAGTGGGATGTGCTGCACGTGTCCTTTGGAAAAATGAAATAAAAAAAAATGTTTAACTAGTTTTGTGGATGTGCAGGCCATATATGAGATAAAAGCACATTGCTGGTCTGAGCTGGGACAGATCTGGCAGGTAATGGCATCCTAACTTTGCCTCTAGAGCGTGGAGGAAAAGATGGGCAGTTAGAATCAGTTTGTGGCTTATCTTTTTATTTGGATCAGCGTCACCTTTTGGGCCCAGTATCTCAGCTTTTGGGACCCAGGGCCCCATCCAGAGTCTGTCTGAGCTGAGTTACTCCATGGGCTGTGGGCATGGCTTCAGGTAAGACCTGTGGGGGCAGCAGTATCTGAACGCCTGGGCACCAGAGCAGCTTGTCACATCCTTCCTGGGGCATATCTATGGATACAGCTGAGCTGCTTTTGGCCACTCCTTAAGGCTAGAATTAGCCTATTAAAAACTTGAATTGCCTGCAAATATCAGGTTGAGCTGCTACTGGGTGCAGGGAAGTAGTCAAAGGGGGAGGCAGAAACATCCCATCCAAACATCTAAGTGTTGGCTAGTGACGCATGAACCCACACGTGGCAAATCCGACCATCATTTTGCAGAGACAAAGTCTGCCTGCGGTGTACGAGAGCTACCCAGCCACAAAGCAACGCACAGCGAAGGGACAATCACCCTAACAGCGACCTGAGCATGAAAAAATCACCAGCACCGTACTACGTAAGGCACCGGCTCCAATCCTGCTGCAGACCAGCCCTGCCAGCCCAGGCTTGCACCCCGTCTGATACCCCCTCGCTCTCCTCTCGGCTTGGCAGAGCAGGTGTAAAGCCACGGGACTGCCAAGTGAACGCAGCCGTGCCGCGTCTGCCTTGGGCTGGCTCGCACACAGCCTGCTTGGATGCCTCTGCGTCATGCTTGCCCATAATTTAAATTCCAGGGTCAGCATGGGCAGAGCTTGTTTTTTGGGCTGCGCGCACCCCAGCAAGACTGCGAGCAGGACCTGCAGCCGCAGCCGCGATGTAACACTGCCTCTTTGTGTCAAAGCCCCGGTGCTGCCCCCCGCAAGGCCGGCCAGCATTGCTCCTGCTAAGCGCCCGGGATGCAGATGTGGCGCGGGAGCTTCATCTGCGCTCTGGCGACAGAGGGGAAACTCCAGCTGGCAAAGTGGCATCGCTCGCTGGCTCTAGTACCGCGCAAAAAAAAAAGTCATTTTCCTGCCAGATTGGCTTTGCTGGGAAAAAAACCCACACCAACACACTGAGAACGAGAACAAGAGAGAAGGGAGAGTGTGAGACACCAAGCCAGCCAGCAGCATTTTCGAGGGCATGCCACAGCCTCCTTGACGTGACCTCTCAGGTAAAACCTGGGTCCCAGACTGCATGAGGAAATTCGGAAGAGATGGCCCTACTTTTGTGCAAGAGGCGTTGCTTAATCCCCTGACCAAAAAAGCAATTCTTTTAAGTGCTGTTCTGAAGTGGGGCTTATGTGAAGTGTGAGCAAGGGCATCCCTCAGCACTGCTCTGCTCCAGCCCACTGAAGAGGTTCAGGCACGTCACATCACCTCTCCCTGCCTCAGTTTCCCTAGCTAGGCCATGGCCAACAAGAACAAAAATGATTTTCCCTTCTCCTGACCCATTTCTCCCCTACAGGATAAAAGAAACACCCACTCCAAGCAGTGAATTCCCTGTGTCCTGGAAGGGGAGAGGGTTCAAAACCCACTGTAAGAATCAAATCAACATAGCTCTCAGTTTTCAAGAAAAAGGTGCTCTCTACCATGGAGACCTGATGAACAAAACAAATGACTTCAGTGCAGTAGCACAGTGGAGCTTTTGCTGGCTTAGAGGCAAATCAAAGCCAGCAACGCCTGTGTTGATATTTATATCGCATCTCTTGTGCTCACGCTCCCACTAGTCAATGAGATAAGACTTGGACGCAGCTGCGTTAGTGGCATTAGGTTTCTACACACTCAGAAATAAGAATACTCCCCAAGTCCGTAACTGTAAAGGGTTGGTGATAGGGGACTGGTGACAGGGAAAAGGTGGAATTGCAAAGGTCCATTTGTCTACCAACAGACAAAGAGGCCAAACTCCTCCTCTCCACCCCATTACAATTTCCAGGAAGACTCCTATATTCATACACTCCCACAGCTGCGATACCCTACACAATGCCCTGTCCATGCCTCCTCCTCCTCCTCGCTCCCCCACTGCCCGCCTTCCTCCAGCCACCCCTACAGGAGCAATGTGAACAGGCCTGGACCCAGCCAGGTTTGGTGTTCGGATACTGGGAGCTTTTAGGACAAAACCAAGAATGTCATTTCAATCCAGACGTCCTGAGGAAGGGGTAGGGAGGAGCTGGCCATGGGAGGCAACAAAGGCTCTTCTGTTCTCTTTGTGGCACCACGCATGAGCAGAAACAGAGAATTTGGGGAGGATAACCTTGTCTTTCCAGTGGAAAGGAGGGAGATGCTCACATGCTTGGCAGATACTAGGGAAGAAGGTTCCACTGAGGTCAGTGGGAAGGTACCTCCTGACTCCAGATCTGTCCCAGGTGGCTGAATACTGGTGGCAGGGACAAATCTGGATCTGGAATGAGGACTCGGATACAAATCCAGCTTTTAGAAGGGCAATGGCAAATGGTTGGTACAGGAATATTGCAGCAGCACCTGGAGGCCCTGATCTGAGTCGCCCAGGCCAGGCTGTACACAGAGATAGTGAGAGCGAGCTTAAAACCTGAGCTTATAAAGAGAACAGGCAAACAGATGAAGATGAAAGTGAGAAAAGTCATCTGCTTACATCACTCAGTAGAGCAAATGGCAAAGCTGGGAAGAGCCTCCAGCACCTTGACTGGCCATGAAGAAAGCATGAATGTCTTTTCCATGGCTTCTACATGTGTTCTGTCCTAATGCTGGAAACTTCAACAAGAGCCCAACCTTCTGCCTCCATGCATGGGACTTCATTAATATCAGCAGAAAGGGAGACTATCTCCTTCTGCTGAGCCCCTGACCTCCCTGTACAGACTGTCTTTCATGGGGCCAATCCACCTTCACTGTAGCGATCTCCATGAAGCCCAGATGGGCCCAGACAGCTTGGTGTTGGACTTCAGCAAAACCACATCCAAGCCAGCATTTGGGCAGCCTGGTTCTGAAGCAACCCTAAACTGCTGATGAAGGATGAGCCCGCGTTTGGAGCACAGGCCTGGGATTTAGCAAACACTTGTTCAACTCCTGACTTGCCTTGTTTGAGCTTCCGCAAGCCAGGAATGCCTGAGAAGAAACTACAGCCATACACTGCTCGGCTTCAGAAGAGGTGGATTCAATGAAGCAGCACAGCTCCTGTGCACACAGGGGACTCAGCCAAGGGCTGTAACAGATGTGTTTTAACCCATGCCACTGAGCTATTTGGGATCCGATTGCTCCAGTGCTCATTCACGTGTCTTCCTGACGGAAGACCAACAATAACAATTAGTATCATATAAGGAGCAGCGGACTGCTGCCAGCATTAGCATGCTCTAGAGCACCAAGGGTTTCCATTCCACTTTTTATCCCAGCTATGCATAAGGCAGAGGTCAGTCAACATTAATCAGCCTTGTTCTGGGCCAGCTCCTTTAGCACATTCAGCTTGCTGAACTGCAGTCGCTGTCTCTCTGTGCTATGATGGGTTCCCCCTACTCAATGCCTTTGCCTCTTTCCTCAGGCTCGCCAAAATAAAGTGTGTTCACTGTTAGCCAGCATATGATGACGGAGGCTAAGCCTGGCCATGCTGCTGATGGCCTCCAGACCCTACACAGGGTGACGCTGGCCGGGCAGGTCTTGGTGGGTCTCGGCTGTGGATGGGAGCCTTGAGCTGTCATGCTGAGGTCTAACTGAATCCCATTCCATCCGATGACAGTGCCTGATCTTCATCCCCTAGGAAAGGTTTTCCACCTTTCCAGCACTCCTGAAACGCGTTCTCCCAGAGCCTTTGGGCTGGTTCAGGATCACCCTGGGGAAACCCTATCTGAGCCAGCAAAGGGAATGCACATTCGAGGCTCCTTCTCAGCACATGAACATACTCCAAGGAAAGGCTCTGGAAGGGATCCTGATGACTTCCATATTATTTCCAGTAAATTTAGTGCTGATTCTTGGCACAAACACCGGAAATGAATAGGCTAGGTCAGGAATGTAAATAAAGTGAAACATTGGGATTTAATCTAATCTATAATTATAGTATCTGTGGCGCAGGGAAGAAGTTGGTGTGTTTGCACTGCAGATCCATTGAGGAGCTGGAGGGGGGTTTCACTTCCCTTTCCAAAATTTCCCTTTTTGGCTGAGGGATACTTGGTGTCTCCCAAAGTATCTGAAATGAGCGTGCTGGGCTGGCAAAGCTGCTTTCCAGCTGCCGATCAGGTACAGCTCAGCAAAGAGGCATCCCCAGGCACTCCGGGAACGACAGGATGAGAAGCTGATGGATGAGCTAGCGAGATGGGTGAGCTGGGCTGAAGGCTCAGGGAGGTTATGGGATGCACAGGGGAAGCTCCTGTCTCCACAGTGAAGAGATCAGTTGGGTTTGTAGGGTGCTGAGATATATAAGGGCCATGAGCAACCTAAGCTCAGTCCTTCAGGCTGAGTTTGACCTCTGAGACAAGCCAGAGCTTCTCTTGACTGGTGCTTGGTGCATCACCAGTTGCCTGTCATAGCATGGTGCTCCCAAGGTCCCAAACCATCAGTCTGATTGGCATTAACTGCTGTCTGGACCGGCTGGTCCGTGCAAGACGAGCACTTAACAGACACATAGACATCTCTCCCACTGCCTTCCTCACCCCATCTCTTCCAGATCCACCCAGGAGGAAGTCTGACAGACTGCTCTGGTCTAGCTGACCTCGGGGGAGAACAATCCCCTCTCCTGTGATGCATTTTGCAAGGATTGTAAGACTTTTGGTTTTTAAGAGCTTAAACCAAACTTGAGTCTTCAGGGACAATCCTCAGTGTCCCTGCGCGTACACTCGAGCACATTCCCATGACTGCAGGATGAATCCCCACACACGGGCACCCACACCTGACACACCAGCAGGAGTGTCCACGCGTGTACACGAGCATATGGAGCACTTGCATCTTTGTTGTCATGAACTACTTTCCCTCTGAAAACCCTCTGCGCAGGGGCCAGCATCTCAATCCCCGCGTACTGCGGGCAGGGGAAAGAAAAGGGCTGACAGGCAACATACTTTCTTCAGACTGAAATTGCAAAGGACAAAGAAATTAGTTCTCCTTTTGTTAGTTTATGTTTTGAAATTACAGAAGTCTCAAAAACAGAGGAATCAATCAGACTTTGTTTATTTGTTTGCTTGTAGAGCATTTTTTTGTTTTTGTTTTTCATACTCAAGCCCAGTTTTGATCTCAGGCTGGTAGTACTCCAAACGAATGGTCAACAGCAGAGTGTAATTGCTGTAGGTACTACAGAATAAAAGGACAGGACGTCCGACACATTTACGGAGCAGAAGAGACTTCCACGATCTTGCAGTCCCCTCTCTCGGTTTATGCGATACCCTTAGACTACTGAACAAGCAAAAGCATTTGCTTTTGAAGAGCTCTGATGCTGCAGACTCTGCGTGCTCACCTAACAGCCTACAGAAAAGCGCAGGTCCCTGCCGAGTGCTATAATCAGGATTATGCCTAGGCCAGAGCCGTCCAAGATAACTATTTTTCCACAGAAACAAGTGAAACAAGCAGAAGAAATTCAATTTAAGAAATGACCCCGTGCCCGTGTTTCTGTTGTTGTTTCGTCTGTGCGGGCTCAGAACAGAGTGTCAGCCTCACATTTCACCGTTCTGGCTTTCTTCATGCTGTGTTGCAACTGTATGGACATCTGAACAAGAGGAATATATTTAATGTGTGTGCCTACATATCTGGGAATGCACAGATGCTAAGCAAACACTGGTTAGGTCCCAGGTTGGAGCAAATGTGTGTGTGTGGTGGATTTGCACGCATCCACGGCGGTGCATGCAGACACGTTGAGCATCAGTCCATGCAGGCGGGCTGGGGCATTCAGCAGCAGATGCTGAGGAGGGCGCGCTGTAGTGTGTGTGCATGCACGTTTTTTGGATGCCCAGTAGTGTGGGTCCACGCTCCATGGGTGCCAACGCGAACACGTGTCCATACATGTGTGCTTAAGTGTGCGCAGCGCTGGGAATGGCGTGCCAAGCCCTGCTGAGCATTAGCTGAGGGACGGAGCCAACACTGTGCGTCACCCCAGGGCCTGTCCCCGCAGAAGGACGAGGTCCAAAGCTCCTCGATGCCAGGGGACTGATGCCTGCTGGTTGCCTGCAGCCATGGCTCCCCACAAAAAAGCTACTGTCCCTCACCCAGGGGCACCCACAGAGAGCAGGAGCTGCCCACAGCCACCCCCAGCTCACAGGGCATCGCCGACCTCTGCTAACCCCCTCTGTGGCGATGTACCTCACAAGCATGAAGCAGAAGCCTGGCTTTGACCAGAGACAAAACCCTGGACAAAGCTTTACACCTTCCACCCAAGGCTCTCCCAGCTCTTTACAGACATCAGGAATTAGATCACAGAGCCCCTAAAGCAACGGGTGAGTGCAATTATCCCTGCCCGGCAGATGGGGAAGATGATTTGGCAGCCCAGGCTGCCCAAGAGCCAGACCTTCTGGCTCCCAGCTCCGTGCGTTCACCTCAGCAGCAGTCTCCCCGTCAAACCCAGCGGCTCTTCCCTCTCCCGGTGCCCCTGGCAGCCGTAAGCCGAAGGGCTGAGAGCTCACAACCGGCTGGTTTTATGGGCGGCGGGTTATTAGCAAGCTCTGCGGTTGCTCCAGCCTCTCCCTGGCACCTTGTCAGAGCAGCCCAGTTCCCAGAGATATTAATAATTATATTTACGTGTTGTATGTATTTAACAGGAAAACATTTAAAATTATTAAATGGCAAGACGTATCACTTGGAACCCGCTCCTGGACACAGCCCTGCTCAAGAGATGCGCAATAAAGACTTCTCCTTCTTCGGAGGCTGTCAACATACTTAACTGGGGGGGTGGAGGGGGAGGCAAAGGGAAAGTATTAATCAAGATCTTTAAAAGTTCTCGCTGACAGACCATTTGCCAGCTCTTGCTTTAAATGCTTTTGTGGTCCCATAAAAAGTTTCATTACTCAGTACAAAATGTGTTTTAATTATTACAGTCACTCTGACATTAAGCCCTGGGTGTTTCTCTCTTGCTTACTCTGTCTCTCCTCCGCCTCCTTGCCTTTTTCTTCTCTTTTTTTCCTTCTTACTCTCCTGACTCCTGCTATCCCCCCCCAAGACAGAGGATGCCCTGGCTCACAAGCCAGGTTGAAAAGCCCAGACCCCCTCCAAACAATACTGGAGGGGAAGTTAATACCCAGATCCTGAAATTATCCCTTTGCTTTGGACACTAAATACTCCACAGGATTCAATCACAAAATCCAATCCCATGTGCTCAAAGGATATCTCAGGAGAGTCACGTAGGTGAACAAGAAGATCAGCACAGGCGTGACCAGCCATCCCAGCAGAAGTGAGGGGGTGGCAGGCAGATGGATTTGGTGTCTCTCTGATCTCTGATACGTGTCCTACTAATCTAAAATAGCAATTTACATGAGCAACACCTACCACACTTTTGACATCTGGCTATTTCAGTCCACCAAGCATTTGGCAACTTGCTTCAGTCTGACCACGTTAGCTCAGTTCACCCACGAGAGACAACCCTGTCCCACCAGGCATGGACCTGGAAGCCCAGCATACCAAAAATGTGAGTTATCCCGGTGGAGTCTCCCACAGACTCCCAGTGCCTCCCGCGCTGTACCGGCAGACACTGGTTTTCCATTTCACTAGCTGAGCCTAACACTCAAAGCGACAGGAAGAGTCTCATCATTTCTCCAGTGTCTGGTGGAACACGGTGCTAACCAAAAAAGGTTAATAACAATTAAATAATAGCATTGGAGATCCCCCCTTGCCCCCAGCACCTCCCCACAAGCCTCTCCTTACTTGTACAGACCATCTGGTTCCAGGCACTTGAAAATGACTGAATAGAGGCTGGTTTCAGGGACATCTCCGTGGCTCCTACCCGCTGCCACACAGGATGTTGCAAGGCCAGAAAGCAAATCATCCGCAAAGCTCAAGGATTCTCCTGGAGAGCAAAGAGATGAGCAAGACCAAAACATCAGTACAGGTGCAACATTATTGCTGACCATTTAAAAAAAACACTGTAGGAACACCTCTACACAGGACAGGCAATCAACAAACTCTAGCTGGCTGTGGCTGGTAGGAATGGCCCCAAGTCTCTACAGAGAGTATCACCCGTGGACAAAGCAGAAAGCAGAAAACCCACACCTGGGCCATCAGCTGTACCAGGGACCCACTGCAGACAGCAGGGCCAGGGCTAAGTCATGGCTCAGACAGCAGAAGGGTGCGCTCACAGAGCATCCAGGAATGTGCGGACTCACTGCAAACACCACATGCAGGACCACCATCCCAGAACGGGCTCCAGAAGAGCTGGAAGCCTGGTTAAATAGGGCTCTCCTGCCCTAATTGCGATTAAAGTCTTAAAGGGGACACAGCCTTTTTCAAAAATCACCTGCCACAGCGAAATGTGTTTCTGCTATGTTAGATTGTCAGGAAAGCAGATATTTTTAGAGCTTGGATGGAATTGCTCTCAATGTGCTGGAGTTTTTTTTGTGTGGTTTTTTAATTTTATTCAATGAAAATCAGTAGCTTTGCATTCCCTTTCATGTGCACTCTGCTGGCTCCTGGAGCTCTGGCTGGAGCTCCTTCAGCTGTGCTGAAGAACACTCACCCCTTTACAAGCCTTCGAAGAAAAAAAAAACTAATTAAAAATGTTGAAAAACTTTTTTTTTTTTTTGGTCTTCTGGTTTATAAAGCTTATTAAACACTTAGATCATGACCCAGCTGAAACTGAAAACGCTCCATTTATTAAGCTTTTTGGGTCTGATTATCCACTGCCGTGCAACCTGTCTCCTTGCAGTGGGCAGGCTGTCTATCAGTTAGAGCTCATTGCATTCAATTCCCATTTTGCATCAGTGTACCTCCAAGCCCAAGGTACTAAGCAGTAATAAACCCAGAGCAGCTGCCCTGGTTGTGCCCCCATTCCCACTGATGGGAATTGGAAAAAGGGCTGCTGCAGCTGATGGAGTTACGCTGGTATAAGCAAACCTGGACCCAGGTTGCTGCGCCGGGTACCTTGTGCATGTGTAAATGTCGAGACACGGCAGCAGAGGGAGGAGGAGAATTCCCTTCTCAGCACTTTTCTTTATTTTTCTAAAAGCAAAAGTGACCGAGGACTACTGAAATGAAGCACGGGTCTAGGTTCTTGGTACGGACCGTAAGAAATAACCCAGTGGTGTAAGCAGTCCCGAACGTCTGGCTGTGCGGCTGGATTACCCAGGTAGAAGAAAAAATCCCCCCCTCCCCAGCCCCCCCAAAACCGCATTTGCGTCTTGTCTCGAAACACACAACTCAGTAACAAATGTCCCCCTCGGCTAGAGAAAAGAGCAGCAATAAATTCTTTTCCTCCCTAAAGGAATCCAAGCTTTAATTATTCATTTTAATGCTCCCAGCACGACTTGTTCTTTCCAAACTTTTTCCAGGCAGCTCTGTCACCGGTCCCTGTAGTTTAACCCAGTCCCCAGCGCTGGGTCCGGACCAAACCCCGAGTCAACTCAACGGGCAGGTTGGGTTGGCAGCGGTAAGATCACTGCTTGGAAGTCACGAGCATGGAATGGCATTGAGCAAGGCCCTTAGCTCTGGATTTATGGTTTAAACAAACAAACAAAACCCTATTGCTCATTTCCAACTTTCATTTCCATCCCTTTTCATACAACATCGGGCTGGACTGGGGAACTCCCGGTCATTGAGAAGTCATTGAGAACAGACACTGCCATGACTTACAAACCAGATGAATCACAAACACGTAATGAAGCAGGTCTAGATTGTGTTGCTGAACTAGAGCAAGAGTTTTTAAGCCTCTTCAGATCTCAAGCAACCAACTACTGAGCAGGAGGAAACTTCACAGGGCGGACAGCGGACAGATCATCCCATGGGTGCCTCCTGTGGGATCGCACACCTTCCCCCAGAGCACGCAGGGTTGACTGGCCACCGATGAGGGGTGGGAAAGAAAATAGCTGGGCAAGACCAAGGGGAGATTTGGACTGGCAGTGCATGGGCATAGGGAGCATCGGTCAGGACATCTGTGCCAGGGAGCACAAGAAATGGGACAGGAGAGAAGAACGCAGGGCTGAGACAGGGAGTGCAGAGTGTGGCACCAGACATGAAGGAGACTGGAAATGGGATGGAAAACATCATGTGCAACCACTGAGTTAAAGCATGTATTAAAATTGCACAGGTATCTCTCCTTAAGGCAGCCACCAGCTTCTGAATGCTCATCTTTTATGGTCTTTCTGGGTTGCTTTGAGGGGAGAGGAGCAGGCTGGCAGTGAGAAATGCCCGAAACGCAGCGGCGGCTGCATCACACAATGGTCTGGTTTGCCACAGAGTCCGATCAGACCTGCCCAGGTCGCAGAGTGCGGTGGCACTCCCTGCACAGGAGGAAATCAAGGTCTCGGGGTCTGTCAGTGCGGTGTCACCTTGGGATAAGCCCAAACCCTTGCAATAAAAAGTCCCTACAGCAAGAGGGTGCTTTGTGTTCAGTCCTGAGCCTCTGGGGAACTTTCCCCTCTCGTTGGCTGTGCTACAATCAAACAAAAGCGAAGAGGTTGTTATGAAAACAGCAAAACAGATGCTAGCAGAGGTGCTGAAGTCTTTCTGCACCTGTATCAGCAGCAGTGAGATCGCTGGTGGTGCCAGTCTGCACGGACCACGGGGCAAACAGCGGGTCGGGCAAGGGATGCCCCAGGGATGAACCGACTACCCAGAGCTGTCAATCCGCAGTGAACGCGGGGAGCTGCTCTCTCATGCTCTCCCCTGGGTGAAGCAGAGCACAGGGCAACTTTGTTTGTTCGTCTCGCACACACGAAGTTTCTTTTTGTTCAGTCTGCGGTGCTCTGAGAGCAGCTGAAATGAAATTCCCTAAGCCTTCCCTAGGACCAGAAAACAAGTTATTCCCTAGATTTAGACTGGGACCATCACTAGACCAGTGAAACGCAACAAAGGAAACAGATGCATTTGCTGGCATTGCAAGAGGATGATGGACCACTAATGTTGCTCTACAAAGTCAAAGTGGTCTTGGGATGCTGTAGCAATGGAGGAATACCAACCTAAATACACAAGGCAACGGTGAGAGCTCCGTGCACAGTATTGCTCATCTGTGCTTATGAACAAGGCACAGGGAAAGCAGGACAGAAGGCTTCACAGGGAAATAGCAAAAAGCACAAGTTTACCATGTGAGCAGAGACATAAAAAGGCCAAGCAGAAATACAGGACTCTGAATACATCAACAGGGCAGGTACTCAGATGGAAAATAAATATTTAGGCTAATGGGCAGTAATGGCAAGAGAAAGTAAATTGGATATGAATAAACGGTCTACTCCTGAGAAGGGCAAATCATCTAACTATCTTTTAAGAAGGAGTTTGATCACTTTATAAAAGGGATTATATGGATAAGTAGCTTGTGATGGAAAGCAAAGGGGCTTCTCTTTCCCGTCTGGACTTGTGTTCTCACACACCCCGCCAGCAAATATAAAGAAGGATTTCAGCCTCCCAAAGCAGCCCTGAAGCACAAACCTTCTAGATTGCTGTAGTATCTTTGCTCGTGTTATTAAATTTCAGAAAGAATCCAAAGGTTCTCTGCAGAGTAAATGATAGCTAAGTAGATCATCTCTGTGGAGTAGGAGATATTTTATTGACCAGACAGCCATCTGTGTCCTTCATTAATAGTAATAAATAATTGATGTCATGCTAAATAAAGCAATAAGCTGTTACGGTTATCAAGGACGAATGACCAGCTCCTGTAAGGATGCCTCACCTGTGTTCACTTCTCAGCAGCAACAAATCCAAACCAGAGCTCAACATCACTATGGCAAGTGCTGTGCACAGAGCAAAAGATGGTACCTGCTGCCCCCTGACTACAGGTAACGGAGCAATCGTGCTCAGCAAAGGGATGCTGGTACTCCCAACTGTACACCAAATCCCTGCAAGACTCTCCTCCCCCTCATTTCCATGCCACTGCCTTCCCAGGACTGGTCTGCCCCAAACCATCCAGTTCCCCAGGCAGCTTTTGAAAATCAGTCTCTGCTCTAGTGATGACTGCCGGGAAGATGTGGCTCCCTCCAGCTGGCATTTTCCTTCTCTCTCCAGTGCAACCCCTCGCTACTGCCTCGTCCTCTTCTGCAGACACGGCTGTGGAGTTTGGTTTTATAAACATCTGTCTTATACTGATTCTGGTGTTGTGGTGAGTCAGAGCTCTCCCTAAAACAGAGGAAAAGAACAGCACGCTTGGAGCTGGCAGGGGGGTTGGCCCCGTTTTCCGAAGCTTTGCAAACTTCTCCTGGCCACACCAGGTGTGGTCATACCAAGGCATGTAGGTCAACCCACCGGTGATGGCTCTGGGATGGCCAGCTGGGAACCCAACTTGATGTCTGGTCTGGAGGAGGAGGACACCCCTGACTCAGCTGCCTCCCTGCAAGGCTGAGCTGGCAATCGGCTCTTGAGCGAGCACATTTCTAGTGGCAGGAGGCTCAGATGGGCAGGAATGGGGACTGAGGAATGAAAATGGATGGGAGCAGGCTCAGACCGCTCGCTCACAGACCGCTCGCTCACAGCATCCAACAGTCTTAGTCTGCCTCAGTCCTTCCACCCCGACCTGTGCCAGCGCTCAGCAGTTGCGGACAGCAGGCAGGATGAATCACTTATCAACCATCCCACCGAAGACAACAAGAGTTATGGTGTTGAGTTCAACCAGACTAAACAAGAGAGCGAGGCCAGAAACTTCCAGGAGGTCAGAGGAGCAAAAGGAAGCTCTGGGACCCTCACAGGCCTTCCCACACCTTCAGCCCGTGCCCCTGTGCCGAGAGCAGCACAGACAAAACCCAGGTGGTGCAAACCAGACTGGAAACGAAGAAGAGAGGAGACCTCCCTACTGTGATTCGCCTTCGAGATTCCTAGAAAGAGCATGAAGGGCAAAATAGGAAGGCACCAATGCCTCTGTCTTGACAGCTTCTTTACTAGACTGGATGAAACCAACCCTACGATGTTACTAGTCACTTTCTTCTGATTGTGGTTTTCTCTCCGTCTTTTGCCCTTTTGCTTTTTTTCAACCTGTTTTCAATTTACTCTTGTGGCATCTCTGACTGTGACCTCATTCTGGTACTTAAGGGGGGTGGGGGGAAGAGGGAGAGTGTCCTTTAAAAAAGAAATGAAAGAAATCATATTTTATTTAGCTTGGTTGGTTTTGAAGCTTTAGCAGAAGAAAGATTAACCTTTTCTGCCTAACTTAATGAAAACAAGGAGAAAGCCTGTATGGATAAATAAATATCTGTGTGGGTATGGAGCAGGCACGATCGTGTTACAGCCCCGGTGGAGCTGTAATGGGGAACAGGCGCGTTCCTGCGCAGCGGCTCCCAATTCCCGATCCATTTTCAAGGAAAGAAAAACAGAGTAGAATGTCAGAGGCCCAAGTGGGCATAAACGAGGGAGCCCGGGGAAGGCAGATGGGGCCCAGCGAGGACCTCCGTCCCAGGCAGTGACCTCCGGAGCAATGCCAGCAAAGCAGATGGAAAAAGAGACCTTACTCCACTTTGCTCTTGCCAGGTTTACGTTTCTGAAATGAGGAAACAAATGGCATGCTCAGCCCTCCAAGATTGTCACCTTTTGGGGGTCCTCATACCACTCTCCTCTTCCTCCAGGGCTCTGTGGAGGAGGAGGGGAGGTTCAGAGGAGGGCTGTGAGCAGAAGGCTTGGACCAGGTTTTTGGATGGGTAGATGGGGAGCACAGGTTTGCAGGGTGGTTCCTCCACAACGAGGTTGTACCTCGGTTTAATGTGCTTTGGATCTGGCGCTTGGTGGGGGCAGGCAGCGAAAGGTGGTTTGTCTTGGAGACGATGGGCTGATTTAAATTAGTGTAACATAACTTTAGGCGACGGAGCTGTTCCAATTTACATCAGCAGATGGTCTGTCTCGCTGATCCTGGTGGAAGGATGTCAAAACCTCCTTCCCTACATGGCTTGCCAGATTATAAAAGAAATAAAAAGGCCTAGTTATTACTAAAAAATCTTCTGCTCATATTCTGGGAGCATCCATGCATGCCAGCCTCTTGTGTCAGATAGGAGCTTAAGTCCCATGCCCCAAAAGCCTGCAGCCTCTGAAATAATTTCTTTGTCATGACTTTTCTCAAAGACACATCCATCAGGAATGCCTCTGGCTGGGCAGAGGTTGTCTAGGCTGAAACAGAAAAGCCAGTGATAACGTTGTGCAACTTTGGGCACAGTTTGTGCCTCACTTGCCAATTTGTACAGAGGTGCAAATTGCAGTACTTCTCTGAATGACTTCACCTTGCCTGAGTTATGAATTTTGGAGGAACTTGCTTCGTAGGTCTGTATGCTACTAGACACATAATGATGAAGGGCTCTTCTTCCTCTGGGCTTCCCAGTTCCTCTGCTAATGGAAGACTGCATTTGTAGATGGCTACTTTTAAGGAGCAATGCTTTAGTTAAGCTAAGAGCAAAAGTTGCATTCCGGTGCCACAAAAGTCCCTCAAATGGCTTCGCTGGTGCTCGCCAGGGCTAGAACTTGCTGCGTATGGAGTAACCACGTGGAACTGAAGGATGGGCTGTCTTGCACTGTTCTTATCAAGAGCAGTCAGTAAACCAGAAGGAAATGGTCTTAATTTGGACGAGCTGCAATGTTCTAAAAACATGATGCACAAGGCTAATCATGAGTGTATTCTTCTTTTAGGGTCATCAATAGGACTCAATGTTCTTTCACCTGAGCTCTCCACAGACTGCTTATCACAGTTCTTTCACAGTCGATATCTTAGACCACAGAAAAACTGCTTCAACTCATGTAAAAACGCATCACCTCCTCCATCTCCCCCAAGGCAGTATGCTGCTGGAGGAGAGTGAGAATTAATGCATTTCATTCTGTGCTGTGAGCCCTCCAGTATTTCTCAGGGTTCACTGGGTTGCTAAGGGTCAACCATAGCCAGACACAAGCTGACTCCGCTGTGCTTGGAGCCATCCAGGCATAAGCCTGTTCCAATCTCAAAGCCACGTATTCACATTAGCATGGTGGAGAGTCCAAGTGAATTTACCTATTCCCTTGGTGTTTGTTTTGGGCTCTGCAGCATGTTAAAATAGTTACTTGATTTCAAGGCAAAGCAGGAACCCATTTGTGCTGGGAGTTGTGCAAACACAAAGCAAAGACATGAGCTTTGTCCTCAGACACTTCTTATCTGGCAGAAGATTTTGTCCATCACCACAGATCTAGTTCTCACTCTCATCACCACAGATCTTGTTCCCACCCTCATTCTTGCTTTCCTTTCATTTTTAGCTTCTTTTTAATTAGAGGTTTCTAAACAATGGACCAGTGGTCCAGACCACTTGGTGGTCCCCAAGGCCTGTAGTCAGCAGTTTGTAGCAGATCCAGGGACTGAACAGAGCCTTATGTTCACCAGGAATCCCACCAGCCCTGCTACAACCCCAGAGCCACCCTTCTACAGCAGGAACTGATGTGTCAGATACTTCAGAGGCAGCAACAAGACCTGTATCATAACCTCTTTCTTCTTAAAAATGCACAAAGCTACTGCACTCTTGTGGTTCCTAGCGGAATGAGCTACCGTCTGAAAATTACTCCCAAATTTTGGATGCAAAGATGGCACCAAGGAGCTGGGCTCCACCAGTCCAGAGCACTGGGAGGTTCCACCTTCTGCTGGGATTAAGATGACTAAACTTGAAAGGGAGCAGCTTTCACTGTGAGACATGTCAGAGGACAAATCCTGACCTTTCCTGAAGAAAGGTCAATGACAAGGTGATTCTGGCCAGTCCAAGTGGGCCCTGCTGATATACCTACAACGCATCTGCCGTACAAACTTGCCTAGTACACAAACTTCATAACCTGCCCAGTACATTATGGTCTATAAAGAAAGCAGGGGAGACCTGCCAAACAGCAGGGTTAGGTCCTTCATTTCCAGCTCTACTGAGCAGTCTCTTACCTTTATTTTCAGCTTTATGACCAAATACTCCAGCAGTTTAATGCCCCACAGAACCCCGCTGGCTGACTTGCACCCACTGGAGACCAAGCCTTACACCCATATGCAAGTATCGGACTAGCAGGAAGGGGAAAGAACATTTCCTGGAAAGAAACTTGGTGTGCTAAAACTAAACACTAAAACCATAATTATGTCGGGTGATTTGTCAAATTGAATCACTTTAAACCTATGCTGAAAAGTTATCAGCTGGTTTGTGCTTCACTTCTCCTTCCACTTACTGGGAAAGTGGAATTTTTGGACTTCTTAGGTCAGCCAACTTCTTCTATATTGCCACTGTTGCCTAACCCTGCTCCCAGTCCCTTCTTACACTTCCCGGCTCAGTGATGGAAAGTGAACCAAACCACTACCTGCAGTGGCAACCAGTTTAGAGAAACTATTCTTTGGTCCCATTTATTCTAAATAGAGGGAATATGTGTAGATTCTGATGCTCACAGAGAATTAGTAGATAAGACTTTGGACCAGTATATTCCGAAGGGCTCAGCACGCACAACTGCAGCCAGATCTGCAGCCTGTTAGCCAACGAACGCTTAAAAAAACTGGTCCTGATGGATAGACCCGCATGGAAGCAGACCTCTTATTTGGCCCTAATATGCATTTTTGGACATTTGAGAATGTGGGGGCAGATCCTCAGTTCATAAAATCTCCTCTAGCTCCCTTGAAGTCAATGGAACAATAACAATTTACACTAGCTGAGTTTCTGCATCCTGGCTGTGAGCTATTTGGAACTACTACACCATAATGATTATTACAGATATTTCAGATCACTTGTCTAAGACGGATAGGAGAATACCACTGCATAAGAAAATAGAGAGTTGGTTTGCTATGATTTCCAAAGAATTATTGACCCATATCTTGCAAACATTTACACATGTTTAACTTTATTCATGTGAGTTGTTCCATTACACTCATGTGCCAGATAAACTAATGTACATGCTTGCAGGACCAAGGTTAAAACTTGTGCAAACAAAGCGAATTCTAAATATTTTTGTAGATACGTTCAGTTACCTCAGATTCAGACTAGAAAGCATGTCATTTGACTGTGTCTCTTCTCATAACTCTCCATTTATCCCAGCAGGTATCACAAAAGAAGCCAAAGGATAAAACTAAGAAAAGAAGCAATTATCTAACAAACTCAGAAGCTAGAAAACACCCACTTGGTCAGGACTAACATATGCGAGAGTTGACATCAGTTCTTGAACAAGGAATTATTTGGGTTACTAGAGTGTAATCACAACAGCTTTCTTAACACAGCTAATGTTCCTTCACTCATTGATTTCTCCATAATGAAGTTAACATTTTTCTTCACAGTTCTGAATCATTAGAAGACACAAGTCAGTGTAGAGGAGAAAGAGAGCTGCGACTGTCTTAGCCATGAGGAGTCTACTTCAGCATCCATCATCATATCAGCAATCACTCCATCTTTTCCACTCAGACTACAAGGTGAGACAGGATCTCCCGCACCACTGCACAGTGCCACTGCTCACAAGGACAGAATACAATCTCTCATTTCTTAAATTGAGCTGATTCTGTTTCCCTGAGGACAAAACACACGTCAACAAGGCTCCTGACACCCAGAGACTTCAATGCACTTCACAAAGGCCATCAATGCCTCCGACACTGTGGCAGCATTTACATCCCTCGGCCAAGACATGAGCTCCGTGACGATACACACCTGCATCGCAGAAGGCTGCAGTGTCACGAGAGGTGGCAGGCCAAGGAGCAGGGATGCAATGAAAGGAAATTCCTTTTTCAAGATAGCAGGCAAAAGGAAAATTTGAGGCTATAACGCAGAACCGTAGTCCAGATCTCTAACCACTAATGGCTGGCTTTCACCTCTGGAAGACTATTAACCCTTTTTTACAAGGGAGCAAACTCCAGGCGCTGAGGATACCTGCCATAGCACACAGCAGGACATTGGCACTGAAGGAACGCCTTCTGCTCTGAATTTTAAGTCTCATTTCCCAGAAACAAAGACAAATCAATCCTGGCATTGTCAGGAAAGGGGAGTTGTTAGTAGCCAGGACAGCTCTGACGGACGATGTCCCCTGGGAACCCATCTCACCAAAGGCCCTCTATGGTGGGAACAGTTGTTTGACTCCCAGATGTCCTTGGCAAAGCAAGGTCTCTGGGCATGCTTCCCATCCCCAGGATCACCGATTGCTCTAGGATGGTTGGTTGGAGACACGTCATCACCAGCAACTGTGCAACCTCTTACCACTCAGACGACAAAAGCCAGATTCCCAGAATGAGCAGAGCAGGATTAAGCCAAGTGGTAAATGGATTCCAGGGCTGTTCCAGGATCTGTGCTGACGAGGGAAGCCAGTGCCAGGTAGCCAACCCGGAGCTCGTATGGCGAGGTTATCACGTCCCTCCTTTCTTCAAATCCATAAATAGAACCCAAACATCGCTTGGGCCATGTTAGAGAGATAAGGTGAGTCTCTCCCATCCCTTGCAAAGCCTGAAATAGAAGCCCCGCTACTCCCTATCCTATGCATCAAGCGTAGGATGTTGACATTTAGCAGTAGGTAAAATTACCCAAACAATGAACCCTCTCAGGTCTCTCTTCTCCCCTCCCTTCCCCTGGTCCCCTGGAAAATGTTCATAAAGTGAAGTGGAAAAAAAAAAAAAACAAAGCCAAACCAACCCAAACCCCAACAACCCAAACCCAACCTTCCTAAGGCTGTGGAAATAACATGTAGAGAAGAGTGAGTCAGGCTCTGCTAAGTGCGCACGGGTCACCAGTCCTAAAGGCAGAGATGATTCACCAAGGCAGCAAGAACTAGAAGGTAGAAGAGACTCAAAAGAAGGTGCAGAAAGAAAGTTGTATCAAAGAAGGGGAGGAAATAAGAAATTTAATGGTTCCGGGTTGCATGCACCTTGCTCTCTATCAAACACCACTCCACAGGAACTGAGCCAGGATGACTCACTTGATAGCGCTGAGATTATTCCCGTGGTGCCTTGTCCAGCCTTTCTTTATGAGAAGCAGGGCAAACACGCTGCAAGACCTCAATCCATCCCCATTCCCTGCTCCTCCCTCTCTTCTTCCCCTGCCTGAGATGCTCAGCGGAGGCTCACCTCCCCGCTGCCTCTGCTTCCACTGCTCCTTTCCTGCACCCATTCCCTTTAAATTCGGCAGCATTATGGGACTCTGTTTTCCCCATAAAAGATGCCTTCAAGGAGATGAGAAAAGCAGGGCCTGCTTAGGAGCACAGCATGCCATGGGGAGGCCCTCCTGGATGCCACTGGCACAGAAAGTACATTGTCAGAAGAGACGGAGAGGAGGATGGGGCTCAGGTGCCTGGGGAGAACTCTGCCTGCCAGAATGCTCTCCTGCTATTCCTCCATTCATCTTTCCTCCTCAGCCGTCCTGTTCCCCCCTTTTATTTAACAACCATAAAAATTCAAACACAAGAAACTTGCTCTGAAAAAAAAACCTAAATAAAAAAAAAAATATAAAAATCCTCCTTCTCAAGTTCACAATGAAAGCTGTAAAACTTTTTCTGCTTGGAAAATTCTCCCGGTCAGTTTTTCCTACTGTTTAATCCCCGCTTTGAGTTACACAGAATGAGTAAACACATTTTATAAGGTTCTAATTCATACCTAACCCATACAGTTTATAGCTTAACATAGTAAAATATACACACACACACACACACACTTTTTATACATAGATATATATATACACGCACACTCACACACATATGCACAAAATAGCCTTGGTCCCACTCTTGCGAGCCTCCCAGCAGCAGGTCTGATTGCTCCGGCATGTGCTCCGCTCTGAAAGCAGCCTGGCGTGCCTAGGGGTGAGTTAGCTGGCCTGGGGAGTAGTTTCCGCTCCAGATTCCTGCAACCTCCTTTGTAATAAATAATTAGTCAGTCTTGTTAAGGGAACGGCAGGATCCACGGCTCCATCCTTGGAGGACCAAGGAACACCACCACGTGGTATCCCAGGTACAATTTTTGTCCCCTTTCTGCCCAGTGAGCACGTGGAGCGAAGCCCCGCGGCAGGGAGGCAGCCGAGGCTGGGCTGGAGGAGCTGCGGGGAGCTCGGCTACCAGGCGGCCACGGCCAGGTGCCAGGCAAGCACACGTCTGGCTGAAAGGGAGCTCTCTTCTGGCAGTGATTAGAGAAAACCTGAAGGTGGACACTCAGCCAGAAGATGGCCTATGGTGCAAACACCACCAAACTCCTCCACGCAGCTGTGGGTTAGGGTCAGCCCTAATGGGGCATTGCAAACATCTTGCCCCGTGCCAGCCTCTGCACTGAGCTGCACTGAGCTGCTGGAGAGGTAGTTCCTCCTCTGCAGTGTAACCACGTCCTTCACCTTTGCTTGGGACTATGGAGGACACTCGTGTGGATGGCATCAAGGCCAAAGAGCTACCTGAACCTCAGTCTCCCACTCCAGCTGTTTGAGAACCAGCCACCACCTCCTGTCTTTACTTCCCCGGAGGCAGAGCTGACCGATTTGCCCAGTTAGACCTGGGGTCTGCTTCAGGTGCCTCTGCTTCTTCAGCCTTTTAACCCAGTGTGGGCAGGGGAGATGGAATCCTCTTGACCAGCAGTTAACAACTAGCTAGTTCCACCCAGGAAAAATACACAGAGCGCTCATGAACAACAGCAAACCCCAACAGTCCACGAGGAGGTCTATCTTACCATTTCTGATGGGCGCCTCTGCAGCTCTGGTACTCCCAAGCATCCCCAGGGTGAATAGCTGTGCACTTCAGACCAAAAACTCTGCAACAACGCTCCCAAACTCTGCACAGGGGGAACCTTATAAACATTTTGAGCTGCCTGTCAGTGGCTTTGAACTTAGCTGTAACCCAAATGTAGGAGATCTTTATGGCTATTGACTAAGAAATTGCCTCCACCATTGGTCTGAAGAAGGCGGCTTCTCTTGAGCTTTTGTGTTTTGGGTTTTCCTGCTTGTTTCCCCCAACAGCTTGCTATTAAATTAAACTGGGTGTCTCATACAGTCCCATACTTTTGTCATAGAGAAGAACTGTAAGTGATTAAAGTATCATTTCTGCTATACCTTGGCAAGACCACACCAAGAGACCATTTCCTCAGAGGAAAGAGAAACAGAGACACAGAGAGAACTGTGTCAGTGACACAGCAGGAGTCTCTGCCGACACACGCCACAGCAGCTCCGCTGACACCAGTGGGAACGGAGCAATCTGTGCCAGCCGAGAGCCAGGCTCTAAATCATGCTTGGTGCGGTGCAGCTCCTCTGAGCAAGAAGACAAGAAGACAACAGAAATACCCAGAAAATGTCCCGGATGATGGATTTTGTGGTTCTCCAGAAAAAGCCTTTTCGCAGCATTTGTTTGATTTATGGGATCTGCTGCGCTGAACCCCATGTATTCCCTGATGGGCTTTCCTCTCCCAGAGGGCATCAAATTAACCAGCAGAGAAATCAGAGTGACAATTAACTTATTTTCGTTTCCTGACTCACTGTCATACCTCCCATCATCTTGTTTTTCCTCATCCCTGCTTATTTACCCCAGCCCCAACTCCTCTTCTATTCCGAAACCAAAGAAAAAGCAGGAACAAATATAAGCCCCACCAAAAAGCCAAGGCCAACTGGAAACCTGCGCTGTAACAACACAACCGCCTGACCTTCATCTCCTCGACTTTGTCTTCTCGCCCTCCAGCACAGCTGTCAGTAAGTCAAATCCCAGCAAGCAAAATGAGTTGACCCTTGAAGTCATCTTTTTAAGTCAGGGTGCCCCTGCCTCCTTTAAGTCCTCGAGCAGCCTTGCACAAAAGCCGCCTCCCAGGACAGAGTGTGTCTCCAAAGACCATGCTCCAGGTCTCTGCTAGCAACCACGGCTACGGCTGCCTGGACCACGGCCCCCGGGGAGCTGGCACCGTTACCGTCCCTGCTTTTCTCTCTCTTTATTCCTTCTGCCCGCTGCTGCTGTTAAGGTTTCAATTTTTCAAGTGCAAAGATTGGCTTGAAGACTCAAGGCTCTTATTTTGGGAGCTTTTTCGGTACACAGTCCATCCAAGGGTGCAGAAAAGCACTCTGGATGATCAAGGTGAAATCACGGACATCGTTCAAGCCCATCCTGGCCAGTTCTGTGATAACTTGTCACTTGAAGGCAAAGATAAAAGCCATTCTTCAAGCTAGTGGCTTGAAGTTGCTTCCAGCCACACAAGATGTGAGGTGTGGGTTACAGGCCCCATAACGCTATTTTCATTTTCCTCCTCCTCCAAGAAAATAAACCGAGTGTTTATTTCCTGAATGCTCTGGTCTGAGAAAGGGCAAAACTTTCCTCCAGGAGCCAGGTGGCTGGAAAGGGAAGGCAGAGGCAAATATTTGCCGAATTTGTCAATGAGCTCTTATTCCATCTTTCTTATTAATATTTATTTAGACATAATGTGAGGGAAACCTGCTCAGACCACAGCAATGTGGGAGATTCCACTGTTATTCTCCTTGTGCCAGCTCCTGGTGGGGAGGGGGGAGAGAAGGAAAAACAGAGACAAAGAGAGAGTGTCAGGGAGTTCACAAGCAATTTAGAGAAAGTCACGGGCTTTCGTCTTGACTTAGCAGAAGATGGGATGCCTTGAGAAAGTCAATGCACCTACGGACCCTGTGATGGGTCAAAGAGGTTGAATAGCTTGGCCTTCCTTGCTGATATTCAAGGCACAGGTGCAGCTTTGAGAGAGAAAATTATCTCATTATAAAGCCCTCTTCTATTTTTTTTTCTTTTAAACGAAGGAATCATTAATGACATGAAGACAAGCAGAATAAACTGCAACCCCAGGTTTAGTAAATTGTGTGAGATGAACCTGATGTATTTCTTCAATGAGACAGTTCATTCCCTAGACACGAGAAGCGTGGTACAATCTAATTTATCTGGGTATCAAGAGGCACTAGTCATGACACGATATGGGTAATTATTAGGTAAGCTTGAAAAGATGGGAATTAGCAGAAGAATTACACAGCAGGTAAGGAACTGAGTAATGGACAAATGAAAACAGGCTATGCTGAGAAGAGAGTGATGGGAACTGAGTTAGAACTAGCAGAGTTTCTCAATGATCAGGCTTGTAATCAACCTTATTTCTCACTGGAAATACAGCAGTGATTTTCACACCGATGAAGTGGAATGCATTATCGGTGCACAGGAGATCAGAGGAACAGTCAAAAGAAATTAAAAGATCTTGAGGGCTATCCTAATACAAGCGGAATGAATTTTAATATTTAAAAATGCAAATCAACTTGAAGATGGACATTAAAATAGTTCTTTTGTTAGCAGGAACCTCTGCAGATAGAAACAGAGGAGGAGAAATGCGTGGATGCACTGACTGGTCACAGTGCAACCACATGTTGCGGCTGGATGAGAGCTGCAGAAAAGGAAAGGAAATTTTTGGATCAGCTTAGAAAGGGTCTTCCTGTTGAAACAGAGAAGAATCAAATCCTTTGATAGCAAAAGGCTGAATGTGGTGGCCCACTACCTGCCTCGCTGCCAGAGAATCACAGAAAGTCTCCAGTCCAACCTCTTCAAAGCGGGGCTAACTGCAAAGGCAGGGCACGGTTGCTCGGGGCTTTATCCAGTTGAATTTTGAAAATCTCCAGGGACTCCTCCAAGAACCACCTTGCTGGTGTATAAATAACTACTGCGTGGTAGAAGAAATCCTACTGGACTGTGGTGTCCAGGAAGACAGACTTGGATGGAGGTATTTAAACGATGTGTAGATGTGGCACTTAAGGGCATAGCTTAGTGGTGGACTTGGCAATCTTAAGTTTACGGTTGGACTCCATGATCTTAAAGGTCTTTTCCAACCTAAATGGTTCCATGATTCTATTTCTGCAGGGCTTCAAAGCCCCAGCAGGCTGGCTCCCCAGACTGGCTCAGGAGGTACACCACTGTGAGCGTGTCCCCTGATGCCCTCCACTGGATAGAAGGAGAATGTCACACTGCTGTGTCATGTCTGGGGACAGCACATCCTAAAAGCATCTCCTCTTTCAGTGGGGGTAATAGTCTGTGCTCTGGGAATAAAGCAGCTGAACTCTGGCTCTGTTTTTGCTCTGACTGTGTCTCGTGTAGCAACAGCTGGGGGACATAGGTTTGCTCAAACCACAGCCAGACGATTGGAAATAAAAACGATATTCATATATTAATTAACATCTGGTTACTCGTCTAATTACATGATACAATGTGCATGAGTTTTTTGTTCCCTTCATATTTTATGCATTGAATGAAAACTAAACAAATGTTGCAAAAGCAAAAAACCAAACACTACCCAAGTTTGTACTTAGAACACTTACTGACACATCAGTTTAATTAACATGTAAAGGAGGACATGACCAAACCATGACGATGAAGATGGTGGTGACATCAAACTGGAATTAACATCCAGTCTGATCCAACCTGGCCATTCTTCATTAAACTGGGTTCCCCTTTTTTTTCAAAAAGAAAAAAAAAAAAAGTAGTAACTTGTTAAACTGAGCAGTTCAGGGCCTGATTTAGCAAATTATTACTTACCCATTTTCAAAAGCCACTTTTAATGAAAACCGGCCCTAAAAATTTCAGGCGGACTGTAAAGCACCGTCCCAAAGGAAAGGAGCTGATGTCACCCTGCCTGCGCAACACATCCGCCAGTGTCTGGTGTTCTCTGCCGTGCTTTGGGGATGGAAATAAAAAAGAAGGGAGGGGGAAGGAAAGCCAGATTAATTAAGAAAAGTCATCACTCAGGTTGTCTGGCAGTAGCACATTATCCTGTGCGTGTGGCCGTCCCCACGCGGCTGGCAGGGGCGGGTGACGGGATGCCTGGTGGCCACCAGGGAGGTGATGGGGACAGCGTGCCTCTGCGCGAGCACGCGGGTGGGCAGGGAAAAGAAAAGCTGAAGGCTTGGCTTGGCACTTGGTTCCAGGTTATGTTTGGGTTTTTGGAGACAGGGGCGTTTCTCTTCCTGCCCCACCACCAGCAAACTGGGGGAAATAAATGCCCGACGCATGCTGCCCCACTGAGAAATCCAAACAGGATCTTACACGATTAAACACTTTCCCAAAAAGGCTGCAGGCTTCTTTAAAAACACACCACCAACAACAACAAAAACCCAACCCTTGGCTTACAAACTCCTTTCTGAACCCAACAGCAAGAGTGGAGTAAGAGGAGCCTTGGGGCTGGCAGGGGTGGAAGGCCACAGGGTTTCGGGAAGCAGCTCCCACAGAAGTGGGGCTCCCTGGCACTCGCCCCCCCAGCGCCCGCCCCGCTCGGGCACCCGGGCAAAAACCACGGCTCTGTTTGATGCTGATGCCATGGAGGGAACATAAGGCAACTGCTCACCTTTTGGGTGGAGTGGTGGGCACGTTAGAAGCCAGCACAGCAGATACGTACGGGTGCAACCGGGATATGAGCACGCATCTCGGATGCGAGCTCTGAAGGGTTAATACCACCAGCCAGCAGCTGGTGTCACCCTCGGTTTGTAGAGAGGGACCAGAGGCAGGACAGGATTCCTCTCCTCATTGAAGTCACCCATCCTTCCCACCGCCCATCCCAACCACACGAGTGCTGCCCTGACCCAGCAAGGTGCAGGCGCATCTCACTGCAGCATCTCTACGAAGGTGACCGGGCAGGGCGATCGCCATCGGCAGTGATTTTATGGTTAGCGTGCAGACTCCCATCACCTCATAGAGATGTTTCTGCATCTCTGCATGAGGCCACATCTTTTCGGCTCAGCTACCCGAGAAGAGGACGCCCGTGGAAACACCTCGCCGAGTAGAGCAGGTAGCACGGCCTCAGCACGCTGGCCCAGCACTTTCCATATGTTCAGCACCTACAACACTGCCAAACTTTAACTGTTTGGGTTGAAATTTTCCACACTGGGTATCTGCCTCAGGCTGAATTTTTTTTGGAAAGTTTCAGATAAAACAAGTCCAGCCAATTCCAACAAGGCAGCTCGGGAAAAAACATAGTTTTCCTCAAGTTAAAAAAAAAAAAAAGTCAAAAAACCAAACGGACTTACAACTTTTGTTGTGAAGCCCCAGTGTTCAGAGCGGGGATTTGGCATTTGGCAGACGGGGTGGTCACTGTGTTAACGACACGGCTTTGTCATTAGAAATTTCATTCAAATTGGCAGCGTTGCAAGGACAGCAGTTTGCGCTCACTCCACAGAGAGGTCGTTTGGCTTCTCCTGACTTCCCCGAGATGCTCCAGCCCCTCACAGCTCCTGCACTGGACCACACCATGTACACATCCCTCCCGCATCCCTCCCGAAGGGTGGGGGAGCGTGCCCCAGCCGAAAGGCAGCCCATAGCTTCGTCACCACTTATTCAGGGACTGAAAAACATTGCTTAACGCTTCCCAGCTGCCGGTGCCTGCTGCAGCCCAGGGCAGAGGCAACGCGGGCATTAAGCACGAAGGCAATGGTAATGCGGAAAGGGCAGAGGGCCGGGCAGGGGCTGCGGATGATGCGGAGTTGAAGAGGGCTCTGCAAGACCACCACAGGTGAATGCACAGAGAGATCTCACTGCACAGAGAAATGCCCAAATGAAAAGGCTTCACCTGTCTCCTGCTGAAACAGACTAGGGAACATCAGTGACTTCTGCGGGGCAGGATTCAGCTCTTATAAAGCAAAAACAGATAGAATAAAATAAGAAAATCTAGTAACAAAGCGATATAGAAGTGTCTTGCAAATTATGACCTATTCTGCATGAACAGGTCTCGCTGCTTTGCTTGTTTTAGTGCACTGGGGTTTCTCTTCTATTAATTTTTTTACTTGAAAGTGGTAACAGTAATCACGTGCTGCCATTTGCTCGGCAGGTAACCCCGCTGGCGTGGTGTGCAAGCAGAAAGCAGGGCTGCAAAATAAATCACGATGGCTGGGATTTACCTCCCTTTAGCCCTCTCCAAAGCAGGCATCTAGTTAGGTTCTTCCTTTAGTCAACAGAAAGGTACAGGGATTATCTCCTGACGGTGATTCCTCAGACAACGTTAAGGTAGACATGCAAGAGGGATTTGCCATAGAGGAAACCACTGAGGACCGCGGGGGCCTGGCCATGCAGGTTAGGCAGATGACGTTAATGAGGATGTGTCCAAGGCTAAGGATACAGCTAAAATGTCGTGGAAACCACCAGTCTTATAGTCAGACTCTTCTACCATACACACCGTCAAGAAAGTCCAACTGAAATGTGGACGCAGGCTGAGCTTCAGGAAGGAGGACCGCGAGATGCCATCCCACCGGTCCACATTTCCAACCACGTAGTCTCAACTACTCCAATCAAAACCACAGCCGACACAACCCACCAGCACATCTCCCGCAGAGCCACATGGACATTGGTACATGGCAGCTTGTACGCACAGGCTAAGAGCCCACCACCCTGGCCAGTGGTCAACAACCGGGCTGGAAAGCCTAGGCAATTCGCAATGCTCAAGCCAACCCTTATCTCCGGGGCTGCGTGCTTCAACTCTACCTTCCCAAAATGGGAATAACAAGAGTTCCTTGCCCCAGAGATGGTTGGTGAGAAAATAATTCACAAGACATTATAAAATACCGATGGAATCGCACCTCAGGTAGAGCAAGAAGTTAGACCTTCATCTGCCAGAGTATCCCGTTTCCCTCACTCAAATTCTTAACCCCATCTAGCACCAAGAGAGGCTTACATCTCACTCCCTAAATTGGATCGGGACACTTGGTAGGTAAGAACTTGTCCTGTATCTCTCCCCGCTCTGTGGTTCAACAGATGACTCCAGTCTTCAGGACTACTACCCTCTGATCTCTCACCAGCATTGGGAAACATGCCAGGAGGAAGGAACAGAAAGAAACCCAGAGGAGACGAATGTCATGTGAAAATCCAGTGTGAATGGCGCAACCAGTTGCGTGTCAGGGGGCTTGGGAAGGGGTGGTGGGAGCTGGCCGGGTGGGCAGTTGCTCAAAGGAAACCACAGAGGACTGACCAAGCACTTGAAAGATTCCACGCATACCTCGCAGATATGCCCGCAAGGTTACAAAATCCCTGCCCGGCACTTGGGGTGGTGGTTTGCACTTGGGAAAAAAAAAAAAGAGGGGGAAAAAAGGGGGAAAAGAAGAAAAGAAAAGAAAAACACAAAACCCCAAACAACCATTCATGGGACACACAGAGAGCTGCAAGTGCTCTGCTTTAACCAGACGCCGCAGGCATCGCTGCCTTGGAATTTGGGCTATGCTTGCGGTCCGCGAGGCGACTCGCCGAAGCCTTTGGTCACATTAAGCAACATTACATGATAATGCTGCAGCACTTTCAGGCTGAGGGAGAAGGAAAACAAAACAGATGACTCTGGATGGAAAGGCATTGCTGTAAACCTGGGAGGGAGAAGAACATTCCTTCGGATACTTTTTTTGGCTGGTTGTGTCCTCCCCTCCCGCCTCCCACCTCTCTCTCCCTTTCCCCCCTCCTCCTCTCGGAGAATTGGTGACAGCAAGTTTTTTTACTAATATTTCCATATTAAATAGAAAGGAAGAGTGTGAAAGGCCATGCGGAGTGGTGGCAGCTAGACAGTGGAATCTGCAACTGAAGGGTGGAGTTGGAGCACTGGAGAGGTGCCGGTTATTTATAGGGTATGAGAGAACACAAAAAATGTCTGGCCCCTTTAAGGCCCCTTAATCCAAACAACCAATGGAAAGAAAAAAAAAAAAGGAAAAAAAAAAAAGGGAAGGAAAAAAAAAATGAGGAGAAAAGGCATCTCTGCACCAGACTGCAAAGTGTGAAGGAAGATGGGGCGATGGCCTGGTGTGGTCCTGTCCTGTCTCTCCAGCCAGACCTGCACCCCATGGCCCCATCCTGCTTGGGCAGAGGGACCGGCGTCGGGGCGAGGAGCCCTGCGCTCCTCAGGCAGCCCCGAGACACAGCTGCCTCCAGGGTGGGACGTGGCAGCTGTTTAAACCATGATACAGCAGCGTTGGACGGGAAGCGGAGATGAACGGCGCGTTCAAGAGAAATCAAAAGGGAGAAGCTGAGAGCGTCGGGATCATGGGCTGGAAATTCCCTTTCTTAGGTCGGCATTCATGGAGCAATCAGGGATCTTTGCACTCCGATCCAAGAAGAGTCTGTGAGATGCAGCCGTTCACTGTCCTCACTCATTTGGGGTTACATAAACTGGAGGATCACCTTTGAGGCTTTCTCACGGCCATGTATTTCGGTGCAGAAGTGGATGCTCGGGGGAGGCTGCTGGTCAGGCCCTCGTCACGGCTGGTTTAAGCAGGGTTATTCAGCTCTAGGCCTGGAAGACCACTGCTTCCACCCTTTTCCTAGGATTCTGATAGACTTGAGGCCAGCTGAGTAATGTCTTTCCTCTATAAGGTGTCCTTCCTGCAGAGGAGTGAGAGGGACCGCAGTGCAAAGAGGTGCCACACAAACCACAGCAGTTTTGTGCTCTAAGTAAAACTCCTTCTGCCTTCTTTGCAAAAGAAATGCATGAGGTTATGCCTATCTTTTCTAAGCAGACATAAGGGAATGGTGAAGAGGTCCTGGAAGACATTCAGCACTTGGGTGATTTAGTGTACAACACAGTGGATAAGTCATCAACTTCGATGAATATACACCTGGAACCAGGGAAACCGAAGACAGACAATTCTGTGGATAGAAAGGGGTCAGTAAAGAGATTCAAGAGCTCGAGCAGATGACAGTGACACTAAATCCTCAGGTCTTTTCACAAGCCCTGCTCTTATTCCCTAGGATCCTGTTGAACCCATGAGCCTTCCCTAATAGGTTTCATTCTCCTCTGCCAGTATCAAATAACAAATGTCAGATCTCATATGGGAACCACTAACAACATAAAAATAAGATTTATATGGAAAGATGAAGTTCAAAAGAACAGTTACAAAACCCAGAAAGGTTTTGTTTGTACCCAAGCACACACAAATAAAATCAAAGTCAAAACACTGCTGTTCAGGATCGCGATCGCCATCGCCCGTGACCTTCTCCCACCATCACTGCGATTTTGAATGCTGCACACTGGCTACAAATTAATCTGCTGAAACTGAGGAAAATGCTTCCCTGATGTGTAAATAAGAAAAGGCTAAACATGCATTAGGTAATCTCAAACTTCATTTGACCGCTTCTAGTTCACACAGACCACATGCTAATACTCAACTCTAGCTCTCCTTTCATCTAAGACAGGAGCTCCAGAGCTCCAGATCTGCTCCCTACCTTCCAACCTTGCGAGGACGACAACATTATAATGTCAAAATCCTTAACTGCCAGTTGGTGACGCTGGTTTAGTTTTTCTGATGACCACAGAAATGCCTAAAGCAGCTCAGATGTGGAAAAAATGGAGGCATGGAGAGGTGAAGAGACTTGGCCACAGCTTGGGAGAGGCAAATCCTCAAGAGGTGTAAATCATTACAGCTCTTCTGATGTCAGCACTCCAGGGAGGCTGGACCGGCATCAAGCGGAGCAGCGAGGAAGAGGAGGGCTGAGCCTCTTCCTGCTTGTCACAACGCGGTTCCAGGAAACTCGGACCTCGGCTCTCCTCCTGCTCTGGACTTCAGCCACCGGCTCATCCTGCTCGGAGAATCTGTCAGCACACCTCAAACCCTCGAAAACTGGGGCTTGAGCCAAGGCCCTCAAAAGGGAGCAAAGGAAGGATGGGAGACGGAGTCCAAGAGCGTCTTTCCGCCCTAAAGGTGAGCCCTTTGGAACAGGCTCGAGTCCCACTCGCTCCGCCTGGGGACGGCCTGCCAGTGGCTGTTTGATATGTGGAGTGAATGAAAACGTTACCCCCACGCCATGATGTTCCAGCACCTTTCAGCACCAACTTGTCTTTTCCTTTATCTTTCTCTGTTTTAAACACAGACTCTTGGGAAAGCAGCTTAGCAGACCAAGCTGCAAAGCAGAGACAGAACAGAATTGTCTTTTTTTTTGGCTTCCAATACAAGAATGCAAAGCATTGTCTCTCTGGGAGGAGAATTAAGTATGGGCAAGTGTTTTGGCAAGAGAGCCACAGAGGAGAATGGAAGGCGAGGATGAAGCGGGGGAAGAGGAGGGGAGGGAGAGCTGGGGGTCAGATGGATGGTTTGGTCTTTTCTAAATCTTGGATGGGGAAGAGGCACACAGATGGCTTTGTGTTTTAAAATTATTCTAATAAATCAACTCCATAATCATAATCAAAATGCCCTTGTCTCTCTTTTTCCCCCCCTCTTCCACGGATCACAGCTGAGCAGCGAGGCTGGAGCGTGCGTCTGGCGAGGGAATGGCAAGCACTCGAGACAAAACCAGGCTGCGGCGAAGGAGCGAGGGGACGCGTGCGAGCGAGCGTGCAGACCTGCGCGCCTCTGCGTGCACGTGTGACCACAGCTGGGTGTGGGAGCCACCACAAGCGCTCGCTATGTCAGTCCGTGGGTGAGCAAACGACACGAGCAGGGGACAGGACGAGCAAGGGGGGCTTTGCAGCACGCAATGGGCAGGCAATTTTCAAGGCAAGGGTGGGCACATCCCTGCAGGAGCCTGGACCATTTCTAAGCAGGAACACGCCCATACGTGTAGGAAGAAGGTCCGAGTGCGAGAGCGAGCCTGGCTCTATCTGCAAAGAGAGGAGCCATCCCGATGGCGGGGGAAGGAGTGGGAAAAGGCAGGGTCTCGTCTCTCCCAGGCGGGAGCAGACGTGCTGGGGAGGAATGCTGCGTCCTCGTTCCAGTGCTCGGTCTTGGCTGCGAGGAAGGTGCAGCTTCTCCTCCTCCAGCAAGAGCCACTGGGCCTGGACCGCGGGGGGAGCAGAGGCTCTCGCTGTCCGGGTTTTCCATTTGGAGCTCCACGTGGCACGAAATCCCCTCGGTTTCCTTGCCAGAGGGAGCCAGGTGGAGAGAACAATAAAAAGCAGAAGGCGCGGGGCGGGGCGGGATGGTCCAGAGCGGATGCAGAGGATGGAATTAATCAGCTGTCCGGGAGGAATATTAGAGCTCTTCGGCTTGTCGTCAACGCCTTCTCCTCCTTCCCAAAGACAGACACAATGAGAGACCAAGGAACATTTCCTATTGTTACAGGGGATTTGTCCACAAGGTCCAGCCCCATGTGGAAGTCATTACCGGCTGGGAGTGGTAGGTATCTCGCACAGAACATGCAGCTAGATGGGATGGGGGAGGGCAATGGGGAAAAAGTTGAGAGACCAGAGATGCTGTGTCCCTGTCTAATTGATTTAGGCATCTCAAGGGAGACTGTCACCATAGCAGCCCAGTTCCCAGTCCAGGGATCGCTGAGGTATGAAGTGTTTTGCTTAATATCACCCCTTGGACTGAGCCAAAGTCCTGAGTGCTCCTGTGAGAAGCCATCAAGGGTAGCTCAGCGCCAACGGGAATGGATCAGGAATTTCACTGCTGCTACCGAACAGGGAAGGGAGGGACAGTTACGTCAAGGTTTTCTTTTCCCTGCCTCCGACCCTCCCTAGATAGAAAACCAAAGAGTGGCTGCAGCAACAGCTGTACGAAGCATGAGGTGAAGAGCTGACCACTGCCCACCTGCAAGTCCTCCTGCTCCAGCGGAACTTGGCCTTCAGGATCATCCATGGAAGAACGTAATTATCCGTGGGTGAGAGCCCAGGACTGAGTGATCAGAGAGAGTCAACACCTCCGGGCTCCCAGGGGAAGGCAGACACATGTTACATCTAAACTCAGTCATTTTATGCTAAATCATACTTAAATCAGCAGCATCTCCAGAAGTGGTGATGTCAACGTCCCCAGGACAGCTGGAGGAAAGGGGCACCTCAGAAATCAATGGGAAATCAACATCCCAACTCATTTGCTGCCACTTCTCAGTCTCCCTACTCCTAACCTGTTCGGTACTTAACAGGATTGAGTCTAATAGATGTTGCTGTAGGTAAAACACAGTCGGACATATGACAAAGCTGCTCTCCCCAGGCCCCTCAAGTTCACTCATGACTTCCCCAGCCGCGAAGGAGCAGATAGAAACAAAGTCACTCGTACTGACTGGGGTGAAAAATAATCGTTTGAAGCCTAGTTTGGCCATTTGGTCTGACAGAAACCGTGTAATGCATTGCAAAGAGAAGTGAGAGTGCTGGGGTGCAGGGGAACAAGTGATAGTCAACAGGCAGCTCAACGTCACCTGGTCAGCAGACCTGTTATGGAAAGTGTGCCCAGAGGACACCTTTTGGGCTGTGCGCTACATGCCACCTGCCACTGTTGGTATCTTTAATGCAGAAGTGTTTCTCCCAGGAATCTCAAGCCACATTGAATGAGCAGCCTTTAGACTCCCAGAAAGAGGAGGTACCACTTTTACCTGGATGACATTGGAGCAGTCACACAGCTCTTTAAATGCTTGCCTCTTGAATCAGGCTCTCCAAAAACCTCAGCATAACATACACAAGTGCGGAGCAACACCAACACTGCAGGTTGTCTAACCATACCCTAACCAGTTGCCTTCCACCTAGCAGGGTTTCTCTTTCACACAGTTGACTTTCATCAAGTTTCTACCACTGGTCAGCGTTACGGCTTGGACAGAGCTGATCTGCAGGCTACACCTGGGTAGGAAGAGGTGTCCGCTTCCAGAAGATGCAAAACCTGATCTCATGCAATTACCTTCACAAAACTGTAACACCTAGGAGGAAAGGATTTGAGAAAGTAAGGCAGGCACATTGTCAAGGAGACTATGGGGACATAGTCAATGGCACAAGCAGTGTCTTCTGGGATTTACAGAAGCTCCAAGAACATCAGCCACAACCACCACGCTCACAGACAGGCACATGCAACTGTCTCAGACCACACATACCCTAACAGCACCAGGGGAGCAGGTGACCACTGCTGTGGGGGCAGACAGGAGAAACAAGGACTCTCAGCCACCCTTGTGTTGTAGGACATCTGGGACAACTACCCACCCAAGAGCCTCTTTTGCACCTGAGATTAAGCATATTTCTCCAACCTTCTGCCCTCGCTGCATGGCCCTCCTGCTCCAGCCCAACCCCACCACACCGTATTTCTTGCCTGCATTGAGTTTGGTGCACACTGAAGCCCTCACAAAACCAAGCATGGAGCTACAATGCTGTGCTACTCTTTTTTTAAAAGTAAAACTAAATAAAATAAAAATACGCATTGTACTTCCATGGAAACCATCACCAGAAAGCTCAGCATGCTCAGCTCATTTATCTCCAAGGAATTTCTTCTCAATAGCACAGGATGTCCCTCCCCACAGGACAGCATTTAGTTGGGTACTTTTACCAGCACGAACACTGTGACTTTTTCTTGTAAACGGTGTGAATGTTCTCCTCTATTTATGTCCTACAAGAACTCAATTTCACCAACGTTTATGCATCATAACACATAGCCCTGATCCTGCAAAATCTCGACATGGGCACAGCTTTGTGTACGCCTGAGACCTCCCTGGCTTCCATGAGCTATTCACTGGCAGCTTGCTTAAGAAGCTGAAGCTGTGCTTATGTTTTATGTACGTGGAAAAATTATTATGTAGCAATAGGGTTCAAACAGGAGTCCCCAGATTTATCAGATGGTTGACTCACTTGGTACACGCAGTCTAAAATGGAAACAGGGGATGGGAAGCATAACAAAATGTAATAAAAATGTCTTTAAACATTTCAGGTTATTGAAAAAAATCTCTCTTTGTAAGTTCTCTAACTTTTGAAATCATGAACATGTATTCTCACAAAGTTAGACTTAAAAGTAGCTCATATTTAATTTAAAATTGCATTGTTCCAATTATACCTACAAAAGAGACACAACATATCCATGTATAAAATACATTATTACACTATAAAATATATATTTACATTATTTAAATTAAATTTAAAATTAAAATCATACTGAAACTAAATGTATTTGTTTGCCATATGTCTTTGGAGGACATGCTATCCTCATTCTGGAATACCAAAGAATACAAAAATAAAAGCTAGATATTGAAGTCACATAATTCTTTTCTCCTTATACTTTTTTTTCTCTTTTTAAACGTGAATTTTTAGGCAATCTTTGTAACATCATGTACACCCTTTCCACCGCGATACTGAAGATGAAATGAACAGGGGAGGGATTTGTCCTGTCCGGTGGGTGAAAGCGCATCACCCCCTCCGCCCCACCGGGCAAACAGTGGCGATGCCACCAGGGCTTGGCTGGACAACGCAACCCCAGCACTGCCTCGTTGGCATCACCTCCTACGACAGCGACGAGGCAACAGCCACCGTGGGGAAGGGCAGACACCCAGTCCCCATTGTCACCAGCCCACGACGCGGTGGCCGCCCCGGGCTCCTCTTCGCACAGACGCTGCTCAAAGCAGCCCATTCGCAGCACCACCTCTCTCCCACCTCCCCTCCCGCGCGCTCCCCACACACACCGAGCTCTCCTTCTCCTTGCCTCTCTCTCTCTTTCACTCTCCCACCACAGCTGGTTAAAATTACGCTGGAATTTTGTTTTTCTGTCAAGTGAATTTGGACCTGGTAAATCCCTCCCAGCCATTCCAGTGGCCTCCCAACGAACATTGAGGCTGCATGTAATACACATGATTTAAGAAAGGTGCTGCTGGAGCTATTTCCGAGCACGTTCACGATACAGGGCTCAGGGCAGCCAAGAAGGGCTCCCGCGGCTTGCAGACACCCGGGGAGGGACAGCGGGGTTTCCACATGAGGAATGGGTGGGGGAAGGAGGAGAAGTCCGAAGGCATATCGTGTCGTGTCAGCTGGAGCAGCTCACCTTGCAGGGATGATGCAAAAAAAAACCCAGAAGAAAAAAGGGCTTGGAGAAATCCCAGCCCTTTTGTCTTGAGAGACCACGGGAGCAAACATGAAACCCCTCCGGCGAGCCAAGCCAACGGGCAGCTGGGGTACAGAAGGAGAAGGACACGTTCTTGGCTGACCTGGGGAAACTAAGGGCTTGCAAAAACATGTAATAATAAATTGAGGCTGCTCGTGTACATAGGGACACTCATGCACCTGCACACGTGTGCTCGTGCCTGGCGCAGTGCGGGGGGCTCCCGGGTTGTGCCCGGGGGGCCACCAGCCCTTGGTGGTGTTTGACCCAGTCCTGCCTTGAGTTGGCAGAGCACAGGGCAGGGATGCTCCGTGTGCGTGGGGCAGCGCGTGATGGGACCCGGCCAGGGGACGTGCCCGAGCCCGAGAGCCTCCGCCACCCACCTCTGCTGCTTCGGTGGGGAACGCAAAGGGTCGCAGAACTGGTGTCCCCTCAAGGAAAGGCTTGGGCCACCCGCAATGAACTACAGCATCTCCCAAGAGACCAGGCTGCAGTTACGAGCAGGACAGGTTAGGAATAGCAGGTCAAACCAGTTGGCCTGCAAAAAAAGTCCTTCTGGTTAAAAATAACAGGTTTAGAAACAAGGCGTACAGGTCAACGAAATTTTGGGTTGGGGGAAACAAAGCGAGGCAATCCCTTTGATAGTGTTGAAACTGCCCCATTACGACATTTTTGGAACGGAACAATGCAATTTTAGCTTTCAAAGTGACTTTTTTAAAGACAATCACCGAGGGTTACAAATATTAAGGTTTTAAAAGGTCAGGAGAGAAAAAACTTTTCTCTTTCACACAACAAAGCCTCCAAATTAACCCTGAGCGGGTTTTAAGAGGGGGCAGGGAGGGGAGGTAGAGGGCTGTAAAAGGGAGATTTTATTTAATGGAATTTTTCAAGTGATTATAGGAGGGAAAGAAGGGAAACTGTTCCCTTTGGTCATAATTAAATACATGCATATTGTGTATATACATACTGGTATATATGCATACACACCTCTTTTCCCTTCAGACCGAACACCCAGGCCCTCCCCAGGTGTAATTAATACCTGTTTGTACTGGGCATGTAGACACAATCCCTGCCCTGGACAATTCCCAATCCCAAAAGAGCAAACCAAAGGATGAATTAGGATCTAAGGGGCGAAGCAACAGCTTAAACTCCCCCAATGGGTCAGCGGCAAACCTGCAACCAGAATCCAAGGAGCTCTGGGTATCACTCACTGCATTATGGACTTGGCCAAGTACGCGAAGGAAAAGCTATTTATAAGGTGATGACTGAACTGTCGAAGAGCCGTCTACATGGGCTGGGTTGGATGTGAGCATGAGAGGAGAGGGATTGTGTGTGCACACGTGCGTGCCCATAGGCACGTCGATGCCCACCTCCTGGACGGGGTTAGCAACCAGCACTGAAATTACTGAAAGGAGGTGTAAAGAAAAGAAATAAAATCAAAGGCCGAATCTCGGTACTAGTCCGTATTCCGCCCCCCACAAACACAGCAATAAAAATGGTAAATTAACCTCAAGGCATTTTTTTTTCCTCTCAGTCTAGTGCAAGCTTCAGATGATATGAGAAGTTTTTTATATATAATCTAGATTTATGGCTTTTTTGTTTTTCAGTTAAACGCTGGGTTATGAAAGAAAAGGAAGTCATGTTTTGGTCATAAACAGAAAGCACGCAAACAGAAAATCATTTAGATATTAATTCTGCAAACCTGATGCCCGCATTTTTGTATGTATATAAATATATATACACACGCAACAAAGATACAGAACTAAACCCGGTGCTTATACATCATGTTTACATACTATATCTATGTGTACTCATAGAGTACACTTACTGGCTCTTTTTGGTGTTTGAAAACATGCCAGTAAAAAGCCAAAATGTCAGTAAACACAGTGGATGTCGTCACTGTTTTCCCTTTTCAGGTTGGTTTCCCTGGTGTACAAAGGTCAGCTCCAGCTCCAGCATAAATTATTACTGCCTATTTGACTCATAATAACATATCCAAATAATAACCAACACATGCTGGATGCTTTATGGATGAATAATTCCCATCCCAAAGAACTGGCAATTTAAACGGTTTAGATGCAGGAAAACGGGGAGAAAAGTCTCGTTGCCCAGGTTGTGTGGCAAGGGGCAGAATAAATCCCGTGCCTGAGGCAGCTCAGAAAGCTCCCCGGACTGAACCACCGCTGCCAGCTCCCCCGCACCCACCCCTCGCTGGACCCAAGGCAGGAGGAGCACCCAGGGAGGGCTCCTGGTGGTCAAACCTCCGCCAAACCCCAGCAAACCATTGGATGCTTTGACCCGGTGCGGCGCTGTCGTGCTTTGAGCCAGCCAAGCGGGTGTAGAGGAGCGGCGTGAGCTCGGATGGACGGGCCACCGCCTGCCCTGCGCAGGACAGGGCCGGGCTTTCACCCATCCCTGCTCTGCAGGACCTGCTCCCATTGAACACGTGGCTGAGACCCCACCAGCCTCCGCGATGCCCCACGTCTCTCCCACACGTGATGAGCACGAGCACAAACCCGGACCATTTCTACGAGCTCATCCTCAGCCTTTTGCTGGCTCCGTCCCTGACATGTAAATAATGACATACCATTTCCACGGCTTTCCAGCCTATTACGCTGCTCTTTGGACCTTGCCTCCCATCAGAACAGCAAACCTGTGTCCCTGCGTGACCCTCCTGGCGCAGCCAAAGCAAACCAACGTGCTATATTTGTTTTTCAAGCCCAGGCCAGGAACGATTCCCGTAAGGCTCAGCCTGGCTTAATGGAGCTGTGTCTGTGCTGTGCCTCTAAGCCTACATTTGGCCACGGGACCGGAGCTGCTTTTTCGCCTGGCTCGGGTAGGATGCAGCGGTGTTTGCTGAAGGTAACCCCAAAGTGAGAAGAAGCAGCAGAAAGCGATGATGGGGCAGGGGGGGAGGAAGAAAAGAAAAGGGAGACGAGGGAAAACGAGGAGGAGGGGTGGCCGGAGGGTGCTCCCAACCTTCCCGAAGTATCGCGGCTGTTTGGAGACAAACTTGGCGGGACAGCAGGTTTCCAGCGAGGAGCGCAGCGAGAAGACAGCCGGGGCTGCAGCCCGGCGCGAGCCGTCGCCGGGACCTCCTCGCCATGCCTGCGTCACGCCGCTGCGCTCGCCCCCTCCAGCCTCTTGCTCAACTGCCACGGCAGCCAGGATGTTTTTCTTGGAGGAGGCAGCTGCGGCGGCTGTTCGGAGGCAGGTTGTACTGCCGGGGGCTGGGGGTGCCACAGAGAGCAGTTCGGTGCTGGGGGGCCGGTGCCGTGACCTGCAGCCCCACTGCTTCGCCTCTCTGTGTCACCACAGCCCTCAGCTCCCTTCTGCAAATGGGGCTCTCCCCAGAGCTGCCACCAGCTGCAGCCGTGGCGAAGCACGGTGTGGCACGTGCCGAAGCCATCGCAGGGCTTCGCTGTGTTTCCCTGTTGGCCCTTTCCCCACAGGTCACACTCTCGGGCCGTGGCTACCCGATCTCCTCCCAAAGGAGCATCCTCAGGACTGCACACAGCATGAAAGATGCAGAAATCACTTCTGGGTCCTTCGCCATCACACGCCTACCCCCAACCAGTCACTTAACTTCAATCACTCCAAAGAGTGCTGGAAGAAATCTTGCCTTAAGATGGACAGACGAGATGCTGAGCTTTTTTTCATAACGTAGCTCCATGTCTTGCGAAGCCTCTTTCCACCCTGCATGGGTACCTGCTTTACTGCAGAGGTATTTGGTCTGCAGTGCAAAGAGAGTCCTGGATACTAGCAGAGCTCCACGTGCAGGGCCCCGCGTACAGACCCTCCCCAATATCAAGGCATGGAGGGATTTATTTTTCCAGGAGATACCCTTTCCCAGCAGGATTTCCCAGCTGCCAGCACTCAGCTGAAGAACATGCAGGTTTGTCGAACCAATGATGTTTCCAGCCAGCTGAGCGCGTGGTTGCAGCCTGCACTTAGTAGGCAATAAGATACTCATTAGAGAGGTTCATGGCAAGTCCCGTTAATCGCATCAGTGAGGTGCAACTGTCCCCGTACACCGGTGTCTGTGCAGACACCCGGGCACTTCGCCCTGCAGCCTGGTGCACCAGGAGCCCTGCCCACCAGGGCAGAGCAAAGCAGTTACTGGGCTCAGCGCACAAAACCTGAGCGGTTCGACCGCTGCCGGACAGGAAAAGCTTTGGGGAGGCTGAGGAAAGCATGGGCTGTTGGACCCAGATCTTCCACTTTGTGCTGAAATGTGACCAGAGCAAAGCAGGAGAAAGGAGGAGAGAGACTGAATCTGCAAAGCTTGGGTCAAGAGCCACAGCAGAAGCCGAGCTCGCTCGAAGTTGGGATGTATTCGTACCGGGAGAAGATTCAACTCCTTAGCAAGAGAATGGCCATGAAGTTTGCACCCAGAATTAAACTTCTATTGAGTTTTTACTGTTTGAATTCCAGGTCTTTTGTTGGACTCGTACACACTGCTATCCCTGATCCCCGAGGAAGCAGCCACTGCTGCTCGCAGGTGGGACCCCAGGGCAGCTGTACTCTCCGCGCCCGCACCACAGCACACCCGAAACATGGGAACACGGGAGAAAGAGATGGTCTTCGCCTCCAGGACACGGGAGTGTAATCAGATGCCATCGCGCTGTCGCCAACAGTACTCTGCATTCTCCAAACGTGCAACCTCTGAGCCCAGCAAACCTCACCGAGTCCAGCTATAACGAGGATGAGACACATCCTCCTCTGAATGTCCTCAAAACCAGCAAACGAGCTACCCAGAAATCCACCAAAGAAACGTGTCCAAGAGGCCTGGGTGCATCCCAGCCTCCCTCGCTGAGGAAGCAGGGGAGATGCGCACCCCAAGGCCATCCCTCGACCACAGTGCCGAGGGCTGGTGAAGCCCTGCTCGCCCCCACCACGCTGGCACGGTGGGCAGAGGTTTGAAGAGGACCTCCAGTGCCGCAAGGCTGCTGGGATCCTCCATCCCTGGGCAAGCACAGGCAAGGGGGGAAGAGGCAGCTGAACTCATAACAGTACATTTAAACTGTTTCAGCTAAAACAGAACCTGCACCCAGAGGGTATGGAAGGACTCAGCTGTGCCTAAGGAGCTCTTCACCCCCGGGGAGCGAGTTTCAGGCCAGCCTGGGCATGTGGGATCACAAATCAAGGTGGTAATTAGGAGCATTGAGTCAAATTCCTGACCATGGCCACAGCCACCCGTGGGCAGCGGCTACAAGGGGGCCCTGGTGCCCACAGTGGCATCTCAAAAATGCCACCTCCAGCCCAAAGCTCCCCCCGACCCCCCACCAGCCCCCAGCGAACGCCTGGGCATCTCCCACAGCCTTGCCGTAAACACAGGACATCGGGCTGCAGCCGGGACGTTCTGGCATCTTTCCCTGGCGTGGCGTTCGGCAAGCTAAAATTACGTCCCTGCCACCTACAGCCTCGCCGGTCCTGCCGCCGGGACAGGGCATGGATGCGGGGAGGGGGACGGGGGGCTGCAGGGCATGGGGCAGAGCGCGGGCGATACCGCTCTCGCTCCGAAATCCTGGATGGGCAGGATGACAGGTTTCTGCCTTGGGGAGGGAGGGAGGAGGCGATGGCCCCTCCGTACCCCCTTGGGACGTGTCGGATGGTCCGGGGCGGTCACCGCTGCCCAGCGGGCACCACGCCGTCCTGCCCGCGAGGCAAGGCATGGCGTGCGGGGCGAATGGCAGGGCTGGGGCTGCCTGAGCGCAGAGCGACCCAGACGGGGCCCCCTCGGCTTCCCGGCCAAGGCAGGACAGAGCAGCCCAGCTGCTGGGGCTTGGCTTCTCCTCGCATGGCAGCTGGGGGGGAGAGCCAAGCGCAGGGAGAGACGGGGAGCGTGTGCGTGCACGGGGGGCTGCAAACGCCCTCCCTCCCACCTTCCCCCGGCTAGGGGGAGGGGGGGAAAGAAAAAAAAAATAAGGAGTTAGTAATTAGAAGGTGAAATCAGGACATAAAAGCAGCAGAAAATCGTCTCAAAGGGTGCTTTTTCTTTTTAAAGGTTTCACCAAGATTTTTGCTTTTCCCCAGGGTGTCCTTTGCAAATCAGGCCTCACTGCAAAGGCTATTGGATATGACTCTGACGTCAGAAGGGAAAAGGTCCCCAGACTCTCATTAGAAAGGGGAAGAAAAAAAAAATCTATCTTTTTTTTTTTTTCCCCTGACCAATTTAACCTTTTCAGAACAATAAACAGGCTGGTTACAGGACGAAACCAAACAAGCAGAAGGGCTGTGGGCTCTGCTTGCCGGGGATGAGGGAAGGCGTGCGGCGGGCAAATGCCAAGGGCTTGAGCTGGCACTGTGGGCAGGCAGCCCCCGCGCCCCCCATCCCGCCGGCTCAGCACCCAGGGGCTCAGCACCGCTCTGCCCTGGGCAGCAGCACCGTGCCCGCGCACCGGGTCGTTTTTAACCCTCTGCTAATCTGGAAACAAGCTCATTTCGCTACCTGAGCCAGTGCGGGCATCAAAAAGGGGTCCTGTGATGATGTGGGATACAGGGGAGGCTGCCTCGGATGGGGAGCGGGAGCAACCAGCGGTACCCACAGGCAGCAATGAGTTCTGTTCCTGGCTCTGCTGCCGACGCATCCCGCAGTGCCACACAAAGCAGTGAGCGGGGTGAGATGCTGCTCTGCCTTTCCCCAGCACACGTTTCCCAAACACGCAGTGCCAAACCCCGTCTTGCTGAAGGGAGGACATGGGTGAAATGCCGCGGCAGGGGGTCCCCAGCAGCTCCCCAAATGCCCCTTGCAGACCTTCCCCCCATTTTGGAGGATGCTTGGATGTCAAGTTTCACACAATCCTTGCACACGGGTGCCATATAGGAGTTGCGTATGGTTACCAGCGGCTACGCGTGCTGGAAAGGGAGAAGTTCCTCATTGCAAAAGTGAGCTGAGAGTGTTTAGAGCCATTTCGGGGAACAACAGAGGTGTGAAGGAGGCTCGATCAAGAAGGGTCCCAGCCACAGACATTGTGCCCAAGTCTCTGGCAAATAAGAAATTTAACTTTCAAGATGGTGAAGGGTCACACCTAAAGGAAATGGGCTTTTCCGAATTATAAAAATGAGGCTTGTCAGCGTGCAGCACATGGGTCAGTGCTGATGGAGCCTGGCCTGCGATACTGGGGATGGGCAGTAACCCAAAGGGAACATCTGCTCATCGCATGGTATTTCGGGCCCGGTTTTCCCAGCCTGGGATGGGCAGGTCTCGGCGAGCAGATCTGGCAGGGCTGCTCATGAGAACTGGGCCGCTGCCCTCCCGCAGGAAGCAGAGGATGAATCGCTCCGAGTTGGGAAAAAGACGCCGCGAGTGGTAGATCCGGCTGGCGAAGGAGGGAGGACCAAAGGGCTGGGTGGATTCTCCAGCCTTCCCGCTCCGTCAGCTGCCCATGCAGGACCCCAGCGCTCCTCACCCCCCGGGGCGGGCTCGCTCTCCGGGGGGTGCTGCACTGCATGCCCATGACACTCTCTCCTCTTTCTGGGCGCCATTCTGCCCCGAGCAGCCCCTTCCCCTTGGCCCTGTACCATTTCCCATGCTGTCCATGCAATGAGAAGATAACTTCCCACCTGACGTGGTGGGACTCTGCTTTAAACCCTGTCCTGCCCATCCTAAAGCCACAGCACACCCATCCCATACATTCTCCCATCCCATTCAATGACTTTCTCCCTGACCCTCACCACACTGTAGGGATGCACAGCGCTTCTCCCTGCCGCCGATGCCAGAACCGCGCCGCTGCTAGATACCAGTTGCCCAAGTTCAGCTGCGCTGGCGAGAGGACGAGAGGTTTGGCCAGATCTCCACCCAGCCACGTCCCTCCAGGGTGGAGAGGGAGGAAGCAAAGAGGCCGCTCGCTGCCGGTCGCTTGGCTTGCCTGCGCAGGGGCGTGTGTGCAAACAGGGCTCTTCCCTCTCACTTCTCCTTTCCATTTTGCACTTCTCCGTCCAGGGCAGCGAACACGAGGCCCGTCAGCCCAGAAAGCTGGGATCGCTTCCCCATTGCTCCCCCGTCACTAGCACCGTCACGTCCGTCCTGTGGCGCTGCCACCCACACTCAGGCTGGAGCCTCAGCCCTTCCCTGAGGCTTGACGGGGGTGCGCGGGGCTGGACGAGCTTTTGGATGGGCTGCGGGGACCTTTCTGGGACAGACAGATGACAATCCCTTTGCAACACGGCTAACACCTCTACAGGTCATGTCCTAGACATTTTCTCAGCTGCCACTGAACGCAGGGGGAGGTGGAGCTCAGCAGCAGCGGATGGGGAAAGCAGTGCTGTTATTTTTGGGATTAGGCTGCAATCTCCTCCAATTGCCTTCCCCTGCCCCTGCCGCAGTCCCTCCTGGACCGGTCACAGCTCAGGACCTCTTCAAACCCCACGGGTTTGTTAAAGGGCACCAAAAGGTGCTGAACCTTGTCAAAGGAGAGGGGGCACAAAAAAAACAGGGGGGTGTTCCTGGCTCCTATCGCTCGCCTGATCTCCAGTCTGCACCTTTGCAGACGTTCATCTCAGCTTCCCCTCCGCTCGGTTCTCCCCTTTCACTCCCCTGCCCCGGCTAAGCTCCCAGCCCAGCAAGGCCAGTCCAACTCGGATGTCACCTTGATTTTACCCCAACGAGGCTCACCGGGGGGGATGCCCACCCGCCAGCGCCGAAAGCGGCTTTGTGCTGCACGGGATAATCCTTGGGGGGTGGCGATAAAGATCTCCTCATCCCCGTGGAAATCGAGCCATGTTCCTCACATACCTCCACTAATTCAATTTTACACAGTGTGAATAGACCTGCCAAACCTTTATTATTCTTTCTCCCTGAGAAGTTCGCGGCAGAGGGGTATGGCGGGCAGAGGGGAGCGTGGGGGGCACGAGGGAGGGGTGGGCTCCCTCCTGCCTCTCCCGAGCCCGATCTCTGCGATAAATGGTCACGCTTGGTGCTCTTCAGGCATGTTTCGTTACTCTTCTTTCGAAACATGGGGCTGAAGATGGAGGGGAAGAGAAGTCTAAAGCAGATATGTAATTGCTTAGAAACAGCCGGGGCAGGAGGCAGTGGATTTTGGGTTTAGGCGAGTGCAAGGGAGAAAAGCATCCTCTGTGCTGCAGAGAGCATCCTCTGTGGTTCTGCTAACGTAGCTTAGCCTGGCCTGGACCACAGCTTGTCCCAACTCTTCGTCTCCACTCCTGAGATGCCCCAGTCGGGACTCCCAGCGCCCCCCACACCCCCTGGCCCACGCACAGGTCTAAGCCCTCTCCCACACCAGGACCCCTCAGCACACCTCGGTCCTGCCCTGCCCTGCCGCAGCCGTGCCAGCGCCCATCCAGGGTCACACACCAGCATTGTCACGCATGGTCACCCCAAGCCCCTCAATCCAAGCCAGGGCAGGGGGGACACTGGGGGCTTTGGCACTGCGAGTGCTGGTTCTGTGGCAGGGACCTGGAGCGGTGCGCAATGCTTGGGGGCAATAAAAACGCTGCTAAAAGTCCTTATGATGTTCTATAGCTACTTGCGGTTTGCAATAGCATCTGCTGCTAAATCACTCTGTAAAACCCCGACCGATCATGCAACATCTTGCACAACACAGGGACTGGGCACAATTGCAATGCACTGGTGCCAGAAAACCAAGGAGGTGCCTCTAAGCAGGGGTTGTCTTTTGAAGTCCATACATGAGAATATTCATTCAGAGGACGCGCACAGGGAAACTGCCAGCTCAGTGACTCCGTCTGCAAGGAGATTACCTGGCTGGGCAAATACTTGCACAAGCAAATGGGTTTTCAGAGGGGACTTGGTCTGCTGGAGCCCTAGGTCTGGTCCAGCACCCACGGCTGATGCTGGAAAGCAGATGGGAGGGTGGCCTGTTGAGCCACCATCACAATCGGAAATCTAAGCCTCTAATTGCCGCTTTCCTGCTCATAAGTCCCTCAGACGTGGTCTCCTGCACGCGGCGCAGGATGCACAAGAAGGCAGGCCAGCGTCTAGAACAAAGACCAGGTACTCAGTTTCCAAAGGGAATCCGACTCTGAACTCTTTCTCTCAGAATTTTATCCCAAATGGAACATGGATTAACCAGTTCTACTGGTGACCAAATGCAACTGTTCAACCAGAGTTGGAAAAAAAGTGAATCAAGACACACAAATGACAAGACACTTTGACGAAGCTACTAACAAGGGCGTGCAAATCTCCTTCAGTTCCCCGTCAGAGACAAGAGGCAGGAGGGGGATGAAACTGGGAAACTAATACATAAATACAGTTGTGAAACATAGAGAAAATATGGAATTCAGTATTGTTTGCAAGAGTAGAAAAAACCTATATAGAAAAACTGATAAGGTCTAATGTGCACAAAAAGGCTAAACTTGAGGGCACTTTTAATTTAATTATTTTATGTGTTACTGAGGCTTTGATGTATTTTATCCCTCCAAATGGATAGATCTACACTAAGCAGTTGTTAATACTTGCAGCCAAACTGGCTACTTGAAATGCAAATTAACAACGTGTTCAAGTCTGATTTAACTTTCACATTCAATAACTCGGGCTTTTTCCCTTCTCTCTGCCCTTTTTTTCTAATTTTGTTGCGAGATTACCCACTAGTTTTCTTTTAAACCTTAAATTACCCTTATGCATTCTCTACATTAGTTCCACACTGAAGCTATTTGTTTGGGATTAGTTATACTTACCTAACTTGAGGGGTGCTGGGAGGATTACTGGGAGTTTGCAAAGGGCTCTGACGGTGGAAAGCACTATCTAAATGCTAAGTATTACGAAGTCAGATGAGCTATTTACTGATCCCGATAGGTAATACCCTCCCTCCAAATTGGATGCAGAAATTGAAAGAGCAGAATCCTTCTTTGGAGAGACAAATAGCGGCAGAAGGCCAAGCCAAGGTCCACAAATAAAAGAAATCCTAAAACATCACTTAAGGTCAAAAAAGGGCTGGGTTTATTCCTGGTATGAATAAGCACCCAGCGAGCGGCACGACCCAGAGCTCGGGCAGGGAGGCTGCAGGAGGCAAATCCATACCTTGCGGGATCTCCTCTCCAGCCCTTCGCAGCGCTTCCCCAGCATCCATCACACAAACCCGACACCCAAACAGCTCGTCTGGCAGCAACTCGCAGCCTGGCTTTTAAACAGAGAGACAGACCGAGCTCCTCTTCTTTACAAAGATGAGTTTTACTGATGCAATGTGACCTTTTGCTGGGCAATGGTATTCAATCATTTCATCTTACAGCAGCACCTCGAGGTCCCAAGAGAGATCAGGGTCTCATTAGGAGAGATTTCATACACATACCTACGAGCAGAAAACTCCTGCTTCAAGGAGTTGGACTCGACAAGCCTTATGGGTTCCTTCCAACTCGAGATATTCTATGATTCTATGAAATACTGTCACTATCATAGTCCCACATTGGCTCTGTACAGACACAGATGGGAAAAAATCCCACCACAAATCCACCCATGTCTTCAACAAATTCCCCATGACCATATTTATGGAGGTGGGAGCGTTAAGGGGAGTGCGGCCCCTTCCCCAGTGCAGACACTGCTCCCTGCATCTGCAGGTGAAACCCTCCCAGACACAGCCAGGAGAGTCCGGATGGAAAAGGAGGAATGAGGGAGAGGGGCGTGGGGATGAGGAGAAAACTGGCTGTCTATACAACATGGCGGCTTTTGGGGAGAGTTTTGAGAAGAGCTTTGAACGAACACGATGAGGGGATGGGGACAGTACAAAGATCCTTGTTTAAAAACCTGTTATATAGGTAATAAAATTTAAAGCGCCAGAAAGAAACTCAAGAGCTATTCAAGAGGTCAACAGCAAAGCCAAGAAGCGATGGCTCAGCTCTTTAGGGTTGAACACTGGCCCGAAGCCCTCCCATCCCCAGGCCCTCAGCTCCCGACATGGGCAGAGAGGGAACAGGCACCCAAACTCTGCCGGTGAGAGCCTCCATGGGGACACACACTCCAGGACAGCTCTGCATCACAGGGCTGAAAAGGAGGATAAACACAGGCTTTTTTGTTTCTTCCTTCATCTTCCTATAATGATTTTTCCCATTGTGCCGGCACTTGGTCATCAAGTTGGATTAAGGGGTGATGAATCACCAACGTCTTGCAGTTGGTGTGGCTGTGGCAATTTTGGCATTGGCTTGCTTGCCAGTGTGAACAAGGAGCTTGAACTGCTTCATCGGGGAAGCCTTAAGATCCATTGAAGCTTATTTTCCAATAAGGGTCATAGAAAATTATTTTCCAATAATTGAAGATTATTTTCCAATAAGGGCCAACAAGGTCTTCAGACCTGGCTCAAGACTCCGGCTGCTCTCTGCCAGACATTTTGGCTGGCCAGCAGAAAGCAGCCCCACGTTTTGCGACCCAGCCACCTGCAGGGCTTGTGCTCAGTGCCAAAACCAGCGTGGAGAAACACGGACCAAGAAAGCCATGGTAAAAGGTTGTCATCTGCTCTGGGGACGAGCCGCTTCACAAAAACCGGACAAACGCTGCAGTTGCATTACACAACATCCCAAGCAGAGAGATGGCAAAGATGAGCCAGGGGAGAAACTGTCTGCAGTCAAATGCAACTGCACAGGGAACCAAAAAGCAATGCCCCAAGCGTATTTTACACTGTCACCCACGGAAGGTTTGCAAGCTCCTGGCTGGAGCTATTCCTGCTCGGCAGCGCAGTGGGGGACGCCAGGGAAGAGGCAAAGCTGCTGCTGGGCATGTGGGATGAGGCGGGGGGAGCTCACTGCGAGGGACACGAAGATGCAAATGCAGGAAAAGAATCTCAGGAGTGGAAATTTGTGCAGAAAGAAAACAGGACAATGAGCTTGGTGGGAGGTGATAGGGACAGGCAGGAGGACGGATCAGAGGAAGGTTGTGTGGGCAGCCAGGGGGCTATAATAGCGCACGAGGAGATGGGCAAAATGGGCAGAGGTCTCGCACCTCTCAAATGAGCCATCGGACCACAAAGGGTAGGAGGACAGCAATTGGGATTAGCTGGTGACTAATGGAGGACCGTGTGTCCAAAAGCCGGTCCTTTGTCCCCCGTTTCCTTCTCCCGGTACACCAGTTGGCCTAACAAGAGATATTAACTCCCCTAACAAACCACATTTCACTAAGTATTTCTCCAAAGTGGAATTCAGCAGGAAACAGAGGACAGGCACAAAGAACGCATCCTCACAAACGCAGCCTCCACCCCATGGCTGGACACTGCCACCCAGACAGGAAACCCTCGTCCACAACCAGCGGAAAGAGAGGAGACAGCATCCTCCAGCCCCCACGTGTCACCCACCAGGGACCAACTCGTCTATATTGTTCTTTTCCCCCAGCCAAAACTATTCCATGAATTTGACCTTAACTTTTGTAATAGTTTGGGGGTGATGAACATGGCATTCTTGACGCAGCTAATGTTTGCGAAAAAAACAAATGAAAAAAAAGAAATAAATAAGCAAACACCCGGCCGCAGACTGCGCTTGGTTTCACTGTGGTTGACATTTACAGCCTACGGTGGCTGTGGTGAGGATGACAAAGCGGGGTGGCCAGCGGGGCTGCCGGGTAGGGCGCCGTGGGCAGTGGCGCGGAGCCAAGCGAGGGGCTGGGTGGGCACCCACCCTGCGGACACCCCTCCCGGCCCGCAGCATCACTGCAAACACTAACAGGCTCTTTTCCTGGAAGGGGCACCTCGGCTTTCCAGGTCATCACAGTGGCGGGATGTGCTTGCCTAGAAATTCTTCTGGAAAGGCATGGGGTTAATTTGGGGGGGGGGGGGGGGNTCTGGCAGAGCTAAAGCCCTGCCTGCCTGGTCTGCCTGACTTCCTACCCGACCTCGGGCAGGTCCCTCCATCCTTCGTCTGCCCAGACCATGGGCAAGGAGCTGCCCCAACACACACCATGCCTGGCGCAACGGGGCTGTCACCCAGCGGGGACCATCAGCCCCTAACACACCCATGACACTGGGTGGAGGACTCCGGGGAAGTGTTCTCTTAATTATTCATGAATCAGGACAAGCTTCCTAATTGGGAAAAGAAAAACTCTCGCTAGAGATCAGCTGCTCAAGATGCGTTTTGCTGATTGCTCCTAAGAGCAGAGAGAAGGGGTATGCGCCTCGCTTTCTCTGCAAGCTTTAAGAGCATGCAGAACAGCATTTGCGAGATAATTTGGTGGTCACAGAGGACTGGGTTTTATTCCCGAATTGAAAACTGGCTATTAAACATCATTTAAAGAACAAAATAAAAATAAAACAGCAATTTCATTTTTTATTCTCTCCCTGTTATCATCATTAACCTTCTACCTGCATAATAACCCTCTGCCAAGGATCTTCAACTGAGTAATAAAATTTTAGTACTTAAACCTTATCAGGGCTCTGGAAGGGAGTATTCTTCTCATTTCAGAGAGAGGGAAACCAAGGCACAAAGAACTGAAATGACCTGCTCAAAGTCACACTGAAAATTATTAGCCGAGCCAGGAATAGATTTCCTGAGCCCTGAACCCGGGGCAGCAGCGCACCCACAGGTACGCTGCTCTTACAGGCCAGCTAGCTTTTATGGAAACGTTTAAGGAAACATTTCCTTTCACAGACTCTGCCTGCTAATTTACTCCCAAGCTTTGTCACCCGTGAGCCAGACTGTCTTAGTTTTAGGCTGTCATGGAGCAACTCAGCCCCTTCCCTTGCTTGAGACAAACGCGCTTTCAGCAAATAAATATCTCTGACAACACAGAGCACCCTGCTACATGCTGGGTAAAAAAAAGGCTGGAAAAGGTTTTTCTGTGGGTCCCTGCCTACTGATTAAGTCTGATTGCAGAGACTTTGTCAAAGCAGAGGGCTTTGCATGGAGCCACAACCACGGGGACCGCCAGGGCTCTGGTGCAGAGGCAGGCTTTGCTTTCCTCACACCGCTTGTTCGGGTCTGCTCGGCGTAGCGGGGCAGAGCTGATTTTTCACCTAAATCCCCAATGTCTTGGGTCCTGCCTTCACGGGAGCCGGGAGGAAAAGGCAGAGAGGGGCAGAAGAGAGAAATGCAGAAAGGATGGGAGCGGGCAAGCACGGCGCAGGAGGAGAGCCGACCCTTGTTTGCTTTCCATCGCTCTCCGCTGAGAAACGGTTAACGGGTTGCAAGGTTTCCACCCTTCCAGGACGGAGCCTTTTCCTCCCCTTTCGAGTGCCCCCTGCCTTCCTCCTCCAGCGACTGGGAAGCTGTGACTGCTCCACACCGCTGACACCTCGGCTGCTCTGGAAACCCATGAACTGTTTGAGAAAGGTCAGCTGGCAGCCGCTGCATCCCTTCTCCTGCCTTCCCAGCCCGGACAGCCTCGGGCAGTGCAGGAGCCCCCTCTGTAGGCAAAGACCCACGTCTACCAGCATCCCCTGCTTCTTGACATGGTTTTTTTCAGCAACCCCCCCTCTTCGTCCACCCCAATCCAAGCCCCCTGCCACGAGGCCGGTGGGAAAGCAGGACTGCGGAGCTCCGTGCCAGCGGAGGGCCGGGTCTCTGCTCCGCTGCTCATTAATAGCTGGCCCCATTACACGCGACGTGAACCGAGGCTGGACATCCAGCAGGATGGCAGATTTGCCATCAAAACAGCCGACGCCTTGCCAGCTTGCTGTTGGCAAAATAAAACAAGCACGCCTCTGTACAGCTCTGGGCTTCGGTACATCTCCCAGGTCCGGAGCTGCCCTCTCTCCAACCTCTCCAAAGCAGTCACCAATTTTTCTTTGGTCTCTTGGCAAACCCGAGCTCCCCGGTACTGCATGAGCACCTTCCCCGTCCGTGTTATGGGGGCCTCGGTGAACTCCTTCACAGTACAACAGAAGGAAACCATCCACCCCTGACGTTCATTCTCCATCCTTTCTCCTGCACCTCCTCATCCCAGCACTGCACATCAGCCGGGTGAGGCTCCCCAGCACTGCCACAGCTCCCCCAAACCACAGCCTGAAACTCAGCTCTGGTTCAGAATGACCCCATTTGGTCTATTAAATATGCTGCAGATCCCCCCTTCCCCGGGCACTTGCTGGGACCAATTGAGGGGAGATGAACACCAGGCTGGAAGTAGCCGAGGCAAAATTCCTGCCTGGATGCAAGCAAGTTCCGTCCTTCCCAAAAGAGGAGCCTTTCTGGGGGTGGGAGGTTAGCAGCTGAGTCAAAGGCTTCTGGCAGTTGTTATCAGCCACTACTCCTACGAAACGGTTTGACCACAGCTTTTAAGAAAAAATGTGTGAATTCGCCCGTGTTTACTGCTCTCTGTCCTCACCACTTACAGTGCCTCCTCCTTGGAGATGCGCAGCCTGTGTTCATGACAGCCTTTTCTCGCACGGCCAGCCCTTCCACACCCCTCCTGCTCAGCCACACACCCGGCGTATTTGCCAGCAGCCTCGTCAGGATTCGCTAACCCAGAACAAGAACCCCCCGTTTTGGATGGTCTCTAGTTGGGAGAAACATATACCCCTACCCACTCCCGGCCCCCTCTGCAGGAAGCCCCAAGACGTGCTATCGCTCACGCAGACGTGTGCCCCATGAAAAATGGAGGGGGGGGGGGGGGGGGGGGGNGGGGGGGGGGGGGCAAAGCTAGGAAGGAAGATGATGAAGATCTAAAGTCGATTTGTAGGCACCCTGAAATAACTTGATTTCTCTAGTGTCCCGGGAGCACTTCTGTCCGAGACGTAACATTACTCATTTTCATTTGGAGAAGTTTCAGCATGTAACAAAAATATCTCCGGCTCAGTAATGAGGCAAGAAATCGTGCTTACGTAGCTGAGCAAGTAACATCACTCAACTTCCCTGTCCTTGCGGTGGAAGAAAAATGATTGGAGAATAAATTAATCCTAATAAATGTAGGGTTCTGATCAGGCATACATAACCAGCAGTGCATCTGCAGGATGAGCAATTGATGAAGTCATTGCTTCAAAGGTACCTTGATGCAATTAGTCACTTGTAAAATACGCAGCAGAGGAGAAAATCCCGCTCCTTTTGTTAAGGAGCATGAAAATGCTCCACGCATCGGAGTGATTTATGGGTTACAGAGCAGCAAAATTAGAGCGTGCGGCAATTAGGGTCGGTCCCTCAGAGATGAAAGGCCGGAGGGAGACGAATGAAAGGATGGACAGGACGCAGAAGGGCCAGATGAAGGCAAAATGCCAACGCCACGTTCCTGTGCTGTTGGTTTTTAACAGGGATTATTTCCCCTTCGCACAAATCATTGCGGGGGGGGCGGGGGGGGGGAGCGAGCTTCACATGTAAAACTGGTGCCACTGAAGATGAATCAAGTCATTAATCACCAGTGCAAGTATCTGTAATTAGAGCTGCCGGGAGTCACAGGAGCAAGAGTCAAAGGCTCTAACAGGATTATGGACAGAGCTGGATTGTTTTATGACTAATATTAGCAGATAAAGGGAATCTATCACGTGCTGGAGGAGGTCAGCCGATGAGCGCGGAGGGCAGGGAGGAAGGCATTTCCCATCCCCAGCCCCGCCGCCCGGCTTCCCTGTCCACTGCACCGCCTGCCCACCGCCGGACACGCAGAGAGGAGGGCAGAGGTTCGCCCCAGCACCCTCCTTGCGGGGCACCCCAGGGCGAGAGGACCTTCCCCGCAGGCACCGCAGCGCCCGGGGCGCAGGATGAACCCCCGGCCGAGAGCCGAAGGGAGCTGGCTGACCCGGCCGCGACGAAGCAGGGTCGGTCCCGGTGCAGCTCGGCGTGTTCCCGACGAACGCGCCAGCTGTTTGCGGCTGGAGGAGGCAGGCAGATGCCGAGCAGCCGATCCTTGCGGCGCACATCTGGGGCGAGTGGGGAGTGCCTGTCTGGCTACTCGCCTCCCGCCTTGCCCGGATGAACCGGGCAGCGTTCCTGCATTCCCCCCACCGCCACCGGCCGTCTCTCCAGCTCACACGCTCCCTTCTCCAGCCCCGTTCCCAACAAGCCCCAGCATGTCTCTCCACAGCCGCCCGCTTTCGGGACAGGAGGGAGCAGGGAGGCTGGGAGCTGGGGCCAGGCAGAGCAGGCGCCAAAAGTCCTCCCAGCCCCCCCCCGGAGGGGAAGGCGCAGCCTCTCTCTAGGTCTAGGGGCCCCAGCGCCCAATTTTAAGCAGCTATTGCTGCTTCTCTGAACTTATTCTTGAGGACTGGAAAGGGCCTGGGAGCTCTCAAAGAAAGTTCTTTAGCTTAATTAAGGAGACAACGGTCTCCTTAACAGGATGCCAAGACACAGCTGTACTGCCGGACACCGTCCTGGGGGCGCCTGGCAGAAGAAGCTCCATGAACCACAGGGCTGCGGGAGGACNCCCACGGCCACTGCACGTTGTCCCAGCAGGGTCCAATGTGCCCCCCGACACCCAGATGGGTTGGCCATTCCCCATCTGCTTGAGCTTTGCTCCAGGATGGAGCAGACCTGATGGCTTCTTTTAGCCATTGCTCCTGCCCGCCTTGGCCCCTGGCAGGATGGGCACATTCACCGGGGTTTGACACTCTCTCCATCTACCAAGATGACACCGAGGTTGTCTAGAGGAACTGGAAATTGAGATCTGAAAATAATCTGAAGCCAAATGTGAACTTCTGAGGCTTGAGAGGAGACATCACAGTAAATATTAACTGTACATTAATTTAGACCACTTGTTCTTAACTGGCTCTTCTGGATTTAGAGTTCACGCACAATTTTTGGCCGTTACTGCCGAGTGCCTCTGTTTCCCAGGCTGCACAATGAAGTTGGTGAGATTTATCAATTTCCACACATGACAGCACAGGATAAAGGCAAGTACCATCTGTGATTGTGTACCCGCTCTCCTCTCTCAGCACAGCCATGCTGCCAGCACCCGCACTCCTGCCGTCAGTGTCCTTATGAGTGTGCGCACACGTGAGTGTGCCACAGAGGGGCAGATGAAGAGTGGGGTCCCTCAGCCAACACTCCTGACTCCACTGTCACCCCAGGCGTATGTTCAGGGACAGTGCCAGGGAAACAAAGAGTGAGCCTTATTAACGCCAGCAAATTGACCTTGCTGCATAGGACCATGGGTCGCTCTGCAGTTGAAATTCAGGTTTTCTCAGTGGGGGTAATGCTCATATTGGTGAGGCCAGTCCCAAGGACAGCCCAGCCAAGGATGGCAGAATGACTGTAGGAGGTGGGCTGCTATGCAGCCGTTCCCAGGCTCCGAGCTCCAGTGGGGTATTTCCTATCCCAGTGTCACCCTCTTTCATCAGGGTGAGTCATCAGACCACCACAAAAAACCTCAGCACCTTGCTTCTGTAGTCACAATCAGAAACTTCCTTTATTTAATTAATGACCATCCCCTATCTGTCATCTCACTGTTAATAAAAAGAAACGAGGGCTGGAAGGAGTGCTGCAGACCAGTGCCTGGAGCCAGGCTTGTATCAGCAGAACTCCTGTCCAGTAGCGCTGCAGAGCTGCTCCTGGACACAGCACGCAGGAACGGGAGAAGGTATTAACCCACACACCAAAAAGGTCTCCAGCATAAAAGCGGTGGCTCCCCTTCTCCAATACCCCTTGGGATGCTGCTTCAGCACAGCATCCCTAATCAGTACAGCTCTGAAACACTCGTTTGGCCACAGGGACAAACTCATCTCACTAGCTCTGACTGGACCAACGTGACATCCTTCCTCAAACACATCTCTCACATGGGACCGATGAAAGCATGCACTTAAATGCTCACTGCTAAAATGATCCCCTCTGGGATGTATCACCCCCTTCCCCACAATTGGCATGACATGTGCTAGCAAGAAGAGAGATCTTGCTTGGTCCAAACAACACCAGTTCAGAACATGAAGGTTTTTCTATGCCAGGGTTCCTGGAGATGTGACGCCCATTTGAAAAAAAGATGTCTCCTCTGCAAACAAGCCCCAGTGGCAGGTCAGCACCACCCACCCCTCCCTCCGGCAAAAGAGAGGTCATGGTCCGGTTCTCTGGAAAAGCAGGATTACAGGGGTGGAAAGAGTTCAGACACAGTCGCTCCCAGCAAAGACCAAGTCAACCTGATGCTGAGATAAGACCGCTCCTTGACCCCACCACACAGGTCCCATCAGTGGGAACCCAGCGGGAGAACGCTGCAGAATATCCACTCTATCCCCCATAACCCAAACTAGCCGCAGCAGTATTTCCTATTATGTCTCCATAACCTAATCTGACCCCCTCTAGGGTCTCCAGATTAATATCCGAGAAAGCTCACAAGTCCAATCACCCAATTACAGGGAGGAAAGGTTTATCCTATCTAAACAGCATGAAATGTAACAGACCCAGCTGCCCCCTCCCTCCTAAGAGCCAGATCTCAATCCCTAGCAAGCTGAACAAACTGGGAAGGGGTCACGGGGGAGATGGGGAGGGTCTCCCCCTGCTCTTGTATCACTTGAAACCTGCAGGAGGAGCAGCTATTTTAATTGGCAAATCCCCTGACTCGAGGTTAAATCCCTCTCCATTTTTCCTTAACTTCCCTCAGCCCAAAGCAACACGGGGAATAGAGGACGTGCCCCACCTTGAGCCGCTGCCCAACAAGAGGAGCCCCCATTGTCTCGGTGAACAGGGAGGCAGGGGACGATGGTCCTCAGGACACGCAGCGTACACAGCCCAGCTTGGGAGATGCAGAGACGAAGGGCTGGTATCACCATGTGCCATCTAACACAGATGCGCCTGGGGAACGGTGTGGGTTAGCGCAGCCTTGATGCTGGCAGGGCAGAGCAGGCAACGGGCACGATCACAGCCCAGAACGACAGCAACGTCCCCACAGTACCTCCTGCACTGGGGCTGAGAGGTTTCAAACAGGACAGAATAGGCTGTCCCAAGGCAGCCTTTGTGCCTCCTTGGATCCCTTTGCTATCCTTATTTGCTTCCAGAGAAGCGTGGAGGGACACTGTCTAACTTTTTGGATTGTATTTCAGCCACCTGACAAAGCTGAACGCATGGGAAACCTCAACAGCAGCCAGAGGAGTGGAAAGCAGATTCCCTATCCCGCTCAGGATCTCATCTCATGCTTTGGCTAGAATGAGAGGAACATGCAAAATCTCCAGAAAGGTCCTAGCCTGGCAGGGAATCCCAGCCTGGGTGTCACTCGGAGCCTATCCAAAGGGAAGACCTGTGTTTTTTGCTCAGCAAGCACGCCCGAGTTTCCTCCCAGAGCCGGGTTGTGTTGCATCCACACATGCCCCAACAGCCTAAATTTTCCAAGAAGCTCCGGGCTGCATTGCCAAGTGCCAACTTTGCAAGCGCAGACTGAGCCTCCCTCCAAATGCCAGCCACAATTTATTGATTAGAAGAGCCTGTCCAGTCAACAAAGGCTCCTACGAAAAGGTTCCACTGANTAGCTCCGGGCTGCATTGCCAAGCACCAACTTTGCAAGCGCAGACTGAGCCTCCCTCCAAATTCCAGCCACAATTTATTGATTAGAAGAGCCTGTCCAGTCAACAAAGGCTCCTACGAAAAGGTTCCACTGAACTGCACTTGCATGCCATGATCCGTCTGACTGTGTTAGCAGCCTTCGCTTTTGATGCTTTCTGACAAGATGGATTTGTGGCCTTGACTTTTCCAGATCAGGAGAAACTTAATCCTAGAGGATAAAATTACAGACCAGTAAAAAAACTCCATGACTGGCCTCATTAACTGCCGTTTAAGAAGTTCAGAGCCTTCTCAGCTAGAAGGGAGCATCTACAGCTGTCCTTCGCTTTGAGGGAGAGGTAGCTCTGAACAGACAGCACAAAGCCCTTGGCAAACACTCTGCTCTCAAAGTGCACGACATACCCGTGGCACCATCCAGGCTGCTCCGTCCTCTGCAGTCAGCAGGGAATGGGCAGAGAGTCCCAGCTCTCCACTTATGAAGTGGTTAAGGAGAAAGCAAAGAGAATGCCCAGTTCTGTCTAAAAGGTGTCTGGGCAGATTAAAAAAAAAAACAAAACCCAAACCAAAAAACAAACAACCAAAAAATCTGGAACAACCATATGGAAATGTGAATTAATGAAATATTTCAGCAACTGACTCAATCCTAATTGAGAGCTGAGAACCCTCCACCTCCCTTCTGCTTTCCAGGATACAAAAATGACACTGGTAGGTGGAAATAACTACAGCTGTCCCAGTGGGAGAGAAATCAGTGAGCGTAATGGCCAAAATTAAGCACTTGCTTGGTGCTATTACACAACATATCCCAGGAAGCAGCTTCCAAAAACTTGACCTTCTCTTCAGAGGCTTTTTGAATCATCCTTCCTTTTGCTAACAAGTGAAGTGGATTCAGCACTCAAGAAGGGTACGCTGGGTGTTGAAAACATCTCTACCCATGCGCTGGTTACAGGAGAGGCAGCAGCAGTGAGAGCTTCCACGCAGCAGCCCTTCCCTGCCCAGGCTCCCTGCACACAGGCGTTCATGATGAAGCTCTGCTGCATTTCCATCCCCAGCACATAAGCGAGCTAGTCCTCATCGAGTGGTGGTTGTGATCAGCCAAACACCTGCCCACCGAGAAACCAGCTGAGATCCACCAAGCAGATCACCTGAGCTGGTAGAGACAACCAAGCACTGAGTTTAAGACTCACCAGCTCCTGACCACCATCATCTACTTTGGTGTTGTTCAAGGACCTCTTTTGAACACAAGTCAAACACACAGATGCCCCCCGAAAGAGCTGCCTTTCGCTGCCAGGCTGAGCACTAATCTTCCTGACCACCGGCATCGCTGCGCTGAGAGCGGCAGTCTGGGATCATAGATAGGGAGAGTAGAAGAACCACTGTTCTGAAACCAACAGGTTTGTTGGTTTCCAAGTCTCAGTTTGTGATCCACCAGCTGCAGAGCCTACATCCCCTGGGCCAACCTACACATCAAAAATCATCGACAAAAATGGCACCTAAGCTAACACAGGTGCCATAGCGCTCTACATAGAGAGAGCTTTGCCTCCACAGGGCTTTACAGAGGTAGTCAATACCATCAGCCATACCAAAGATCATTAGCATCTTTAACAACTGGTTTAAACACTTGTGCTTTAACATCCTCCACGCTACGCTGGCATGAATTAAAACTCTGGATGTTCATGTATTTACCCAGCTCCTGGCTGGACCTGAAGCTCCTACAGCTTTCCAAGGGCAGTATCAAGCCCTCCTACTCTCTCTGGTGCCCAGCCTTGGAAGTCAGGACTCTAAAGATGATTTTAAAGCAACCTGATTGTATGAAGATTCCACTGACTCCTTACTGACAGGCACAGTATTTGTCCTGGCCAGACCATTTTTTCTCTTCTTCTTCCAGCCTATCACTGGTTTTCACATGACAGTAGCAGCACAGCTTGCACACAAGAGGGTGTACTGGAAGCGACGGTTGCCATAGCTATATCTATCCAGCCTCGGCCGTCCAGACATGTCAGAGCGATGCTCTACAGAACAGAGTTAAGTTATAAATAAGATACTCTCAAGCCTCAATTCAGAGCACTACTTGCAAGTGTACAAAACACTAAGCCTTCTGGTTTGACCTCTTTCATTTTCTTTTATAGACGTGATGCGTATTCAGAGACTCCTCTGCGGTACAGCCAGCATTGCTCCAGAGAAGCCTGTAACGCCGGCGCGGTGACGTGCACGTCCTATATAACCATACCCTCAACTTCTGTACATCACTCTGCTCAGTCTTTTCTCCAGACACCCTCCCCAGCTCACCTGCCAGCTCTTCACACCACACTGCTGTACACAGAGGGCCCTAATACACGAGAGCACTCTGAGCAAGCTGCCAAAACCTGATTCTCCTGCTCTGAGGTCTACGTGATCCCCAACAAGCTCATTCAGCAGGCTGTGTTTCTGGTCTCCTTTCTTCAAGGATTACAGTCTGTTCTGGATGAAGGCTACGTCTTCTTACGAGCGTGGTCACTGCCCAGCCAAAGAGACCCAGGAGCAGCCAGGATCCCTTGACGACATGAGAAATAATAAAGCTTGGGAGTCCCTGCTTAGACCTCACCTGTCCTTCTGGCACACAGCACCTCACGACTGACAGCACCACTGCTGTATAAAAAAAATAAATAAATGAGCAGTATACTTTGTTGTATACTTTTTCNATTAGACCTCACCTGTCCTTCTGGCACACAGCACCTCGCGACTGACAGCACCACTGCTGTATACAAAAAATAAATAAATGAGCAGTATACTTTGTTGTATACTTTTTCCAACTAATACCCCACAATACCCCCAAGTACATCAGCCCAGCTGTCGACACACACCGAGCTCTGAAAGAGGTACCACAGAGAAGAGAGAGGAAACCACAGCGTAAGAGCCTATGCAGAACAGGATGGAGGATGATGGGCTGGCAGAGAAGTAGAGCCAAGTAATCCACCTTTCGTGATCTGCTAGCAGCAACACAGAGCAAGCCACGCATTGTGGCAATGTCACACTCACACTCGCCGTCACCCTCAACCACAATGACAGCAAGCGCCGCTTTGTTTCCCTGCATCCTCCCAGTCCTACCCACTTGACACTGGAGTACAAGCAGGAGGCGGCAGCTTCATGCTCAAGGAGCACCGCTATGATGTGCTTTGCACAGGGGTACAGGGCTGACCACCTTGTTGGCAGGGAATAACTGGGAGGTGCAGCGTGGTCCAGTGGTCAGCACGTGGCTCCTGACAAAGGAGCGAGTGCAGAGCACGAAGCTGGGGGGGGGATGCAGGACTTGCACCCCCCTCTGCTCTTGGAGGCGACTACTGTTCGACGATGAGGCTCTCATGCTGAGGTTAATTCACTGCCCGGCTCTTGTGACCTCAGGGAAAACATTTTAAAGACATTTTATCTGTGCCTTGGTTTTTTTCCTCCATCTGCACAGCAGGGGAGAGCCCCTTGCATGATCTGCGGGAGGAAGGGTCTGACTTATGAACAGCAAAGTGCTTTGAGATCCTCCCGCGGCTCACACGCTGAAACCACCAGCTCCACAGGCCTCCTCGCCCTCCCCTACGCAGGTGCATGGTGGCCACCCACCGAGTCCCCTCCCGAGAGCTGGGGCCCAGAGGCATAGTAGGAGCTCGGCACCATCCTGTGGCCCCCGGGGTTGATCTTGGTGGGGAGCCCCACCAGCCTCTGTTTGATCGACGTGTGGTCGGAGACCCGGCAGCAAACAGAAAAGGGCAAGAGGGGAAGAAAACCTCACCGGGGAGAGGAACGTCAAGAAAGGGACTGAGGAGGTCCCAGAGCTACAAAGCACCACAGCAGCGACACGGCCACCACCCCAGGAGGGACGCAGACCCCTGCCAAGCGCATGGACCCCAGTCCATCACACAGCGAGAGCCCAGCTTCTCGTCCTCCCCCAGCTGTCCCCAGGCCTGCTGTGTGTGTGCTACAAACACATTCAAAGCACTATTTTATTTTTAAACCTTGCATTATGCACGCTCACAGCAGCCGCCTCAACCTGCACCGTCCGCAAGGTGGGTCTGACCTCCCAGGCGGGCCCCGGAGAAGGTCCAGGTGGTGTTAAACCAGGCCCAGGTCTGCCTGCCCCCAGCCGAGGATTTCACTCGTCATCTTTCAGATGCTGCCTCCCACCTCGGCTTCTTGGCTCCCAAACCTAAAACCAGGGCAAGGATCCTTCGGTCCTTCTACCCGTCGTGGGCTGAAGGATGCAGCACTCCCCAGGCAGGGCCATCTGAGCGGTGGGGCTCAACTCATCCAGGGGACCTTCTAAGCCAGGGCCACTACAATAAGCAATGGCAATACCCCCAGTCCTCCGTCCAGCACAGGCAGGGACACAGCCTGGCTACGGCAACCAGAACTGAGACATAAAAAGCACTTTGCACTGCGGTCATGTTATCCCCTCGTCCCTCCCCCTCATCCCCTTCGGAGCTTCTTAACTTCAGAAACCTTCCTCCAGAGGAGTGTTGGAGTGACAGAAAACATTTTCCAAGCCTAATATCAGTTCCAGATGTTCACAGCCATTTCAGTTTGTACCTCACCCTGTAAAACACATTTCTCCCTCTCCCTCTCTCAAGTGCAGCGCCTGCTTCGTCCATGACATAATGCGCTGGCGGGCTCGGCCGCGCACACACGCGCGCTCGCGCCCTCTTCGAGAGCCCCATGTTCAAACAAAGAGCATCACTCAACTACAAAGCCATCGCACACATGGAGTTATGAGTAATTTCACAAGTTTTAATAAACAGTTTGGGATGTAATTGCTCTCCGTCTTCTCCGCTGGCTCCCGAGCGGAGTGCCGCTCGCTCCCCGCACGCTGGTGTTGAAAGCGTGGTTTGTTTCGCACACAAGTTCACCTCCTATTAGCCTCAGATGGTCCAAGGGCTGTGTTTTTCTAAGCACCAGTAATATGCCTCTTTAAAAAGCACATACAGCCGGGGGCAGCCGACCCATGCGAGCTGCCGGCTCCTTCTGCCCCATCCCACAGCATCACCGCCCCGCACGGAGCCTGGCAGGGGGCAGCGGGGATGCACCTTAGACCAGCCTCAAAAACTCCCTCCTGTCACTGCTCCAAGAAGAAGAGGAGCAAATATTTTCTGGCTCAAGGGAAAGGCTACATCTTCCAGTTGCAAAGCAAGGGGGAGGCCAAGGAGTTTTGCAAGGGTGAGAGACTGGAGGCTTTTGGGGCGCAGGAGGAAGGCAGAAGACAGGTTGGGCAGGGGCCAGGTACCATCTACCTTGCTATGGGGCTGAAGAGCAGGTTGGCACAGCTCTAGCCCCAGCCAATGCCAAGAATCCAAATAAGAAATGACTACAACTACAATAAAATAAACAAAACCCCCATACAAGGACAAATAAGCCACACATTTAAACTCAAGAGATCCAAGGGATGAACAGCAGCAGCCTCGAGAGCCCTCAAACCTTGCAGGATCCTCCCAGCCCGGCGCTGCCACGCTCTGCGGATACCCGTGGTGCACCTCCCAGCAATGGGAGCAACCCGCTCCCACATGCCCATGGCCACGAGACTCATGGGGAAGGAAGATCTACCAATATCCACCGAAAGCCATCCAAATTTCCTATCACACCCCCCCCTCCCAAGGCTTACTTCTTGTGGGGTTGACTTATTTTGTTTGCGGATGCTGCTCAGATGAGATGGAGATATGGTGCAGCATGACGGGTGGGTGATGGTGGGGAGGGGATACCCATGGTAGGATTTTTGGCCGGGTGAAGCACAGTACCAAGCGAAGCCTTTAAGAGCTGTAGCAGTCAGCATCTCTGCAAACCTACGCAAGGTATTTGCAAGAATCAAGTCATCTGGCATCAGGGGCCTGTAGGGTAAGAAAGGAATGAAGGCAGGAATGTTGTTTCGTTATAAACAACATAGAAAAAAAAAGGAGAGATTTAGGATTGGCTTTTCTCTTTAATTGTTAATGGGGTCATTCTGTCCCAAATGGTCCCCCAGAGCAGGGAGAGGGGAGGGCAGCTCCCCACAATGAATTCAATCGCCTGTCAAACACATGGCAGTCATAAAAGGAAAATAATAATAATAATCTGTATTTCCTACTCTGGCTGCCAGGCAAAGGTCCAGCCACTTCAAAGGAGAAACCCCACGTTTCCCCAGTCTGGCCTCACCTGACCGATGTGTGAGCAATCTGGAATCCCCATCCAAAACAAAGCCCCTCCTTTGGTGGCTTGTTTTCTTTCTCCGTTACTGGAGGGTGCCCCTCCAAGATAAAGAACAAGCCTTCTTCCATGCCGGGAAACTAGAAACATAACCCAGGGGCCATGGCCACACTGGGCAGCTCTGGAAGTGGATGCTGGCAAGGTGTAGGAGAAAGCTCCCGCAGGACAGGACTGGTGTATGAGCCAGGAACCAGAGCTCATTCTTGCGGGGGTCTCCACAAACAGCCGGGGCCCCCCAGGATGTGGGGCTCTGGTTCTCTCCGGCAGGAAAAGTCCAGCTCTTGCAGCACAAAAATTTTGGATATGGTGGTAAGAGAGGCTGCAGAAACAGAACAGATGGGCCTGAGATGAACAGAGAGGATGAAAACTTCCCTGTGGCTGTGAGCTGGAGAAGTTTGCTCTGTGGCAGCAGACAGCTTGGCCCAGAGGGTCTTACAAAATTAGCGAGAAGAAAAAAGCCACCACCACAAGCAGAGAAAGCTTCCAACCAAGACCTAAGGACTGCGTCCGTGCAACTCCGGATCTCGCACTGAATGATCTTCCTGAAATTGCCTTTCCGACAGGGAAACACAGACAAGCATCTTGCCAGGATGTCCGGGAAGCCCCTGCAAGACTGCAGGAGCGCAGCAAGGTTCCCCCCTCCGATGCCAGCCATGTCCCTGTGTTCGGTCTGGTCCCTTGCCCTTGCAGGCAGCCTGCACGTGCACACCTCGCATAAGCTGACCAAGCTCCACCTTCAAACAAATGAGGTTTTTAATGACCCAAAGCGGTAGCTGTTACAGAGCCTTGCTCCAATGATGGGTGGAAACCCTCTTCTTATGTTCCCTTACCTGGGGGAGGTAAAATTCAGCACTGCAAACATCTCGGGGAAGGAGCCCTTCACACAAAGGTAAATCTCCGCTTTGGTCAACAACACTGGTTGCCCCGGACACGTCACATGAGCTACTTTAACAAACAACATCCAAAATCCTTGAGCAAAGAGCAGCAGGAGGTTTTGCCTGGCTTTCCATGCAGCAGTAGCATCACTCAAGGTCTCAAGTCTAATACTGAAATACATCATTGATTCACCCAAATCAAACCCCATCCTTCACACCACTCCACCTTGCCCAGCAGCTCCTAGAGCACGGCTTGAATTGCTGACAAAGCTTTTGCACTGCACAGAGCGCTCAGTCCAAGCCTGAGAGCTGGGAACCAAACTCCAACTCAGGGAAGTTTCACGTTCCCCCGGAGATGTTTTGTACCGCTTAAATGATCCCTCTAAATACTTCAGGCTTTAAGTTACTTCAATAGGTGTGCAAGGCAACTTAAAGGGTCCTTTCAAAGGCTGGCACACAGTGAAATACTTGCTGGAACGGACCAGTAAAGCCCTTGAGTTGTTGAGGGCTGACCTTCCTCCCACACCCACCATCCTGTAGCGTTTGAGACCAATCAGATCAAACAGTCGCTTCAGTCAGAAACTCCAGCTCATGGCTTTCCTACCCAAAAAGGGCAAATCATTTCCTTCTGCCATGCTGCATTTTTGTATTTCCCCTTCCCCTCAAATAGCCATGTCTGCAAAAGCCTTCAGAAACCTCTCTGCAATAGAGCAGGTTTGATATCTCACATAACACCTTGGCTTGACAAAAGCAGCAGCTCCCAGCCAGGCAGGGCGCAGGACGCATCGCCATGCACGCCCTGCACCGAGAGGAACCTGCCCACGAAGCTGCACCCACCTGTGTAGAGGTCCGTGTCCGTGTACTCGTCCACTTTCTTGTGCTGCAGGACGTAGTCAGACACCTTTGTCCCAATGGCGGGCTGCACGTCCAGCCACTCCAGAGAGACCACGGTGCTGGAGGGCTCCACGTTGGGGGAGAGGCGCAGGCTGGGCAGGAGACAGGAAAGAAACCACGTAAGATATCAGCTCCCTTTCTGGGGAGGAATCCACCTCTACAGGCAGCACAGCCCCTGGCAGGGCTCACGGTCACACGCAGACCCACAAGGACAGGGGGCACAAGGGGAGAGTGCATAGGTGAGCACAGAAGAACTTCCAGTTGAAGTTCAGTTGGGCGCAGCCTATACAATGTGTGTCCTTACCTCCCCCTGCTCCTGGAAAAGCCTAGGTCGTGCAACCACACAACCCCAGATATCCCACCTAAAGGAACCTCCATCTCCTGGGAGAACTACTGAACTTCAGCAGCCCTGCGGGGACCTGAGGACCAGCTGCCCAGGAGCAACAGAGAAGGGGAAGCTCCAGCTTAACCTTTGCACAGCCCAGCAGGGCTGAGCCTGCAGGAGGGGAGGGTCTGGTCCACATTGCCGGCGAGCAAAGGCGAGGGAGGGTGAGAAGGGGCAGGTGTGGCTGTGAATTTACCCAGCTGCAAATGAGCGAATCCCTGGTGGGTGTGAGCAAAAGCCAAAGCAGGGCAGCTGTGCAGGAGCTCCTGCCCGGATCAGGGACCACGTGAACAGGGGCGAAGGCAGAGCAGCTTTGTGCTCCTGGCCGTGCTAGCGCAAAGGCATCCGCTGCTCTTTGCAGCGGGGTAAACGACAACACAACGTACAGGGCTATGGAGAGTCTGGCTCCAAACATACGAGCGTGTTTGTTGAGCTCAGGATGGGAAATGAATCCCCTCTGAGGATATTGGCTCGCTAAGAAGGTGTTCTGCTCCTTGTGGATCACTGGAGCCAGTCTTCCTGCTTTCTCAGCTAATTTCCCATCAGCTTGCTCCCGATTTGCTCTTTCTCTGACAAGCCACAATGAATTGCACTGTAATTCCATTTCTTTCAACATTTGAAATCCCATTCTACAAGCCCTGCTAATCAGGTGATGAAAATCTATAAGGAAACCTTCCAGGGCCACAGCCGGAGCCAGGATATCCTACAGGCATCAGTCACACGGTGAGGAGCGCCGGACTGCGGCCCTGGGGCTCGAAGGCCAGAGGAAGGAGGTGCCCGTGGGCAAAGCCTGCGGGAAAGGGGCTGGTGCTGGGGGCCGTGACCCGCGGGAGGGGCTCGCACCGATACGTACACAGGCGGAGGGAGAGGGCTGCAGTTCGGAAGTCCGTTCTCATCGAAGGCGTTGAGGTCACACCTGCACCAGTCTTCGATAACATCGCCTTTCCCCGAGCACCAGTATGAGCTCATCAGGGCTCCCTTGAAAGCCTGACGGGAGAACAAAAAGCATGAACACGTGTGCTAAAGACTCGGTGAGATCCAGCCAGTGGCGCAGCCGTGCGGTGCTGAGCATCAGGGGTGCCTGTGCACAGAGCTCGGGGATCGGGAGACACAGCAGGATCCCCTCCAGCCCTGCCACTGGCTCTCTGCGTGGCCCTGGGCAAGTCCCTTCACCTCCCTGTGCTTTAGCTGCCACCTATCGAGGGATGCAGGTTCATCCCTGGGTAGCGCTTTTGGTGTGGGGACGGGGAGTGTCTGCACGATGCTTCGCACAGAGGGGACCTCCTGTGACGGAGGACTGAGCTGCCTGAGGAAGCACAAACGACAGCCCGTTTGTGACACTGGAGATCGTACGTAGGGTACCGTTACACTGCGGCTGGGCACAGTGAAACTCTTCCATAAGCCCATCCTGTAGCTGTTTGGGTCCCCACTAAGAATAAAGTCATTCCTACACCCCCAACAACACAGACCACTGCCAACCTTCTCATGGGTTTGATATTTATATGAGCTGCCCTCCTGCAAGCAAATTGCTGCTTTATCTGCTCGCATAAAGAATACTCACAAGGAAAACAGCAGTATCTGGAAGGAAAAAATAAAATCCTGCAAAATACTTGCAGGCTGTCCCCAGCCTGACCCGGAGCCCTCCCGACCGCTCCTAATGATGCCAGTGGATGCCCAGAATAACAGCTGTCCATCTGCTGGGGTCTGAGGCTGAAACACACTGACTGAATTCCTAAAGCCCTTCAGATCTAACTCCTCACTGTCTTCCCTGTGCTCATCCCGCAGCTTGGGGCGCTCGGTGTTGGTCCCCACACTGCAGGACGGGGTGTTCTTCGCTCCATACCCCGTTGTAGTTCAGACTTCACGGTGATTTCTCCTGCTACCTTTGCCTGTCGTGCCTAATTAAACCTCCAGCTTGGAAGAAAGCGTCTCTCCCTGCACACACACACGGCCAACACTCAACCCGACCCTGGGAAGCCACAACGCCCTGCTAGAATAATCGTAACACCAAAACTTCATCCACTAAAACAAACCTCTTTGTAATGCTGTTGACCTTTTAAAAAGGCACATTTCGGGGCCGAAACGCCTTCACAGGTCCTCATCCACGTAGTGCAGCCTCGCTGCCAGCCTCCGCGCAGCCCAGCTCCCAGCAGCACCATTCCGCCCATTCAAAGCCGCCTGCGGATGCCTGGCCCCGGCGATACCGATACCGCTACCGCCCGCGCCGCCAGGTTACGCCTTAAAGATAAAACCGTGCCCTTGGAGGAGGACAGGGACGGCTCCAGCGGCTGCGGCATTTAGTAGAAAACTCTAGGAAAAGCGCCATCCCGGGGAGGTTTCTGAAAAGAGGAGGTATAAATAGAGCCTGACGTCAGGGCTCCCATTGTCCGGGGTTTTGTCGCTCTCCCCGAACACCCCCAGCACCTTTAACGAGGCGCCTCGAGGCTCTCGCGTCTGAAACATTTTCTGCTTCCAGGCATTTACAAAATGGGACTGTTCCAGAAGGGGGAAAAAAAAAAATTAAAAAAAAAAAAAGGAAGGAAAAAACATGTGAAAGAGAGAAAATGTGACGTTATTTTATTTTCTTCTTTAGAATGTAATTGAAGCGCTGGGCTGGAAAGGACATCTCAAAGCAACTGGAGAGCAGGGAAGACAGAGAGTTTATCTGACATGTGGATAAATGGGTGCAGATACACTTCTGTAGAGAGCAGCGGGTCTGCGCAGGGTAGAACCAGAAAGCGATGCATGTAGGTGGATGGGGAAGCGTGTGCTCTCCCTAGGAAGCAGGATAAATACACACGTTGTGGGTGCGTGTGTGCACAGACATGCCCTGTGGGTGAAGACAGACGTTGGGTGATCCCTGGCAGAGCTGTACCATCACACCGACGGCACCGTGCCGCTGTCACCCTGTCCCCAGCCCCGCTGCCCGCCGCTCTGCACGCTCCCTCCCTGGCCACTACCCCGGCTCCTCCCTGCACATCCCCAACCCAGGGAAGAAATCCAACCCGCCCCATCCATGCCCTTTAGCCAAATCCAATAGTCAATTCCTTCCTTCTATTTTCTTTTTTCCGATGGTAAGTGCAAGGCTGGATGAGCAATCCCCTCTGCTCTGCCTGCCCGGCCTCACGCACATTTTAATTAGATCCTGCAGGTACCCAGCCGTCATCTGCCTTGTGTCAACCTTCACACAAACAAGGTTAGCTAATCGATGCGTCCTTCAATTGCACTCATTAAGGCAAGCGCACCTACGCGCACTAACCGGGTTACTCTGCGCACGGCTGCTGCCTCCATCCAATTTCCAGCAGCCGGCTGACACTGGGGCTGGGCTGGGGTGGCCGGGCAGCCAGCACTCACCTTCCCTTGCTTTCCAGTGGGATTTCTAGCCTGTGGTTTCCAGGATTTTCCCATCAGCACCGGGGACCGCGTGTTGCAGGCTGGGGAAGTGGCAAGAGCAAACTGATGGGGGGGAAACGGGTAAGATCGTGCAGAAAGAAGGGATGAACCACCCCACACAAAGATGTTCACCATCACTTTAGGAGGCTCTATATCCTCCCTGGGGACACCAACCTGCTCGCCGAGGACATGCACTTGCTCTGCAGAAACTTCAGGAAAAACAGAGTGGCTCAGTGAGGTTTGAGGACTCTTGTGGTCCTCCCAGCCCTGAAGCCAGGTATGGCTTTTGCTGTAGTTCACACAGAGCCCACCCTTCCTTCCCTCACCTCCCCCAGCCCAGTCCAGGCTCTGGCTGCGGTGGCAGAGGCTGCTCTCAGGCCCTGGTAGAGCTCAGCAGTGGAAGCTGCCTTCCCTTGCAAAGGCGATAGCTTTAACCAGCCCAGCCCCAAAGGCGCGCTGTAGGCATGTGCTGCTCCACAGGTGGCAACCACATGAAAACCTCTCCTTCCTTTTCTCCTTCTGACAGCATTGCTCAGGAGCTGCAGGACTGCTCACACAAACCCAGGGGAATGGCAGCTGACACCTAAACCCAATGGCACAGGAAGACCAAGAGCAATGGAAAAAGGATGCAGCAAAGGTGCTGAGACCCATCCCATGGGCAGCTGCAGCCTTCAGGAGAGCTGCAGACGGGTACGCACCGCGACCTCCTTGGTCTGCGGTGGCCAAGGACAACCTTCCCCTCCTGCCTTGGAGCGGGCACCTCCGTATCTCCTGTCCTTCCCTGCTGCCAGCTTGGAAACGCGCAGCAAACACTCTCCTCCCTGCCAAGAGACAGCACGTACAACAAGAAGACCATCTCCAACATGACCATCTCCACATCAGATGCTTCGCCATGGTGGTCACGCCAAGCTACCGAGCTGGGAAAACCCAAGAGACTCTGGAAACACGAAGGGCTTCCCAGGAGCAGCCCTGCCTGCTGGGGATGGCAGAGCAGCCCCCGACGTACCATCCTGCGCTCGCCAACCACTCCCCGGGATCTCAACGCCGCTCTGTGCCCTAAGGCAATTTTATCTTTCATTTAAAAGTATCCAAATTGTATTGTTTCCCTGTGAGTCAGCCCATTTAGTTTATGTCCTTCAGTGCCAGAGGGGAAATTTATGAGATGAGAAACTGGCTCGAAACGTTTATTTTCTAGATGACGAGTCATGCCATTAGATATATAGCATTATGAATCATAGGAACAGCATCTAATTTGCTCTTAAAGGTATAATAGGTCTGACTCCCCACACCCATACACACACATATATTGGATTGATAGTTCCCCCATAGGATGGCTAGTTCATTTGTTTTGACATGAGCAAGACTTACAGGACCATAAAGTCCCATCTTACCATAAGTTAAGCCTATTCATAAAAAAAATATTAGGGAAACGAATGATCAGCTAAGCACATTTATCCTACACTCGATTGCATATGGATCTTTCTCCTGTTGTTATTTGTGCTCAGGGGGAGGCCATTTGGCCCCGTTTTATAGCTTAGACGCTCTGCAACAGAATATAGAAGAACATTTCCTTTGTCCTCTGTTAGACCTGGCTGATGGAGGGAGAAGCATTAAGTTATTTCTGACCGTGGGTTTTCTGTTAACATCCCTGGAGAGGTAAGTTATAGGACATGAAGGAACCTTTGAGGTCAGCATTTGCAGGACTCAGCACGCACCACGGGGCCTGGTGTTTCCAGATGGTGTATGGGAAAGGGCATGTGTTGGGTGCTTATGTGTGTTTGAACATCTGGCCTTCTGCATGGCTGACAGGGATATGAAAATCTGGCTCGATTGCTTCTTTGAGTCTAGTTTTCTTTGTGGTGGGTATGCACACCTCAGTTTCTGGAAAAATTAGAAAGGAAATAGAGGGAAATGAAAAAATAACCATAAATGATCATGCAGGCTGGACACAGATATCAGGTATCATGGAGATATCAGAGATGACCTAAAAGCTGCTAATTTGGTACATTTTGGGCTCTGCACTAGTTTCCCTGGTCTTCGTTTACTTGTTTGTTTTTCTTCTTCTAAATGTCGAAGGAAGAGAAGAAGAGCAGGAGCAGGCTGGTTCATGCCAGCGGACAGGCTCAGCCCTGTGTCCAGGGACAGGGCAGCCAACAGAGACATTCTGTCCCTTCCTTTTTGCAGGATGGAGATGGTGCCTGCACCACCACCACCACCTTCCCCAGGTGCCACCGGAGGAGGCAGAGGGCTGCCTGGCGAGGTGCTGCCCTGTTCTGCTTACCAGCAAACCCAGTCCCCCAGCGATGCCACCCCACACAGCGCCTGACACAACCGGGCCACTGACAGGTGCTATCGGACGCTGCCGTGCTCCAAACAGTCTGTAGGTAACAACAGCAGTACTGACTGTTCATCAAGGGAAAGAAGACTATGGGATGCAGGCTCAAGCAGGGGTTTCACAGCCTGAATGGGATGCTACCATGATGATAGGGTGGCAGGAGGAAAAGCTTTCCATGCCCTCACAGTAATGCTGTTCACAGGAGATAAACACCGCTCCTTGGTCTAGACATCTCTGGGAGGAGGGAAAGAAAAAAAAAAAAGAAAAAAAAAAAAAGTAGGAGAAAAACTAAGGATTTCCCAGGCCAGAGACTCTTTCCAGGATCATGCAGTTCGCGTCTGAAAGTCTGCTCCAGGTTCACAGCAAAGGAGGATGAAGTTTCCCTACTGCTGTTGGCAGGTGATCTCATCTTGTGCTGCTCACACCCTCCCTGCCTCCGGCTGCCTGTCCCCGGGGAGCAGGATCACCAGCACTTCATCCCGGGAAGGCACATCAGCGGTTTACCGGAAAGGTCAGGGTGCTGGAAGGGACCCAGGGTGGGCAGCATCCTGATTTCTGTTATTTATGGGATCCGAGAGAGCAGCAGAGGACACTGTAAAACCTGGCAGCAGGGGAAATAAAAGCCTTTGCGCTGCAGCGAGAGTCCGGTCCTGGGGAGCCGGCTCCGCTTTCACACCTCGGCTACAAAGCTCCCCATTATAGCCCGATCGGGGCGGTTACAATGCGGCTATTCTTCCCCTGGTAACGCGAGTCGGATGTGGGCTGGAGCTGCAGCAGGATGCTCAAGTGCGCGAGGAGGAGGAGAAGGGCCAATTAGCTGATATTAAAACAAAGCAAAAACAAATAAAAAAAAAAAAANCAAATAAAAAAAAAAAAACACACTCCAGACCAAAACAAAAAACTCACCTCAACAATACAAACACTGTCCCCATTCGCCCTGGCTCCCTTTCAGCTTTGGCAGTGGAAAAAGAAATCCCTGGCACCAGCTCTTCACGCCTTCAGGGGCTGCTTTGGGGAAGCCGTGTGTGAGCAGGGAGGATCGTTGTCCTCCAGTAGCTCTGCTGTCTGGTGCTTTATGGGGGCCAAAGTGAGCCCGTGGCCTCGGGGACGCCTCTCGCCCTGTCCCCAGAGCATCCTCAGCCTCCTCCCACCGCCCCAGATGGGCAGAGGATGTCAGGAGACTCAGCCCTGGGATCCAAGGTGATGGGAAGGGCCCAGGGATCTGCCCTCCTGAATGGGATTCAAGGGGTACGGCCAAACTCTTCCCTGAGAAATGAATCCCGGTTCGTCTTCTCCAGCCTCGGCCTCAATTCCTCTGTCCCTTGTCCTCAGGTGTACGTTTCTCCTAGTCCTGTTCAAGCCTAGGACTGATCTTCAGGCACGTCTCTGGTATCCACTTACGGAGATTTGCTTCCCTACGGGCTGAAGCAGGATGGCCACACAACGTTTACCCAACGGGGTCAAGGGCCCCTCTCCAAGGCACAGTCGTGGTTTCAAAGCCAGCAGCAGAGCCCAGACGATGCCCAACAAGGCAAACCTGCTGTGGGAGCACAGGGTCTTGGGGCAACAGCACTGAGCTGGGGTACCAGATTTCTCAGGTGTGCTCTTTTCCGTCTGCTCTGCCCTTTGAGGGCAACAGCAAAGTGGGGGGGTCTCAGCAGCAGCGATACTCTTGGATACTCCAGCTCCTTGCCCAGGTGCTGGAGACCCGCAATGGCGAGCCCAGTCTGCACAAACAAGGGTGGTCTCCCCACTGCCCTGACGGACAGGCACCGACGGAGGTACGATGGACGCGTTTCACCCCATTGTGGGCCCTTCAGACCATCCATCCTGGTAATTCAGGGTTGGTATAAACGCATAGAAGGGCTCCAAGTACACAGCCAGGGCACGGCTCCATCACGCTTTGTCTTACAAACAGCAAGTGCAAGACAACCTTGACCCCGAGACCTGAACAAGAACCACCAACAGAAGACATCAAAACCAGCCAGGCTTTGCACTTCTGCTGGAATACAGCCGTCGGAGCAAGCGAGCAGCAAGCGCACGGAGATCAGCTGGACCCAGGAGGAAAAGTGACACAAGTTCGTGCAGCGCTCTCTGAAACGGCCACTGCCGCTTTGCCACCATCGGTGTGAGCAGCTAGCCTGCTCCAGGGGGAGGAAGGACACGTGCTCCATCATCATCAGCGCATCCTTGGAGTGAGCTGAGAGTAAATAGTTTGAAGGAAGGAGGATGGGAGGGATGAAAGAGGCACTTCCCCTTCTCTTTGCCCCTGCTTGCCTTCTGGTCCGTGATAACTCAGCTGCCCGTCTGGCTGGGCTCGGGCAGACGCTGGAGCTGGCGCAGCGCTCCCCTGGGACACGAGCTGGGACACTCGCTGCCTGCAGCTCCCCTGGTCCTCACTCCCAGTGCTTTGCCCAATGCCACTCTGCCACCCTGGGGACACTGACGTGGTCAGCAGTGGCTGTGCTCTGCTCAGCAAGAGACGGCTCCTTGGGGCCACCGGGTGCTCGCAGGCAAGGGATGGGAAGGAGCTATGGGGAATTTTGCTCCAACCTCGAGAGCTGCTGTCCCAGCGGGTGACCCAGCAGGGGCTCTGCATGCCCCAGGCACGCAGGCGCTGCTGGCACAAGCACACTGCGGTCCACGCACAAGCAGTGAAGCAGATGTCACTGAGAGCCCTGCCAGGGTCCCAGCCAGGCGCCGGGCTCCTGCCGAGGCTGACGGGGACAGCAGCGCGGGGATGTGCCCCCCGGCCAGCATCCACACCGCGGGCTGGGTCCCGTGTGCTGCGAGGAGGCTGGGGCTGGAGGCAAATGCTGAGATTACTCAATTTTCAAATTAAATCACAGCCCTAAGGGTCTTCTAAAAATCCAGGCTCCACCTCCATTTGTCTCCTTAAATACAAACAACAGGGGTTTGAGTCCATTTCCCACCAGGAGCGAGACTGATCTCTCCTGCTCCCTTTCCCTGCACCCCCCTCCCCGCACCATCCTCTAAGCACTTCTGCAGCCGGCCGAGCTGCTCCGTGGGAGCGGCTTTGTGTTTGTTTGGGGGGTTTTGGGGGGAAAGGAACAGACCACAAACAGGAGGGACCAATGCTGCCAAAAGTGCCTGCACCTTTGCTCCCCACCACTGGCCACGGCTGCCCTGTGGCTCCAGCCATGCACATGTGCAGCCCTGTTAAAGGTGCTCCTGGATGCACCGAATCTTCCAGGTCTCAGCGCCACTCCCTGGGCCGGTGTTGGCAGTGGGAGGGATGAGGGAAGCAGGGCGTCCCCGCTCCCCCCGGTGCCTCTCAGCTTTAGCTGCCTGGCTCACCTTCCTGCAGCCCAGCCAGGGGACACGGAGGTTTGCAGGACATGCAAACCTGGGGTCTCGCTCTCTCAGCCCATGCCTCTTGGTGGACTCCAGGGCCATGCTGGGCAGCAAGAAGTATGTTGCCCATCCCGTGGGGTGAGGGCAGGCAGGAATATGTTGATGGTGGAGGAGGAAGGCCACCACAGCCTGGCACTCTCGCTGAGGTGACGTGCGGCTCTCCTCTCCTTTGGCTGCAGGATGTTCACTAGAGGGAAACCAACCAGGGCCACCACGTCTCTCTTCTCTCCCATCACATGCACTCAACAGCATCCTGCCCTCGAGGTGTCAGGGGCATTTTGCCTGCAGAAAGCCCCACAATGGATAGAAGCTCTTTGCTGTTGGACCTGGCCAGCCACTGACACTGGTGAAGGTTCCTTCTACAGTCCTGCCGTGGAGAATCTCCTCCAGCTTCATCTGGATACGGCAACGGAGAGACCGCTCTGGTGTCTGCACTGCTGCAGAGCACGAGTGAAGCAGAAGAGAGATGTGGGCAGATGGCATCGATCAAAACAGGTTCCAGAGACATCCAGAGAAGTCACCACCAAGGTCACAGCTCTGTCTCTTTACATCTCTTGAACTCCTGTTGTGAGCGTTTTGACTTAAAAGCAATGGAGCTATAACGGCAATGGTGCTATAAACCTACCCAGACTAGTTTAATCTCACCAGCTGACCGGAACCGGCGGAGAGAGGACTCCAGCATTGCCTCTGTTTCAGCAAGCAGCTCTTCCTCTGTGAAACTTTCCACCCACAGCCACATCAGCCACGATGGCTATGAAAAAGCCATTCAACAAAGTCCAAGCACATTCAGAAGGTGCTTGGACTTTGAAACACATCTCCTTGACCTTGGGAAGCTCCTTTCCCACCCTAGCGCTGCCAAAGTCCCCAGCCAGGCTGCAGCTACCAGTGACCGTGCAAGTTCTCTGACCTACACCATTAAACCACAGGAGGAAACAGAAACACCTCCTAGCAGGGGTTCAATGTGTGAAGTTTTCATTGCACGCAAGAAAGAAAAGAAGGGCCATCAATAACTGGCAGTGCCCTGATCCACTGTTCCTCCGCGCTGCTGGGAGCGGGAGCGATGCTTGAGCAGGACTGGGGAGACAGATCAAACCCCGACTGATCACACACAGCTGAGAGTTTCCTTCAGCTCACAGCACAAATGCCTCCGGACAAATGCTCCCTGGGCAGCAAAAGGCAAAACCTGACTCCTGGAGCCCTTCTAAATTTCACGCCCTTGCTTCAAAGCAAGAAGAAAACAGCCGTTCCCAATGACATGGAAATAAAGAGTTCTCCAACTTATATCATGTGGGCAAAGCAATATATTTTCACCTAATCTCCCTCTTGGAAATGGTCAGTTTTAGCTGAAATCAAACATGCACGCATAGAAAAATCGCAAATCAGCCCAAGGCAGTCACCCAGCATGGAAACTTAAACCCCAGCACATCAGAGTCTGGCAAGGTCATCAGCAACCGAGAACATGGCCTCATACCGTGCGGTAGTTGTAAATTTTAAAAAGTGCGTAACTCATTGCCCTGAGGCAGATGAAAAGACAAACCTACTAAAAAACCTACACATACTGAAGTGGGTAAAATGTCTTTACCTGTGTCGTGCTTCATCTCTGCTGCTAGGCTTATATGGGAAAACTTTCAGCAAACTTTATAGCTATTAGTATCCAGCTTATTAACGACCTTGCTTTCTCTCTGTACACATATATAATTATCTACATGGACATATGTGCAAAGAGAAAGGTCTTCATTGTTTACAATTATTATTTTTGTAATACTACCGGGGAATTGGGTTCTGCTTGCAGTTCCCTGAAGGTCACCATTTGCTGCATCGATTGAGCATTATATCCACACAAACGGGGAAAAGCAGGCAGGGGAGCGCTCAGCTGCGGATGCTGTGCTCGGAGGTGCAGGACTTGGCTCAGCCCAGGCATCCGCAAATCTTGTTTATGCCACAGGCAAACGCCACTCGGCTAGTGCCTGGGACTCCCCCCCCGCCCCCCAGGCCTCTTGCTTGATGCTGAAAAAGGACATTTCATCATCCAGCCCACACATGAGATGTTCCTGACAGCACCTGCTCTTTGGGAGCCTGTCCTGGTGTGCGGAGCAAGGAAGTGGTTCAAGCTGGTGGCTTTCCAGCACGCTTGCAGGGGACCAGGGCACACTGCTGGGTCTCGGTGACAGGGTGATGCCCCATGGAGGTGGCAGCTTCCCACCACCCCTAGACCCCTTTCCCTTACACGGTCACCCTCCCTCCCCGCTCACGGGGGCATGCCGTGCTCCTGCCCCTGCGAGCATCCCTTGTCCCTGAGCTCATGATGCCACCAGAGGCATGGGGACACGTTCTCACACAGGCAGTGCTAACGCCGCACCAAACCGTCCTCACTAGGGCATGGGCATGGCTACCATCAGCTCCAGCTCCTCCAGAGATGTGGGCACAGCTTTTCCCAGCCCAGGCCGCCCGGCAAAACCTCCAGTGCCGAGAGGCAAGGTTAGTGCCACAGTGGCAGCGAGCCCCTCCGGCAGCGGTGGATTATAGGCACTGGGACTCGTCCCTGCCCGTGGGGCTGAAGGGCAGCAGGGGGAGGAGAGGGAGAGAAATAAATATCCTGCAGGAGAGAGGTTGATGGAGAGATGGAGAGAAGCAAGCTGGGGAGGAAGGGATGGAGGAAGCAGGACAGCGGATCAGATGAAGGTTTAAGAAGTGAGCAAGAAGGAGAAAGGAAAGTGCTGGAGCTTATGTGAGACAAGGGATTGATGCTGAGGGAATGGGAATGGCCAGGAAGGAGGAGGGACAGGGAAGGCAAAAAGCCCTCCCTGTGTCCTGCTGCAGCAAGGGATGGGCTGCAGGGATGGGGGGATGAGTGGGTCTGCCATCAAGGGAAGCCTGCAGTCAAAATAACGAGACCCAGTCCAGCTGCATGCTGGGGGTCAGACAGGACAGCGCGCACCCACCTGCCCCCCCACCCCAGGACCCGCCACTGTGGATGGAGCACGGTGACCTGTGGATGGGGCAAGGTGACCACATGCTGCTCACTGCCGGCTCCCAGTGTCCCCTTAGCACCCGCTCCGGCAGCATCCTCCATCCTGCAGCCACCCGAATTCCTCGCCCCGCCACCTCTAACCCCAGCACCGCTGAGCGAGAGCGCCCTGGGGTGAAGGGGGAGCCGGCTCACACGCGGCACCCTTGCACGGACGGGCTCCCGGGAGTGCCCCTCCACCCCTGGGTGAGCAGGTGGAGGGAGAAGGAGGAGGAGGGATGCCTCGAACGCAGCCCTCTGGAAGATGACCGGGGCTTCTCTCGTTTGGTTGCTTTTGTTTGTTTGCGTGTTTGTTTGCTGGTTTTCCCAGCGCCTCGGCAGAAAGCACAATGTGGGCTGTCCTCCAGCTGCAGCTGATGGGGCCAGCGCTCCGCGCGAGCCAGGGGAGGCAGGGAAGGAGCTGCTGCTGCTGGGGAGATGCAGCCTCCAGCTCCCCAGGACAAGGAGGTGCCCCAAGCGAGCTCGGCACCTTCGGCAGGGCTGGGGGGACATGTGAGGAGGAAGAGGAGGGGACAGCCAGGGCCAGAGAGACAGGGTGGCACTGCCACCTGGGCGCAGGGCTAGGAAGGGGAGCTGGTGGTGAGCAGCATCCACGGAGATCCCCCAGATCCTGCTGCGCTCTGCTTGCTTTTGCCATTACTCCTTCCTGGCTGGCTAATGTACCTCTCGTACCCCAAAAGGAACCGTCTTCCTGCAGACCACTGCTGGGGAACACATCTTTCTTGCCTGAAGGAAATCAATTTTTCCACCGCTCGCTCTGTACCCATAATGCCTCATCCCAGCACTGCCTTGGACATACTGATAATGGCAGGTCAATGTCTACACCAGAACTGCCCAGCAGGAAGAGCAGGAATGGGTAGGGAAAGGATGCAGGACGAGAAAAATAGTGGGAGAACAGGAGTTTGGGGAAAAGAGCTAGAAGGAGAGAGGAACCAAGGTATGGAAGTCAGGCATGGCTGCATGGAAGAACCAGGAGGGCTGACAGACAGGAAAGCAGGAACAAGATCAAGAGATAGACAAGAAGGGACAGTCCCCATAAAGGACTCGGATGCCAGAAGCAGAACGGGGGCTCTTTTGCCCATGGATGTGGGAAGGGAGGGAGACATCATTCCTGGTGGTCACACCTCCATGTGCTACGATTGCTTCCTGACCTGCAGCCTTCTGCATCCCACCCACAGCTGCTGCCCGCTGGCTCACTCCAGGCATCTTAATCAAGTGCAGGCTCAGTGCTAATAAGTGACTTTAAGCAGGTCTGTCATTTTTGGGATTTGGGACTGGGGTTAGAGGGCTACAGAGGGGTGCAGGGGGCAGCAGCGAACCAAGAAAGCAGGGAAATCAATCTCCATAGGATTAACACCGAAGTTCTTGCAGGAGGGAGAGGAGCCCAGCCCTAGGGAAGGGTGATCTCCAGCTTGGCCAGTCCCTCCTGGAGTAACAGTGACCTCCTGTGGCTGCGGGACTGTCCCGAGGGGCTGGTTATTCCCGCTGCACCAGAGCTTTGCAAAGCCACGTTACAGGGCTTTGGCCGCCCCTCGCACAGCCAACGGCTGAGATCTCAGAGCCAGGAGTGAAAGACTGACCTGATGCCTGGCTGCTAAGACCCCTCCACAGGACAGATCCCGCGCACCGGTGTCTGCTGTGGGTGGCCACCAGCGATGACCATGGCCTCAGCTGCTCATACTCCTGCCTTCACCATCCCAAAGGCAGGGAGACACAGGTCAGCAAGGGCTGTGGGTGGTGGGCAGCAGGACCTGCCAGCCCCATCACTGGCAGCATCCTCAAGCGCTCCTCACCAACCGTGCACACAAAACCACTGCCCCTCTTCAGGAAACCCAACGTTTATGCAGAGGCTCAGGAAGGCAGATTTGAGAGGTGACTAAATCAGGATCATAGTGGTGGAGCTGGTCCATCACAGGCTCACTCACCTCCCTGGTATCATTGTCCTGGATCAGAGCGTACAGAGGCACCACTCGGTTGATCTCCAGCAGAACCGGCGTAGGGCTGAGCTGCTCCTTGCCAGGGCGCCGGCACAAATGGCAAGTGGATGGGCAGCGCCCTTTCTCCTCGCAGTGAATCTCCACACCTGAGATGAGGTGGTCATCAGACAGCATCTGTGCTGTCAGCAGGCCCGAGAGATAGGTGATGAAGGGCATGGATTTCAACTCCTTCTTGTTTCCAAGCTCTGTTGTTTCTGGTTTAGGAAGAGGGAAGAAACCAAACAATGTTAAATAAATCTCAGNAAGAGGGAAGAAACCAAACAACATTAAATAAATCTCAGCACAGTCATCCCAAACCCAAACTTCGCGGAAGCCAGGACAAACACAGCTGCTGAAGGTGTAGACCAGGTGGGATCAGGAAACCAGAAAGGTCAAGGAGAGAAGGAGAAAAACGGGACTTGCTGGTCACTGCTTGGGAGTGGGTAGAAAGTCTGACCATTTCCAGCTTCCTTTTTTGTAACTTGCATATTCACTTTCCACACTTCAAAATGAAACAAATCCACCCAAGTATATCTTCCCTGCCAAAAAGAAACCTCTCCAAAGTGAACAGGTCAAAGAGATCAGTGCCCTCATCCTCTCCCCAATGCCCTGTGGTCCTTAGCTCTCTCTGCGGGTGACACGTTATCCAGGGCACAGAGACAGACCCAAAGGAGGCTGCAAAGAGACTACATTGTGGGATGAAGCCCCTTGGCAGAGAGGGTGAGCGGGTACCGGAACAACCTCACTGCACGGGAATAGACAGAGGCGTTTCCAAAACCACAGTCAACACTCTGCTTTCAGGAAATATTCAGGCCTTTGAAACCCATTGTGAAACTTCCCAGTAGTCTTAACCACATGGAGATAAAGCCGGAGAGCTTTGTTTGAACATAGGAAGATCCATCTGAACATGAGGAGGGACTTCTTTCCCTTTGAAGGTGGCAGAGCACTGGCACAGGCTGCCCAGAGAGGTNGGTAGTCTTAACCACATGGAGATAAAGCTGGAGAGCTTTGTTTGAACACAGGAAGATCCATCTGAACATTGAGGGTGGCAGAGCAGTGGCACAGGCTGCCCAGAGAGGTGGGGGAGTCTCCCACTCTGGAGCCATTCCAAACCCGCCTGGACGCCGTCCTGTGCCACTGCTGGAGGTGACCCTGCTCTGGCAGGGGGTGGCACTGGGTGAGCTCCAGAGGGCCCTTCCAACCCCTATCACTCTGTGATTCTGTGATCCTGCCTTGGTCCAAACACTCACTAAAGACAAGGAAAGCATCGAACCTGGTGATACCCTCAGCAAAGAAGCCCGGAGTCCCATCTTCCTCCTGTACACTTCTATTTAAACTCTCTATCTATAGACACTCCTCTTGGGTTGATCCAAGAAGGAAGGCCCACCTTTCATAACCTGGTGACAGACCTCCAGAAGAAAAGCCTTTCTCCATCCTATGCCCAAACGAGGCTCCCAAGACCGTGAGCTGGATGGCGGTTGCCTCCAACAACAACCTCCGAGTCCCAAGAAGGAGCTGTAGAGGAATGAGGATTGTCTCAATGCCCTCGGCTTGCAGTGACACGCAGCTGATCTGGCAGGGCGCTAGTCAATTAGAAATACAAGTAAACACAGTATTCATTCATGACTCCCCAAGCCCTTCAGGCTAGGGACAGCCCTTCCCTGTCTGGCTGTCAGGGAACACTTCTGTGCGCAGGATCAAAGCTGTCACGGAAGGAACGAGCAAATTCCAACCAGCCTGTCTTTCAGTGGGATAAAAGGGGGGCCGTTGCTAAGATAAATTAAAACAAGGCTGTGAGGAGATGTCTCAACATCTAGAGAGCCACTGGTGTACACAGACATGGAAAACGAGAGTTGCAGCTGGTTCTTGGAGAGACTATTTTCTGGAAGAGCAGCTCCGGGCAACTTCAAGCCTTGTAAGGGAAAGCCATGAAGCCATGATAAACTGGGTGGCTCTGCAAGAGCGAAGCTACAAGGCGATACCATGAGCCTCTGCTCGCTTCTGGGTGAGAGTAACATTTTTTTTTAACATTGCTACTAAACCACGTTTAGAAGAGAAAGAGGGAGATGACAATGACATTCTGGGCTGCAAAGCTTCTTCACCAGAGCTCAAGCAGTGATTTCAGCAATCCTCCACGGGGAAGGGAGTTTTGGAGCCGTGCTTTAAGGGAGAACATGAAAATAGAGCTGAAAAGAAAGTGGAATCAGTTATCTTATGACTGGCAATAGAATATCAAACCTTCCTTCCTGAATTATTGGCTTTAGAGCTAAGAATTATAGACCACTAGCATCAAATGACTGAATGCACCCTTTACACAGGCGATGGCTCAGCCTAAGCTTAGCTAAGGCCTGTCTGGAGATGTGGCACACAGTTTCAAGCCTTTCTAAAAGGCTTTCGGAAAATCATTGTTCAAACGGCACATACAGGCTTCCACCAACACCTGGAAGAAGATCTGGAGACAGCCCAGGTTGGATGGGCAGCATGGTCCAGCTGCTGGAGCACTGCTCTGGGAACGCCTTGTTGGAGGCTGCGTTCCAAGCTGTCTGCTCTGTGCTTCTCCCCCCGTGACACCCGTCCTCTCTGCGGTAAAGCACAGGGCCCGCGCTGCATGTGCGCACAGCGCTTGTGGGCTCAGGCGCTCTTCGAGTACAAACAAGCAGTAAGGAGTGGGATGAATAAGCAGGAAAAGCAACCTCCCTTGGTCCCCCTCAGTTACGGTCGGTGTTTGCAAGGAGCAAGCCGAGGCAAGTAAGGAGCAAAAAAAAAACTTCTGAGCAAGAATTTCCCTCTGCAGGAGAGTGCTAACTCCGGTCTCCCTGCACTGCCCCGTGCTGAGGGACACCCCTGACTGCTGCAGCTGTAAGAGCTTACACTCAAGTGTTTGCATTAGCTGTCCCGTCCAGGAATACAGATGAAGCTCTGTGCAGCGGTCACCTTGGGGAAGGAGAGGAGACGGCTTCCCTGCAAATGGTGGGCTAGCCATGGAGAGCCGTCCTCCAGCATCCACCCTGACAACACAGTCCCTTTAGCAAGACAATAAAATGAGCGTGAGCTCGTCCAACATAACCTGCACGACCCGCCACCTCCTTCGCCCATCGCTCCCGGGAACGGGCACTGCAGCTGAGGGCGGTGGAGGTGGTGGTTTCAAGAGGTCTCCAAAGGGACCGGCGTGAAAGTGAGGGTTCCTCCTTTCTCCTGAAGGAAACCAAAGCCATTTCAGGAGCAGCAGTCATCAAATGGAGCTGCAAAGGGGAAAGCGTAGAGGTCTGCAAATACAGTAAGGTAGAAAACTGTGTGAGTAGTGCAGCTCCCCTTCCATAGCAGCCATGCACTCAGCAAGAGAAGATTAACTGTGGAGCCTGGTGACTCGTGGCAGACTTGTCAGCAGAGCAGACTTCATAGGTAAGGTGGAAACGGCTGTCTGCATTTAATCCTCTTTGTAACAGTTGAAGCCCCAGTCACTTTGGGGAAAAGGATTGCTTTGCAGACTGGATTCCTGGGGACGTAACGGGTTACTGCAGCTGAGCTTACTGGTTCTGCATGCTGGCAAGGGATCCACGGTGTTCCCTTGTACCAAAAAGGCTCTGGGTAAAATTCCAAAGGAGGAAAATGAAATAGGACGTGGCTCAGCAGAGGGAGACGGGCTTCACTGCCAAATTGCCAGCTCTCATCCAGACGAGCACTTGGAAGTCATCAGCACTGGATAGCAATTCCTGGTAGCTTTTGTGGAACAAGCTTTAGGGGGGCTTAAGTACAGTCCTAACAAAATAATCACCCCGTTCCTGCTATTCAACCCTCTTTGAGAGTGCCAGCTGCACACCCGGCTTGTGAGCCAGCTCCTCCAGAGCCGGGGAGACACAGCGAGGAGGAACCGCTGGTCCTCATCTGCTTGCTCAGGGGGTGGAAAGCATCAGCTCCAGGTGCCTTCAGGCCTGCACTCATCCCTAGAAAGCTGGCCACTTCTTTGAGGGAGACTGCGCTTCCTTCTCTTCCCACCCACATCACCCACCACTCGCAGCATCTCACAGAGGAGTTATTCAGATCTGGGAGGTATTTTCCCCCAAAACACACCCCTTTATTCCTGGAGCTGCCATTGCAACTGTAGCCCTGGGAGATGGGATCGAGGTCCCTCTATCTCCCCCTCTCTTACCTCTGAGATGAGTTTTGGTTATCTGCCCTGCTGCCTGCACGCAAGGAGGGGGCTCGGGGCGCAGCCAGCTCCCCCCATGGCAAACCTGACAGTTTTTTCTCCATGACTGGAGAAACCCCATGTATTCCTGGAGGATCACTCTGGCTTTTATTACCTAGTCGCTGTACAGCGTTCGTCAGCACTGAGGCACAGCTGACTGGCTTCTCGAACGAAAATATGGGCAGCCCAACCCTACTCCTGACGAAGTCAAAGGAAATTTTTGCCGTTGGATTCGAGAGAATCAGAACCAGACCCTGCAACGTACCATTGCGATGCCATCTCCAGCTGCCTGTGAAGCCAACAGAAACACTCCTGTTGTCTTCACTGCAAGCTGGNTTCCTGACGAAGTCAAAGGAAATTTTTGCCGTTGGATTTGAGAGAATCAGAACCAGACCCGGCAACGTACCATTGCGATGCCATCTCCAGCTGCCAGTGAAGCCAACAGAAACACTCCTGTTGTCTTCACTGCAAGCTGGGTCCAGTCCAGAGTAAGTGAACCCAGTTTTAGCATTCAGACCCACATTGCACGAGCCCCGTGCAGAGCTGGATAACCTCCCAGAGCACTCAGATTGCTCCTGCAAAGCCTCTGCTTCACACCTAGGGAAGGGCTTTGCAGGTGACCACTGCTGAGGTGCTCCAAAGGTCCCGTTCTGGCAGGAGGATGAGGCTCGGCTGCAGGGGCTGCGGTGCAGCAGCAGCGAGGACAGAGGGACTCCTTATCAGCCCTTGCATCTGAACATGCTTTCGCTAACACTGCTGGCGACTCAGCTGAATCCTGGCAACATCTGTTTGGAAGCAAAGCACCGCGGATGTGGTTAGACGCATCACGGCAACTTGTGGGAGTTATTAGTTTGTTTGTTTGTCTGAAATATGTATTTAAAAAAACCCAAAACAACACAACAAAACAAATAAAATAACAACCTTCCGCTAAGCGTCAAGCTTTGCGTAAGAAAGGGAGGATGAGCAGCACAGGGTGTGCAAAGGTACCGCTCGCCTGCTGGGGTGCCTGGCTCTGTCTCCGTGCTCCACCAAGATTTAATAACCCCACAGCACGAGGTGACCGCCTGCACAGCGCACAGGGGTCCCTGCTCGGGATGCAGCAGTTGCAGATGTGGGGAAACGCTTCCAGCGTTACTAGCAGCACCTCCTAGTGCTTGGACAAGAGGGAAACACGGTAACACCACTACTACAACAATAACAAAAGCATAATACCTAATTCTTTTGTACTGGAGTGCTGTTTTGTCTTGAGAGCTCCCAGGAGATGATGGGTTTGCTAGTGGTCCAGCATATTACACAGCGCCTCTTCCAAAAGATCCCAAGTCATTCCGAAAGTGCGAATCACTCCACTCACCACAAGAACGTGGCCACATCAGGGGTAGGATGTGGTAGCCCTTCAAAAGCAGAAAAGCTTGGAACAAGGCGAGGAAAAGGCTCTCCAGCTGAAGCCGTAGAGGGAATGCCAGGAACAGCCCCAGGTAGGGATTCCTCCAGGCTCAGACACCAACCCGCTGCTCACCTGGGTCTGACTTAGGACCTGGGTATTGCATTTCATGCAAGGAAGATGTAATTCTGGTCCACCTCCCCTGTACACCACCCTCTGGCTGGACAGACCTAGTGCCACCACGGGCAGGGCAGTGGGGATTTACAGCCAACACGCATCCGCTGGCACAGGCTGCCCATTTATTACCTGGTGGAATAATACCCCATTTGTTGGCAAATCCATCGAAAGGGAGTTAGAAAGAAGATCAATAGATGTGTTTGCCTGGGAATTTCTCTTGCAGTGAGTTACTGTCATTGTGGGAACCAATAGGTCTGTGAAGAGTTTGGACAGACTTAACGCTGCCGGCTGTTAGTGATGGGCAAACAGTGCTCAGGGCTGCTGTGAGGACAATGCCGGGGGAGCCAGCACTGCTCCTCTGTCACACGCATCCACGTGTGCAAGAAGCGTGGTGCCAGCCCTTGCTGCTGCCCAGGAAATGCCGTACCGGCAGTGGCTCAGGCCAGCTGTGCAGCCAGCAACGCCCGCGTCCCCGGGGCTCACGCGTGGGCTGGGACAAGGGAAGGCTCACTGAAGAACCTCTACCCATCTTTTGGAGAATGCAGCCGTCCCGTGGCATGGCATCTCCTATGAGAAACCTGGGTGAAGGCACGACCACAGCCTGTCCAGGAGGGACGCAGCACGCGAGTGCAGATCCCAGAAGCGTGCAGGCTGGAGCTTGCAAGCAGTGCAGAAACGCAGCGGTGGGAGACCGCCGCCGTGCCCCCCGAGCAGCTGGTGGGGCGGCGTGGGGCCCTGCCACCCGCATGGCTGCGGGGCAGTTGTGGCCACCGCGGTCCGTGAGGACCTGCTGCCCTCTCGTGGCATCGCGGGAGGATGGCTCTCGGGCTGGAGATCCCGCCACTGCTGGCTCTGCCGCTGTCACCCCACAGCCCCTCTGTGGGGACCTCATCCTTTGGGTAGCCCCATGCCTCGGAACAGCGAGTCTGGCAACCCACATGTGTTAACATCCCTGAGTGCCAACATGTGATAACCTCCTGAACGTGATGGTTTGTGACCCCTTTTCTCCCCACATCATGTCCATAGAGCCCCACACTGCCAGCTACCAGCCTGCCACTGCCTCCAGCAGCCCCCTGCTGCAAACCCCCCTCTCTCTGCTGGTGCTGTGACCGTTACTCCCAGCTGATTAACGTAACTCAATTAAACACAGACCCCTGCAGACTCTCAGTGTCCCGATGCCCAACTGGCCAGAGAGCTGCACCGTGGTGCTTATGGCTCAGTGGGCATCTCACCCTGCCTGTCTGAGGCAGCCCCTCTGCCCTCGGGCTGATCCCGAAGGTACCAGCAGGGAGAATCCGGAGGCAGACCATCTCCTCTGCCCGCAGGTTGGCCAGGCAGGCTCTGCATTAACCTCACCTTCAGATGAGACATTTACAGACTTGCAAATCTGCAGTATTAAGAAAAAGATGTCAAGAAGGCTTTTAGAAACCACTGATAAACCTCTATAGAAGGGGATGGTGCAGGCATCACCAGCGAGCTCGCTTTATCAAAGGAAGTAGCTCTGCAGAGCCCTGCACGGTCTCCACTGCCACCCCACTGCCTGTGCCAGCTCTCAGGAAGGGCAACCGAAGCGCTGCCTGGCTCATTCGACTCTCAGCAGCATCTCAGTGCTCACCCCCCTGCCCCTGCACCACTACTGCCCCAAAAGGATGGCTCTATGACCCCCCAAATCGCTGCTGACACCCCCCACGGGCTGCTGTATAAGACTCATATGGGCAGCTGGCTCCCTCCCTGCTCCAACGCACCCGCATGCCTGTTTCCCATGGGATGTCTGAGCTCTACCAAGCCCTGCTGGCTCACTGGCTGGCTACCCGCGTGGGGCAGCCCCCTGGGACACGCCACTCTGCCATGGGGTCAGGCTTCACAGCCTCCCCACCGTTCCTCGTGATGGCACAGGGTCCCCATACTCTGACACGCTGGGTAACATCATCAGCTCATTGTTGTCACCTCTAACCAAATACAGTCAGTCCTTTGTTTTCTCCCCAGGATGCATTAAAAGCTTATTTTCTTATTCCCACCATTATTTTTCCCTCATACTGTTCATTTTCAGGAGTGCTCTCACAAAATCTGCCAGACCACCCTGGTTCAATGCTAACATCCACTTTTATTCACTGGAAAATACATCAGGGGCTGAAAGAGCATTTCCCTGCTGATGCCAGGAGCCGGGAGTGAACCCCGTGTCCCCTCCCCAGCCACAGCAACACCCCCAGGGAACTGCCAGTGCCTGGGGGGCCCCGCTGAGGCTTGCTGCTCAGGGCCTGAAGCTCGGCGTGAAACAGGAGACCATAAATCTCACTCATTTTCTTTTGCAACCCTGGTCAGGCTTTGCATCTGCTCTCTCTGCCTTTGAGTGCATCTGCTGCCCACGTTGCTGAACCCTGCTGCTCCTGATCACTAGTTGGGTGTAGATCCCTTCCAACCGAACTATGCTATTCTATTCTAAAGAGAAAAAACGTAGAAAAAATACCAAAAGCAGAAGGTGGCAAGAATGGCTGCAATATGTTAGTGCTTTCCTCAGTGCTGGTTGGTAGCTGCTGTAGCGGGTGAGCAAGCAACACTGGAAATGTGCTGCAGCTTTTGCTGAAAGGTCTGGGCATGGCCCCACAGCCGGCTGCGCCGCACTCCCACGTGGGCACGCAGGTGGAGGGGCCACAGGCAGGGTTTATGGGGGCCGACTGCGGAATACTGCCTGGATGCCGCTGGGACCAGCAGTGCTGCTGGCGGCACGGGAGCTGCAGCACTGCTGGTGTGTGAAGGACGCAGTTCCCCTGGATCTGCCTGCCCAGGCCTGGGCTTCTCCCTGCTCCCACAGAGGAAGCCCCAAGCCCTGACATTTCCTGATCTCCTGTGCAGCCCCACGGGACCGCAGTAAAACTGGTCTCTCTGCCATCCGTAAAGCCATCTCACGATGGCTAAGCAAAAGCTGAGCTAGAACGGGCTTGGCATTAGTGATGGCCCTTACAGCACTGCAACCCTGAGAAACACCAGGCCAGAGCAGAGCCGTGGTCCAGTGGCAAAACCCCAGCCTCTGGCTACCGCTGCCAGCCTGCGGGCAGCTCAGAGCCCGTCTGATGGGCAGAGAGATCAGAAACAAAGGCTGGAGAGATGAGGAGCAGGAGGAAAGAGGCAGGAGGGAAACGACCGATTCTATGATTAATGACTCTGGTCATTAGCCCTGTGCGGGTGTAATGGAGATGCTATCCTTTACTACCTCCTGTGAGCAGAGTGGAGGAGTCGAATAACAGGGCAACGCAAGCTCTCCTCTGATTGAGGGCAAACCCCGTAACTGCTCCATTCCCCACGAACCGTTGGTTCCCTGCCTGCGCCACCGCAGCTGCACCGATGGCAGGCCACCAGTGCAGAATCAGGGCACTGTGGGAAAGGAATTAATACCAACCAGGACGCGCCCTGAGCCAGTCCTTGCATAAACAGCTGCAGCTGCCTATCTATTCACTGACGATATTTATGCGCATCACCCAATCAACTGATTACATTTGCTATTCTCTACCTAAAAATAGTCCTGGGAGTCCACGGGCTGCTCCAACGCAGGTTATGAAACAGGCCCAGAAAGACAATTTTTCAGCGGGTGAGGCAGAACCCGGCAGGGGCTCAGGGCCCGGTCAGAGGGAAGGGCAGGGGGAAGGGAAGGCGCTGCTCCGGCAGCGGGACCGGGTGGTCAGGGAGAGGGCACGGACCGACCTGCGTGTGGCAAAAAAAGAAAAAAAAACAAAAAAACAAAACACGTTTCTCCTTCCTTAACGTTCCCCCATAGAAACCCCTGCAGCACCCGCGCGGAGGAGGCGGCCTGGCCGCGCCCTGTGCGGGCAGCTCCCTCCTCCAGCCCCCGGCGGGGCCAGGCCCAGGCCCGTGCCCGGCCCGCGGACCCTCCGCCTGCCCTTACCGACCCTCCTGCCCGGCGGAAGGGGCCCCCCGCAGCCTCCCCTCCCGTCCCCTCCCCTCCCCGCGTCCCGCCTCGCCCGTGGGCCCCGGGCCCATCTCCAGCCGCGGCCCGCCTCCCGGGGACTCCATCTCCCGGCATGCTCTGCGGCGCGCCGCATACGTCACGGCGGCGCGTCGGCGCGGTGCACGCTGGGGAGCAGCGCGCGCGGCCCGGGAGCGGCGGGCAGGTAGGGCGCAGCGCGGGGCCCGGCGGGGCGGGGGCGCCCCCTGGCGGCGGGGCGGCGGCGGCGGGCGGGACCTCCACCCCCCTCACAGGGCCTCGGGGCCGGGGCCGGGGCCGGGGCGGCCTCGGCGGGCTGAGGAGGGGGCGGCCGGGCCGGGCAGTCCCGCCTGGGCCCTCCCCCTCCGCGGGATGGGCGCTCCCCGCCGGTGAGAGCACCCCGGCGGGTCCGCCCCGCCGAGCCCCCTCAGGCCGCGCCCGCCCTGGGCCTTGCCCGGGCACCTGCTCGGCCGCGGCGGGGGGAGGCGGGGGAAGGCGGGAGGGGGCTCGTCCTGCCATTAAAGCGGCCGTTTTAGCGTCCCTTTAAAACCGTGTGTCCCTCCCGAGAACCCACTCGCCGCCTCCGGACCCGGGGCTGAGGGTCAGTCAGCGACATCCCATTGCTTCGGCGCCTGGGTGCTGCTGCGAGCGAGAGACGCCGAGGGCGTCTGCTTTAGGCAAAAAAAACCAAACCCACAAATCCACATATTGTGCTGGTTTTGTCATCATCACTGAAATATTGTCATAATGCTGTAGAAAGAAGTCACAACAAAAATTTTTGCAGCTTTACCCTGTTATTTTAACTTGTTAATGACTGTATGGGGTTTGCGTGGCAAGGTATTGGTAGCAGGGGGGCTACGGGGTTGGCTTCTGCGAGGAGCTGCTAGAAGCTTCCCCCGTGTCCGACACAGCCAATGCCACTGGCTCCAAGACGGACCCACTGCTGGGGAAGACCGAGCCCCTTGGCAACGGTGGTAGCGCCTCTGGGATAACACAGTTAAGAAGGAAAAGAAAAAAAACATGGAGAACAACACCAGCTGGAGAGAAGAGTGAGGATATGTGAGAGCAACACCCCTGCAGACACCCAGGTCAGTGGAGAAGGAGGGGAAGGAGGTGCTGGATCCAGGCGCCGGAGCAGAGATCCCCCTGCAGCCCACGGTGAAGACCATGGTGAGGCAGGCTGTCCCCCTGCAGCCCATGGAGGTCCATGGTGGAACAGATACCCACCTGCAGCCCGTGGAGGACCCCAGGCTGGAGGAGGTGGCTGCCCAAAGGAGGCTATGACCTTGTGGCGAGCCTGCACTGGAGCAGGCTTCTGGAAGGACTTGTGACCCTGCGGAGAGAGGAGCCCACACTGGGGCAGTCTGTTCCTGAATGACTGCACCCTGTGGAAGGGACCCACGCCGAAGCAATTCGTGAAGAACTGCTGCCTGTGGGAAGGACTCACATTGGAGAAGTTCATGGAGGACTGTCTCCTGTGGGAGGGACCCCACGCTGGAGCAGAGGAAGAGTATGAGGAGTCCTCCCCTGAGGAGGAAGAAGCGGCAGAGGCAACCTGCGATGAACACACAACCCCCATTCCCCATCTCCCTGTGCTGCTGGCTGGGGGGCAGGTAGAGAAATTGGGAGTAAAGTTAAGCCCAGGAAGAAGGGGCAGCGGGGGAAGGTGTTTTTAAGATTTGGTTTTATTTCTCATTACCCTACTCTGATTTGATTGGTAATAAATTACACTAATTTCCCCAAGTTGAGTCTGTTTTGCCTGTGACAGTAATAGGTGAGTGATCTCCCTGTCCCTATCTTGACCCACAAGCCTTTCATTATATTTTCTCTCCCCTGTCCAGTTGAGGAAGGGAGCAATAGAGCGGCTTTGGTGGGCACCTGGCGTCCAGCCAGGGTCAACCCACCACAATGACACAAGCTGAGAATTACAAGTGAAACTAGTTGTTTCACCACACACGCTAAGTAAAAACTACAGAGTGAGAAGAGAAACTACCCCAGGAAATTTTTTTTTAATATAAAGAAACAAAACTCACATAATTTACAAAGTTTTATAGCTTGATCCTCAGCTGCAGCTTTCTCTAATACCCTGCTCTGCGCCAGAGGAACGGCCTTGAGAGGGACTGATAGGCAAGAACAACTTGCTGTTAAGGAAACTTCCATGAGGGCATGGCAGAGTGCAAGACGAAGATAAAAGTGCAGCATTAAAAATAATTTCACGTTACTAAGGCGCATAGTGGCATTCTGATAAAAGGGGTTTATATATGAAAAGAATGTCATACAAATCATCTTTTTAAAAAACGAATCTAACTTAAAACTAAACAAAATCCCCTCTGCCGTTGTTCTTTAATGAAAATACTTGTTTTAAAGGTGGCTTTTTATGTAACTCTCTGGTGTATCCGGTGTCTGTGCTGCTCCCCCATCCTTCCCTAACCAATTCTTTTGACGTATTTCCAAGGAAAGTAAGACTAATGGATCTTGTATCCTGTGTTTCATTTTTAAAAATGGTTTTAAAATACAGATTTTTCATCCCTTAGAGGAAGGTTTCTGATCTACATAGCAGTGCCCAGGCTTCTGCTTCCCCAGCTGAGATATATGCTAAGAATAAAGGGAAGTGTATTCAGTGCCAGCGGCAGCAAGCGCCTGGACTGCCACTGCTCCCTGGGTTCCAGGGATGTGATACTTGTCGTGCCACCGTTGAGCCAAGGGTCAGATCCCAGCTTGGAACTTGGGAGGTTCTGCTACACCACTGAATCCCTTCCTGAAACATGGGCTTTGAAGGACTGTGAACTGCAGCTGATAAATTAAAATGATTTTTTTTGTTCTCTGTATGAACATAAAGAACTTTTCTTCATTGCAGTTTTCTTCTCCCACTTGAGCAAATGGTAAACTGAAATACAGTGAACCTTTCTGTCTGAAATGCTCCCGAGGATGAAGCAGGCAAACCCAGCGGGGAAGCGAGAGTGCTGCATGCATGCAGCCATTATTCAGAAAAAGCTGTCTGTTCACATCCCTCTGTGACTGTCTCTTCGTTTTAAAGACTAAGTACTTCCTTCTCCTCCTCTCCCCCTAGAAGAAATGTTTTCTTCCCCATTTCTTTTAATGGCTAAGCAAGGCAATAGCAAAGGTATTGAAACCCAGTCTACTGAATAATAACTTAATGATGTGAACCCTGTTCTGTTCCTTTTGAATGGATGGCTGCTTTAGCAAGAAAGCTGCTGGGATCTGCTCCCTGCTGTGAGGGATGTGAGGATGGAGAAACCTGGATTGAAGCTGAACGGCAACCAGAGTGGTATAAAACTGAACCAGAATACAAGAATGAGGTCAACGCTGCAAGATTGTGAAATAAGGAGAAATTATATGCAATTAAGCTAAGTTCAAGAACTACTTGTAGTATATATTAATGAATGTTTGGAGTTGTCTGTTAACTCCATTATTGCTAATACCTGCTAGAACACTGCTGCGTCGAACTGTGTTTAATTTGCATGCTGAAGCATGATGCAGCATGGCGGAGGTTAATGAAATACACTGGCGTAAAATCTTCGCTGTGTGTTTTCAGTATGTACAGTCACTCCCAGAATGAGTGGAAGCTGACAAATCATTCCTTCTAGTTTCACTTCCTGGCAATTGTATGAAACCTTGAAAATTTATTTTGGCTATCTAGAAAAGCAGAGTAAAACAACCACATTTATTTTGTTCGTATCTGATGTCACATCTGAATGCAGGTCTCCAGAGGTGATATATTAATGTCCTAAAGCGTTGCACCATCTGGTTCCTCTTTTGATGTGCAACATTTTGAATGCTTGGTTTAATCTCCCTGGGTTTCAGTAAATTATGTAAACTCGGAGGCTTGGCAGCGGGAGATGGGCACCATGAGGAGATGATTCAGTCATCAATATCTATTGGGCTTCCTTATTGCTGCCATTACACTTCTTTCAGTTCTACTTATAAATTTTGCAAGTGAATAATTCATCGCACTAGGAGCTGCAAGTTAGTTTTGGAACTTGCCCACTCTGAGATTAGATATGACTAATCCATCCTTTCCAAACGCGGAAAAGCTAACTGGGCTTCTTTTTTCCAGGTTTGGGTGATAAATCAGAACTAAATTGCATGTATATGTAACTGCTGGTGATGACATAAATCACATTTCCTTTTTTCTTTCTGGACAGAATCGGAGCACCTTGGAATAGATGCGAGTACAAGACTTTGCACCGGCTAAAGCTGCCTTGGAAAGCCATGGCTGCCGCCCCTCATCTCAACTCGGATGCACTCCGAGAGGTCTTGGAGTGCCCCATTTGCATGGAGTCCTTCACTGAGGAGCACCTGAGACCCAAGCTCTTACACTGCGGGCACACCATCTGCAAACAGTGCTTAGAGAAACTCCTAGCAAACAGCATTAACGGGATACGGTGCCCCTTTTGCAGCAAAATCACGCGGATCACAAGCTTAGCTCAGCTGACTGACAATCTTACTGTGCTGAAGATCATAGACACCACCGGACTGGCGGAAGTGGTGGGTCTTCTCATGTGCAAGGTGTGTGGGAGAAGGTTGCCAAGACACTTTTGCAAGAGCTGTAGCTTGGTTTTATGTGAGCCCTGCAAGGAGACATCACACATGCCCCAAGGACATAGAGTCATTGCTATCAAAGAGGCTGCTGAAGAGCGTAGGAGGGAATTTGGGACGAGGCTTGCCAGACTTCGGGAGCTCATGGGTGATCTGCAGAAAAGAAAAGCATCTCTGGAGGGTGTTTCCAGAGACCTGCAATCTAGATACAAAGCAGTTCTGCAAGATTACAGCAAAGAAGAGCGCAAGATTCAGGAAGAACTGGCCAGGTCACGCAAATTCTTCACCACCTCTTTGTCTGAAGTGGAGAAGGTAAATAATCAGGTGATGGAGGAGCAAGCTTATCTGCTGAACTTAGCAGAAGTGCAGATAATGTCTCGCTGTGACTATTTCCTCGCCAAAATAAAGCAGGGAGATATAGCTCTCTTGGAGGAGGCAGCAGATGAGGAAGAACCAGAACTGACAAACAGTCTCCCAAGGGAGCTGACTCTTCAAGAGGTTGAACTCCTTAAGGTGAGCCATGTGGGACCACTGCAGATTGGGCAGGTGGTAAAGAAACCGCGGACTGTTAACATGGAGGAATCGCTTATGGAAACCGCAGCATCCTCATCGGCGTCATTTCGTGAGCCTGACTTGGTGCAAGAAGAGGCCACCTGCACACCAAACTCCTCACCAGCCAAGCCAAGGATGCCTGAAGCAGCCACAAGCATCCAGCAGTGTCACTTCATCAAGAAGATGGGCTCCAAGGGCAGCCTGCCAGGGATGTTTAACCTCCCTGTCAGCCTACACGTCACCCTGCAAGGAGAGGTGCTTGTGGCAGACCGAGGCAATTTCCGAATCCAGGTTTTTACCCGCAAGGGCTTTCTGAAAGAGATCCGCCGGAGCCCTAGTGGAATCGATAGTTTTGTGTTGAGTTTCCTTGGAGCAGACTTGCCCAATTTGACTCCCCTTTCTGTCACCATGAACTGCCATGGCCTGATAGGTGTGACTGACAGCTATGATAACTCTGTCAAGGTCTACACCATGGATGGTCACTGCGTGGCGTGTCACCGGAGCCAGCTAAGCAAGCCCTGGGGCATCGCGGCCCTGCCTTCTGGGCAGTTTGTAGTGACCGATGTGGAAGGGGGCAAACTCTGGTGTTTCACGGTGGACCGCGGCGTGGGGGTAGTGAAGTACAGTTGCTTATGTAGCGCAGTACGCCCAAAGTTTGTCACCTGTGATGCTGAGGGGACCATATACTTTACTCAAGGGCTGGGGCTTAACCTGGAAAACCGGCAGTACGAACACCATTTAGAAGGAGGTTTTTCAATTGGCTCCGTCGGCCCGGATGGGCAGCTGGGACGCCAGATTAGCCACTTCTTCTCCGAGAATGAGGATTTCAGGTGCATAGCTGGGATGTGTGTCGATGCCAGGGGAGACCTCATCGTTGCTGACAGCAGCCGTAAAGAAATCCTGCATTTTCCTAAAGGAGGGGGCTACAATATCCTAATCCGGGAAGGACTCACCTGTCCTGTCGGTATCGCCATTACTCCCAAAGGGCAGCTGCTGGTGCTGGACTGTTGGGATCATTGCATTAAGATCTACAGTTACCATCTGAGAAGATACTCCACCCCTTAAAGGCATGCCTGTAAGCAAAGCCTCTTGGCAGCAGATTCTTCCAGCCTCATTGCAATCTGACAGGAACCAGTGTCAAGCGTTCAGGAAGATTGTGCCATAACCGAAGGGGGGTTTAGCATAGAGGCCGTCATGTTTTGTGTTTAGAAACAAAATAGCTTCTGTGGTGGTGTTTGCTTTTTCTTCTTCATTTTTTACATAAAATCCATACAGTAAAAAAGAACAAGTTCAAGGGAAAGTATTGGTTCCTTGCTAAATGACTGGTCACTCCATAAACCTTCTCACCTCCTTACACCACATCTCCTATGCTTCCAGCTTCAACCATTGTATCTTTCTTTGTGCCATAAACACTGACTGACTGCTCTAAATCACCTTCCCTTAGAGGACTAGAGAGGCAATCCTCTTCTCGCTGTGGTACTTGCAAGGAACTGGGTAGCAGTTGTCTGGGCAACTACTAGAGAAAGCAATTTCTGATTGCAGCACTGCATAAAACAAAATAGCCCTCTTAAACTGCGCGGAGATGGAGCTTTACTTTCAAACTGACAAGGGAGGGTTTTCTCTCCCCATTTTTCTGGTTTTCAGGAGATCGCCCCTGTTGTGCCATTTGTGAACCGTGTCTGTTCAGTGTGAAGTGAGTACTGCGCCATCATGGGAGACCGAGCTGAGCCAGAAAACTGCCCTCTGATGGCAACAGGGTTTTTATTACTACTAAGAGTTCTGCTAGGTAGAAGGGGGTAAAAATCAGGGGAAACCTATGGTTGATGTTCACTGTTGTTTTTTTATTAAGTGTATCCTGGAAACTGTCTTTGGAAGGTATGTCTGGTATCTAAAGCTTCATGGGGAGGGGGGAAGGGCTGGGGGAATAAGACTGGGAGACTGTAGTAAATGAGATTAAATGCAATGTATTGTACGTTCACCGGCACTTCACTATTCTGCATTCCAGCCCATTGCATTTAGCAATAGGTTTCCACTCATCTGCACTTCGTATGTGCAAGCTACTCACTGCTGAGATGGGGATGGGGGGGGGCACAATTGTTTCGCTGTTATTTTTTTAATACTTGGAAGCACATCCATTGGTGCATTGCCTTTTTTTCCCTTGCACAGCAAAACACTATATTCCTCAGATTATTTTTTTTTATTTTTTTTTTATGGCACCAGCAGGCACCAGAGTTCATGTTCATCACGGCTTTGGGCCAAATGAAGCACAAAACTGCAGCTGTGTGAACCAAGGCCCCCACAGTGCTACTCTCCTGGCTGATAAATGTGTACCTCAGTGTGGTGCTGCTCGCCCAGAATAGTTTATTGAAGGAAAGATGCATTTAAATAGGGCACAGTGGTAGCATGTTAATCTGCCACAGATAATAGTTACACTGCAGTGCATTTATTTGTTGCTATCAACAACATAGTTGCAAATTTGGAGGCACGACAGACAATATAAAAGCTGATTTTATGGTGGCTGCCATGCTACAGCAAATTGTTTGCTACTTGTGCTACAACATGTAGGCAACAGGTGATTTTTTTTTTTTAAGTTCTCATGTACTTTCCCCTGGTGAAACAGCAAAGGAAAACAGGCTTCAGAGCCGCTGCTGCTCCAGCCAGTTGTTTGCCAGTTACAGGGTTTGCAAAAGAAGCGACGGGAGCAGAATTTGGGGGGATTTTGTTTTTTTCTTCCTCTCCCTGTTCTGCTCAGCCAAAGTGCTGAAGAGAGCCAGCGCAACAGACACCCAGCTGTGTGATGGAGGTGCCCCTCCATCAGGGCGACTTCCTATTTCTCTCGCCACAATTGGCTGGAAAAAGCTTTCGGAGAAGGGAGTAGGAGCTAAGATGCCAGCATGGCAGACGGTGCCCCCGGGAACTGAACCCCCTTCCCTCCTGAGCAGCTCTGTGCGTTTGCCAAGGCTACTGACTGGCACATAATTATTTACGTTCTCTGCTGCTCTTTTTGGGTGGGAGGGGGAAGTCGCCTAAGGTATGTAACAGCAGTTTAGGGAGCCGATCTCATCTTGCTTGTATGTTTTTGGGAGATGACGACTATTACTGGGCCCTTCTGCAGTTAATTACATTGTAACTCAAGGCATTTTTTCCAGTATTATGGTAATGGCAGTTCCTCTCCTACTGATCTCTTTTAAACATTTCTCCTGTTTCTAAGAACTGCTGCAAGCAGGAAGCTACCGTGGACCTGAATAATTGAAGCAATATTATCTATGATAATATGTACCTCTGTCATTTTCTGTTCCAATGGATTCTTTTTCTTTTTTTCTTTTTTTTTTTTTTTTTGCAATNACACTACTAGCAATAACATTTCCTGGAGCGCTTGAAGGGCCATAAAAGCTGGTCCAGTAAACTGAGCAGTTGGTTACCCCAGCCTGTTCCTGGTTACACAGTTCAAACAAAGCGTCTGTCATCTGTTTCTCGCTCGGAGACTGAAGAAAAATAACACTACCCTGCGATGCACTGGTGGGCCAGGACACTGCGATCGGCGCCTGGGGGTGTGTGTCGCCTGCGGCTCTTCTTCTAGTCTTGGGTTTCAGGCAGAAAAGGGGAAAAAGAAAACCTGCTGTCCCTCGCCCAGGGTATGCACATCCCCTGACAAAACTCGACAGTGACTGTGAGATGATTTTGCAGAGCTATATTTCTTGCCGTGGTGCCCCCACACAATGTTGTGATCGTCTGCCAAACGAGATGAAATGGAGTAATTAAGGATTGTGATGAAATAGTTTGGCTTCTGCTCTCTACCTGGAGAAAGAGCTTGTCTAGTTATATGTATGTGTTTGGTTTTTAAAGATTGTGTAATAAAGGAGAAATCGATTCAATTAAAAGCGCATAGCAAACGGCTCATTTTCTTATTAAAAACATTTCATCTCCTCCCTTTGGTGGCAGATTTTTTTTTACGGCCAGTGGGGATTAGACTTGGGAACACAATGGCTACGAGACCCTTTTGTGCTGTCAGGTTGCAGAGGATAAATCTGCTCTCCTTGGCAGGTCTCACGTAACTTTATCTGACGCTCCCCTACCCACCTCATAAACAAATATTAGAGTTTCCTCCCTTAATTCAGGCTGATACTCCCACAAGGGCACTATCTGACTTTTCACCGTAGCCGATACCTGCTGTTTTAAAGGTCTGGGCCAAATTCCCTGGCACCGAGCCCTCAGTAACAGGACACGGAGGCTGGCTGAAGGCTCCAGCACCCACCTCCCTGGCTCGGTGAGGGGCTGGGCTCTGCCCCGCTGTAGAGGTGACACCTTTGCTGGGGCTGGTAGGAGGGCTGCTGGGAGGGCTCACCTGTTATACTGGATAATTTTAATAAATGCTGCAAAAATTTGGATAAGCAGCAGTGTATTTAGGTGGAGCCAAAGGGGATCTGAGCAGTTTGCCACTCAGCTGTCAAAGGCATCAGTACGGCAGCAGCAGGTTCTCCCCTGGTGCTGCCACCCAGCTGGGTTTGTTCGTCTGGGTGGAGGTTTTTATCACTCGGGCTCATCTCGGACGATATGAAGCAGCTCTTTAAACAGATACGAGTTGCCGGTTTATCAAACGTATACAATCCTTGCAGAACAACCGCTGTGCTGGTGCTGTTAGACTCACCCTGCCGCTTCAGGAGAAGTTATGATTTCTTAGGGTCGCAGCAACTCGGCTGTGAACATTGTTCTGGGCAGCGACCGGCAGGCAGGGTTCCTAACGGGATGAGGGGCAGAGCCTGTTTCTTAATCAAAGGGGGCAGAGCTACAAAAGTAAAAATAAAGCCAGATGCTTCGAGTCTTTTCTATTGTATAGCCTAAGTGATTTTTCTGGGTCATTACTCAATGCGGGGATTTAAAGTTATTTCATTTTGCACAACTAATTACTCTCCTTGCCTGGCAATTTTGGATTACAATGAGCAGTGCATAAGGTCATTTAGCAGACTGAGTCACGGCACATATTTTAGTCTAAACTAAATTTCACGGCAACCAGCTAGATTGTTTTTTCCTCCCCCGAACAAAATGTCAAAATCTGAGGTTTTGAAATAAATATAATGACATAAACCGCAAGCGAGTAAGAGTGTTACAAAGGTAATAGAGTGGTTTTCTATAGGAACAGATCTCAAGGACAGGGAAATTCTATACGCTTTACTTCTGACCAAGCAGGTATAAGGGAAAGCCATTATCTCCTTTAATAGATGCAAAGCTTGCCTTACAGCTTTCTTAATGCACCTGATTGTGTCTAGGAAATAAAAACTAAAGGTTCCCGTGGACTAGTTCAATCTTAATTGTGTTACGGCAGCATCAGACCTGAAGGGAGATGAATGAGACCTTGAGAGGACAGAAGGGATCCACAGACCCTACTCAGAAGAATATGGACTGCTATTTTAGCAGAACTCGAGGCTGTATCCTTAACACGGCTTGTATTTTATGAAGATCTTGTGAACCGTGGAGTACACAAGAAAGCATAACTCTAACCTCTTAAAGGTAAATGCAAGCAACGGCGTATGGTCCAAGAGAAGAGAAGGAAGTATTGGAGAGTTTGGGGGAGTTTTGGGGAGGCTGGTGGGCAGAAAGCCTTAGGGACTGTGATAGGACCTGCCAGGGCACAGCCCCTCCCTGGACTATTTTAGTGTAGGAGGTGTTACTGGGAGGGAACGTCTTTCACACCCGTACCAGCCACTTCCAAAGCTCAGCTTGCTGAGCACCCAACGTGACCAGGTGACCCCAGCCAAGGAAACTCTATCTACAGATCCTAGGAAATGCAAACCAACCAAATATTTCACTCACTGCAGACCTAACGCAACGTAACAGTTGGGTAGTGAAACCCCCTGAATCTCCTCCACCCATGCACAGGACATCCTGTGCCCAGCAGCATCCCTCCCGCTCCCCAGCGGGGCTTCTCCCAGGTCCTCGGTGGCCAGGGAGAGGAGGTCCGCGAGCCTGCGTGCTCCTCCGCAGCAGCACGCCAGCGGCACACTGTTTCTTTTTCCAACTTTTCCCAGCTGGAGAACAGAAGTCTCCCACGCTGAGGCTCAGCTAGTCTGCACCGTGTGAAGGAAAAGAGTTGTCACTCAATTGCTTGACAAGACGAGACCCTCCGCATTACTGCTGATAACGTCTCCATTTTCTCTAAGTGCCGGAGCACTTACAGACATTTGTTCTGCATTTTGTGTATCGCAGTGGGAACAAGCAAGCTGGAACGGCTCTTGGGCAAATCCCACCGGGGCTGCCAGATTTTGCTATCAGAGCAGCTCTTCCCTTTCCCTAACCAAGGTCTCCGACTCCTCCTCGTCCAGCCAGACCCAGGGGCTGCAGAGCAACCGGGTCTCTCATAAACCTTCAGCAGGGACGGAAGCGGTCCCTGGCAGGTGGATGTGCTGGATGGAGGGATCGCTCTCTTTCCTCCTCCACATTTTGTGAGCCTCTCTGTGGTGGGTTGACCCCCAGCCTCTCCCCTCCAGTTTCATCTCTGAGCATTACACGGTGTGGAACAGCCCAATTTGGGTCAGCAGTCCTGGCTGTGTCCCCTCCCAACATCTTGCCCGCCCCAAACCTACCGCTGCAGGGACAGAGCGAGAAAGAGAGGAAAGCTGGACGCTGTGCAAGCACCGCTCAGCAGCAGCCAACGCGCTGGGGTGTTATCAACGCTGGTTTAGGCACAAATCCAGAGCGCAGCATCACGCGGGCTGTGATGAAGCCGGTTCACTCCATCCAGCCCAGACCCAGCACATTCTTACGCGCAACAGGCGGTGGCCGGGGGCGTCACATTTGCCCCAGCTGCCAAATGAAGATGCTCACACAATTGGTACAAACTTAATGAGGTGCCGTCAGCGTTAAATGCTGGCTTCGACAGGGGAGAAAACCGATGCGGGCTCCCGTGGCACAGATCAATGGCCGGGTCGATCTCAAGGTCCCTGCTCGGAGGCTGCTCCGATGAGTTAAAGCATTGTTTGGCTGCACAGAGCCAGAGCAAGGAACCCCCAAAACAGGCTTTTAATCACTCGGCATGAAATAAAATTGGGGTTTGGTTTGGTCTGCGAGAACGCACCGACTTTCTGCCATCCCCGGCGAGAGCCGGATCCCTTTCTCCTCCGTTCGGGCTGAAGGAAGTGCTCCGCAGGCAGCGACCCACGTCACGGGCTGCGAGGGCGGCGTTCGGGCTGCTCCAGCCTCGGCAGAGAGCCAGCGCCTGGCCCGGCGCTTGACGAGGGGTCCAGCTGCCAGCGGCGCCGTCTCTTCTTCGAGACCGTGTTTTCAATTAGGGCTCGACGCGCAGATTGTGCGCTTTATTGGCGGGGGGGCCTCCTCCCGAGGCCCGCCGATTGATTTATGAAGTTGATTAAAATATTAAAATAATTTTGTGCGATGCTGCAAACACGCCGCAACATGCATTTTTATCATATTTGGTGCCGTTCCAATTAGCTCGAGACTCTCCTCTCCCCCTCCTCTTCCGACCTGCTTTGTTCGCTAACAAATTACAGTTATCCCGGCCTTACTTTTGTATTTATTAGAGATGATGCATATGTGCGCTCTCTGAGCAGTTCGGAAACGGGCTGGCTAGCAGCGGGGAGCCCGGCGGGCCAGAGCTGTTTCTGAGTGGAGAAGGCATCCAGAACTGTCTAGCTGGAGCTATTTATTCAAATCCTCCTTATGTCACTGGCAAAATGAGGGCAAATCAGTGGAGAAGCTGGGAATAAAATCCATCTACCATGCAGAGCAAGCTCTTTCTCTTAGCTAACTGGGGTTTCACCAGGACAGAGTCCTGGGTTTTCTGTGATACCTTCTTCTCTGTCCAGAGCCGATCTCCCCCGGTATCAACAAGAGCCCTGAACATCCTCAGTGTCCTTCCAAGAGCATTTTCTGGCCACCAAAGAGCTAAGTACAACACCGGTCCCCTCTGCCGTACCGACGGCCCCGAAGTTCAACCTCACTGACCCCACCAGCTACCGAAGCCACAGACGGAGCCACCCACGAAGACCACGGTCGGAGCCAGCCCCGGCGTCTAAATGCCACACGGTCAGAAACGAAAGGCTTATGTCCAGGCATTACATGCAAAACCCCCGGGGATCCGTGGGGTCCCACGAGTGCTTTGGTGGGGAAGGATGCTCCGGACACCCCCAGTGCGCCGGGGCAGCCCTGCGAGCGGCACGGGGCCGGCACGGCTCCAGGGGCACACGCGGGTGGGGAGCGAGGGAGCCCGCTTCGGCCAGCAGCATACCATAGACTAAAAAGGAAATTATTTTGTCAGCGAGGCACTGCTCGCCTTCAGGCCCGGTGCCACCGTGGGGCTTTGCAGTTGAGCCCCGGGAACCACCGCTGACCCCGGCCGGGGGGAAGGTGGGGGCTCAGAAACGGGAGGTATTTCACCGCTGGACCAAGTGTTGCCACTGTTCATCTCCCCTCTGGCCCCAGCACCGTGAAACAGCGGCGATGCTCACACCGGGCTCAGACTGCAGCATCCGCCTCTCCTTCCCACCCGACATCTCCCGAGGAACCCTGTGTCTGCAGTGACGGCGCTGGGGCCACGGAGCCACTCCGGTCTGCTCCTCGCCGACACGTTTGCCCGGGGATTGCAGGGAGCACACCCAAATGATTAATAACATCATGAGTACATAACCAACACACCTCCCCGACGCTTTCTCCTGCTAAACAGGGACATTGCTATGGCAAACTTCATTTATCACTATTTAAAACCCAAACAAACGAGTACAGGGCGGTATGAATACGCTTGACAAGACAAGCTGCGCTGGGAAGACAGAGGAAAAAAAATCAGCAGAAAGCGAGGGAGGCGGCGGGCGGGAGCAAAGCTCCGTCCGTTGGCTTCCACGAAAGGAGGCTGCTCTCGGCAGCGCCCGCGGGGCAGGATGCAAGTGCCTTGACGAGCTCCGTCACCGTCAGCCCTACGACGGGCCCTATGAAACATCACAGATGTTTTTCAACGGAAAAATGTCAGACCCGGGGAATATCCCCAGCTCCCTGGAGGAGAGAGATGAATTGGCAAATGGAAGGCTACAGCGATAAGGGAGTTTTTATAAACATAACCTAATTGTATTACTTCAAAGTCCTGAAGTTTATTGCCCTGTTTAATGATGTGTCTCGTTATTTATGGTGTAGCACAATGAGTCTGCTATTGATTTAATACACTTCCTTAAAGACCGTCATTGTCACAAGCAATAAAACGAAGCCATTCTGAGACAGCTCAATTATGTCACATCCCCATCACCCGACCCTGAGCACCCCCGGCGTTCGGGGGCCACCGCGGCAGGGCCGGTGGTGAAGAAGGTCCCCCCAAGGAAAGATGGAGCCAGAGTGCGGCAGCCGGTGGGCAGGAGCAGGCAGGAAGGATTCACTTGGTTATGGGATGCTGTCACCATCTCCTGCTGCTGGGCACTCAGTTTGGTACAAGTCTCCTGTCTGCACCTACTAACCGGCGCGGTGACGGTGTTTGCACAGGGGAGAGGGGCCAACGGATGGAAAACAGCACGAACAATAACCGGCATTTGTGGCGCTGCCCGTTCCCACCGCACTCCTCACCTTTCTGGTACTGGAGCCAGAGCTGCTGCTGGACCTTCTTGCTGGGAAAGTGGATGGTGCAGCTGAACTCGGAGCCGTACAGAGCCTCTGCGATGTAGTGGGAGCCAAACTGCTGGATGAAGGAGAGCAGCTCTTCCCGGCTGCTGTCCTTGTTCAGGATCTTCAGGATGTTTGCAAAGCCTGTGGGAGGGAAGCAGGGGATCGGCAGGTCGGCCAGGCAGGGCTGCCAGCCCCAGCCTCCAGGGAAGGAGCCCCAGAAGATCCCCTGCTCAAGACACACAAGTCCCCACATGGGCGCAAAGCGCAGTTCCTCCTCTCTTGCCTCCAAGGTCTACACGATCCTTTGGAATCCACAACCTATCTACCCTGGGCTGTGCCTCTGGCATCCTCCTATGATTCTTCTCCCTAAGATGTTTCCAAAACCAATGTGTAGGGAGGTACATGTGAACCCGTGTGTGCATAGACACACGTATCCACACACACACAAACATCCTCCCACCTGCTCCATCCTATTTTGCAGGCTGCTGGGACACCATCAACGCTCTCCCCAGAGGATGCACTTGGCCTTTACTTTGCAGTCACCACAACCAGAGATGTTCTTCTGGTGTAATTTATTACAAATTGCACTGCAGACCATCCCCAGCGTAAATACCCTGCACAACTGGTAACTATTTTTAGGAAAGCTGGCGACAACCCAGAGGGATGCACGGGGCTGGGCTGGTGGCAGCTCCGTGGGTGTGCAAGGGTCGGGGCATCGATAGGACGAGGGAGAATGGATTTAAACTGGAAGAGGGGAGATTTAGGTTAGATATTAGGAAGATACTTTTCCCTGTGAGGGCGGTGAGCCCCTGGCGCAGGTTGCCCCGAGAAGCTGTGGCTGCCCCATCCCTGGAGGTGCTCAAGGCCAGGTTGGACGGGGCTTGGAGCAACCTGGGCTGGTGGGAGGTGTCCCTGCCCTGGGCAGGGGGTGGGACTGGATGGTCTTCAAGGCCCCTTCCAACTCTAACCATTCTATGATTCTATGATCTCTTGAGCAGTGCCCTGCAGCGCCTGTGCAGACAGCAGGGACTGCTGGCATGGGACAAGGACATGGACCCTCACTGCTCTATGGAGAGGAAACATCGTTGAGGCATTGGTGACTACACGGTGCCTTGGCACCCTTTAGAGCTGGCTGCTATCATCGTTTTGGTTCAGTGGTGGAACTGAAAACATACTGCAAGAAAATACGTCATAACTGTCACCAAAACGAGGTTATCTGGCTGGCTGGTTGGTTGGTTTATTGAAGGAGAAGTTTGGTTTAATAAAAAAAGCTAGAATAACTTATTTTGAGCTGAACCCAAATATTTTGTCCAGCTCCGAACAGGTTATTGCATTCCAGGGCTGTGCAGCCTGTCTGCACTAAATCTTTTTTTTTTCTTTCCCTCTTTAAAAACAGGTTGAATTTTAAATAAAAAATGCTGTTTTGAAATGAAAAGGCAAAACATTTCAGGTCACAACAAAATGTTTCAGCATTTCTGAAACAAAATATGTAGCTATAAAAACGTGGAAGTGAAATGTTTTGACATTTGCAAGATCCTCCTGCCCGCCCCTTCTTCATCTACGACTCCTGCTTTATATGACCCGCATTTACAAGTGCTTTGGGTTCTTTTGAAACCATGTTTTTTCAAGAAATTACTGTCTTTCATACATACACATACACACAGCCCCCCCTACACGAATCCTCCCCGCAGTGTTGCTTATTACCTTGATCCTGGCTCTGACCCCGACTCTTGGTTTGTGCAACCGAGCCACACAGACTCCCTGCCTCAGTTTCCCCCCCGCCCCGTAAAAAGGAGGAAAATCTCTCTGCCTGCCTCTTCAGCAGTGCTGGGACCACGAGCTACTGCCTGAGCAGAGCCTGGAGATGGGAAATGCTGGTGAGATGCTCTGCATGACTGTGCCTTGGGGCAGAAGACCACCACCCACCCGCCCACGCAGATGTGCTGTCTCCCCGCTGTTAGATGCCCTCACCTGCAGAGAGGGTGATGGAGCTGAGCTTCACCCTGTAGAGGTTGCTCCTGACCCGCCAGTGCTGCACCATGGGGTAGCCCATCGCCTCGTCGTACTTGATGTCCCCTGCAAAGGAAGAGCCGGTGCTCAGCCCCTGCCGACCCGGCGGCTGTGCTCCCAAGAATGCTTAATGCTCGCACCGAGCAACTGCTTTGCTACATGCCACGGGGGTGAGGAACGGGATGGTGACCTCCTCCGGCGGTCATGCCATGGGTTCTCCGGGCTGCTGGCAGGACCAGCATTGCGATGGCTGCGGCTGCCCGAAGCTCGCAGGGACAGAGATGCCGCTGTGCCGTGCCAGGGCGGACTCACCCAGCCCATATGCTATTTCTGCCCAAGGGATGCAGCAGGAGGGATGCTGCGAAGGACCCTGCAACACTAGGGATGCTGATGGCCATCAGGGACCACGCTGGGATCCAGGCTGGAAGAAGGGGTTCTTGCAGCTGTGCTCAAACCCGAAGGGGCTGATCCCGGGGGCAACTCGTACCGGTGAGAAGCTGGAGGTCGGGAAGGGGCTCCGAGAGGACACCGCGGCACTGCTCCTCCACGGGCAGTGGGATCACCATGAGGCCATCAGCCAGCTGGGGAAAATCCTTGATGAAGTTATTCTCCCTGCAGAGCAAAAAAGACAACTGCAAAGCCACGATGCAGACCACAGCCAGGCAGGGGGGCTGAGCCGCCCCGGCGGCACGGGGACGGATGGCGAGGGACAGCGAGGGACATCTCCTGTGAGCAGGAGACCGAACAGGGGATGGGGTTTGCAGCCCCCGCTGCCAGCCGCCCCTGGCCATGCAGCCCCCTGAGGTGATGCTTAACGAGCTCCCTGGGGACCGCGGCTCCGTTAGTTCTCCAGTAACATGTGACCGCCCTCAGTCTGGGGACCTGGCCACTGGTTTTGGCCCAGATTTTCAAAATGTGCCACTGGAGAGGGGGCATACAGCGGTGAGGAGAGAGGAACAGCCGCTACACCCCAAAACTGCCCCTTTCCACCACCTGCAGCATCTTCCCAGTACGGGACCGTGCCCAAGCACCAGACCAACCCCTCTGGGGTTCCCCACTCCAGGCAGCATGATCACCCCCACGGCTTTGCCCCCGGGGCAACTGCCTCTGCAAAAGGAGGAAAAGGTACATTTATAGACAGACACCAAAAAAAAAAGCCGGCGCGTGCAGCTCACAGTGCGATTTTACCACATATGCGGGATCTTTTCTAACCTTGGCAGGTATAACATCGTATAATAGGCCCCTAATGAATTGTTTCTAGAACGACGATACCGGGGAAATTATTTGAAATGGTGAACAGGCAGGTCTCTGGGAGACGAGCCTCCCCCAGCAAGCGAGACACCTCACGCCTGCGCAAAGGCAACGGGAGGGGGGATTTTAAATATTGATCTTAGAGCCAAAATATAGGCCAGGAGGCTCTGCGTCCTCCGGGTGCGGAGACAAAAGGGCAGCTGAGCAGAAAAAAGGGAGGTTCCTGCAAAATGAGGTCAGCCTCAGGAGCTGGGGGGAGGTTCAGGCTGGCACCGCCTGCCCCAGCTGCATTTTCCCGAACAGTTTTTCCTTTAAACAGCTGCTGGGTCAACCCCTCTTCCCTGGTTTTACCCCCTGGAGCCCGTCCCTGGGCGGGACGCTCCATCATCCCATGATCATCTCACACATGGGGACACCTTGGCCACCTCCAACGGTCCTGCTGCAGCGAGACACTGGGCTGGTGGAGCACTTCCCTGGGGACCCCCCACTGCTCCAGGGTCAGGATACGGTACCGGTGGCGAGCAGGAGGCCGTAGCCCCCATGCAACTAGCCTGGGGATGCTCCCAGCCCCGAGGCGGGCGAGGAGCAACGGGATGAGCAGCTTCAGGTGGGGACACACGAGTGGGGCCGAGCACGGCTGTGCAGGCAGCACCAGGCAGCAGCCTGCCTTCACACTGCACCCGTCTCAAAGCCGCCGGCACCTGATTGCACCTCAGGGGCTTCACTTTACGCACTGCCGGAGAAAAAGTAGATTATTTGTCTGAGGGGAAAAGCCTCTCGCTCACACACGTGCTCACAAATCTCCTATTGATCACGTCGGGCGCGGGATCCCCGTGGCGGAACGGTGCTTTGCTGTTCTGAGCCCTTTGCTGTCTTAGCGATGCGAATGGGGAACTGCAATTACTGCCGGAGCCGGGAGCTGTGTGGGTGGTGGGAAGCAGGGGCTGCAAAATTAGGGAAGTCGGTAGGGAACACAGGAACGAACGTGTCGGCATCTCTGCTGCTCTGCCACAGCAGAAAAGGGAGAAAAGCATCAGCGCTACCAAATCCCAAAGCCCCGGAGAAGTGCGATGCTGCACTGGGAAAGAGGGATGCAGCTGCGCTGAACCCGCGTGCCACCCCAGGGCATGGGGACCGTCCCCCCCAACAGGTCAGCCCTGCACCCAGGGGTGAGCGCACGGGCATCCTGCCTAGCCCCGCATCCCACCTCCAGTAGGACCAGGAGGGACAATGAGACTGGTTGGTGGGACCTTCCCAAGTGCTCTCCCACCGCCCCGCAGCAGGGGACAGACCTGGCAGTGCCAGAAGAGCTGAGCCACGGGGGGACAGAAACACACGGCACGTTAGACACCAGAAGACCGCATTAACCCCACGCCTGAGCACGGGGCAGAGAAGATGCAAAGCAGCAGCCTCTCCTCCTCGCGCACAAACCCACCCAGACCATCTCACCGACACCCCGCCATGACACGAGCCTGCGGGCTGGCTGTCCTTGGCCATAAACTGGGCTCATCCGGGTGGCGGGACAGTGGCCAGGGGCTGGTGGTCCGTGCACGAGCAGCTAAGGAGGGAGACACTGGCGGAGACGCACACCAGTGCACGGGGAACCCACGTGCAGCGGCTGCTGCTCAGAGCTGACGCCTTTATGAAAAGGTATTTACTGAAAAGCTGTGCTCTGCCGTGCCGCTTGCTGTAATGCCGTTTGCTTTAACTGCTTGGCAGTCAAAAGGTCGAGGAAAAACAAGGGGCAAGTGCGAGTCAAGGCGTGGGTGTACACACCGGCGCGTGCCCACAACGTGCTCCCGTAGCGGGAGGGAGCAGTGGTACAAGGCAAGACTTCAGCAGCACTTCAGGGATGCTTTTTTGCGACCAAACCCTTCCTGCATCTCCTCCCTCCCTCCCTCCCCACCTCCAGCCCCAAAGCAGGCATGAGCCAAAGCCGCATGGGGGCAATCCCCCCCTGGGCACAGGGTCTGGGAATGGCACAGCCCCTGCGGAGCCCTGCCAGCCCGCACCGCGCCGAGCCCTCGGCAAACCGGGAGGGGAGGTGATGGGGACACCCAAACTGGCTCGTGCCAGGCGGCTGCTGCCGGCGGTGTGCCGGGCTGTGTGCCACGGAGCCACAGCCGGCAGAGGGCTGCAGCTCCTCTTCCACTGCGCCTTATTAATAACCCTGCGGCTTGCAGCGCTGCTCACCGTAAAGGCACAAAAAAGAGTTTCTGCCAGGCTTTTGTGCTCTCTAGAAGCTCTGATCAAAGCCATCGGGTTCTGTGCAAAGGGCAGGGACACAGACGAGGGGAGGGATGTGACAGCATCCCTGTGCATGTGCCGCCACACGTGCCTCCATCTCGGGCACAGCCGAACCACTGGCACCTCCGCACAGGTTCACACTTGGGGGTCCGTGCTGTTTCCCAGAGGCAGAGCAGCACCTTCACCGCCTTGCGGTTCCCACCAGCCGTGGAGCCAGGTTTATTCCAATGAGACCAGGAGACAGCCCAGCAAACCCACCTGCTCCCAGCACCTGCTAGCCCCCCAGCATCCTCCTCTGTCTCCTGTTCTGCCCCCCAGCATCCCCCCAACACTCACGGAGCAGACGCCCAGTACGTGCAGGAGCGGTGACTGTGCTGCTCTCTCCAGCACGATGCACACTGAACACACTCGCCGACTCACAGCGCTCTCCCGGTCGGGACCTGAACGTCTCTCGGGGCATTTCGCAGATACTGAGTCATTATACAAGGAAATGCCGTTTCTCCCTCGCAGCCCTGGTCCCCAGTAGCATCCGACCCAGAGCTCGTCCCTGCCTTGGGAGGGAGCTGACTTCCAGATGAAGGAGTCTTGATGCTGGGAAAGGTCAAATGGCCAAAGGCTTTACTGAGCTCTGGTACTGGCAGGGTGGGCTGAGGAGGCAGGCAGTCGCCTGGATTAAACTGAGTTCAAACCCCTGGCTTTGAGGGACATGTCGTGTAACCTTGGCCGAGTCATAAAACGCACCCATTGCCTCAGGTGACAGATAACAGACAGCGGCTCCCTCCGTCTCGGGCTGCTGGTGGGGTAAAGGCAATTAGCGGTGGCTCAGGTACCAGGAGGAGGGCTCAGGCAGTGAGAGCCCACTGTGCCGGTGTTCTCCTGTCCTTCTGACACTAGATACACAGACTAGAAATGTTTTTGGGGAATCTGACCTTAAATAATACACCGAAGGTCACGCAATACAGCCACGGTGCGGTGCAGCGTAGGGCTGCATTGCTGTGCTCCACAGTGCTGGTATCATCTCATGCAGCCGACGGGAAGCCTCCAAAAAGGACCATCATCCTACAGCATCCCTCAGCGAAAGGGGTGTTTTGGGGGAGCAGGAGAGCCCGATGCAGGTGCTGGGGAGCAGCCGGAGTGCTGTGGTCCTCCTGGACGGGGCCACGGCCACCAGGTCCTGGTCCATAGCATGATTCTGCTGAGCCCTGGGGCACCTCCTCCCCTTGCCGAGGCACTGCAAACCAAGGCCAAGTTCCCAGTGGGATTTTGGCCCACAGTAGTGAAAGATCAGCTGGTGACTCACATTTGTTTCATCTTTCTGTTAGCAACACCCTCGGGTGAAGGAGCAGCTTCTCCTCCTTGGCTCAGCCAGCTGTGGTTTCCTCCCTTCGCACTTTGTGCCCAAAGGGCACGGCCTCGTGCCTGGACTCTGCCTGCCAACCCTTTAAGAGACCCTCCTTGCTCCGGTACAACTCCCACTGCAAAGCCAAGCATCAGCTGGCGTGGGGATTCCTGCCTCCGTCCGCCTCGGGCAGCGGATGCACACGCTGCATCGCAGCAACCGGGCAAATATATTCATGAAGGGGTAAAAAAAAAAATAAATATAAAATGACCCCACAAGTGATTAGCTGATGCCCTGAAGCGTGAGATTTAATTACCCTTATCTGAGCCGGCACAGCTACAAATGTTAATCACATTATCATCCAGCGTGCTTATGTTCAGCAAAGTGTCTATGTGAGGACTGCGCTTTCTGCTATGCCAGTCTGAGAGGACGCCTTCTCTGGCAAGAATAATTTATTAATCTTACTTCTTTCTGTCCCGCGATGGCTCGGGGAGAACATGATGGATTCGAGGTTATTTAGTGCCAGCTTTTGACCCAACTTTCCCTGGGAGAAGCTTTCCCGCTGGGGTGGCTGCAAGCACAGGAGCTCACAGCCTGCATCTGACACGGGGACATTCAGAAATAGCTTCTTTTCAGCTTGTCATCACCAGAAAAAAAAATTGATCTAGAGTCACTGGGAGACAGAAAAGAGGGTGTCCTGTTTCCACAGCCACTTTGGAGAAGGTAAGCACACTGTAAATCTCCCCCCATGTGTCTCCGTGACCTCAGGCACTGGTGAATTATAAAGGCTTAATGCAAACCCTCTGAAGCAGCAATTACTTACTCCAAATTTACTGGTCATTAATTTTAGCGAGGCCCCACTCCTGTATAACGAGGCAGGATAAAAAAAGAGAGACCGGTCAGGTTTTACCATGCCCTGGAGCCCCCTCCAGCTCCCCAACTTTCAGCCCTATTTGCAACGATGCGCGGCCGGACAGGGCTGTGGGGAGAGAGGAGAGCACCAACCCGGAGCTGCCTGTGCCCCCCGAGTCCCGCCGGTGCAGCCACAGCCATCGCCCCCATCCCTCCATCGGCCCCGATGCTGTGGATAAGACCCGTCCCCGTGCTGCCCGGCGTCCCCCGCCTGCCCCACTTCAGCGCCAGCAATAAACAGCCTGAAAATATTTAATAGCTGCCTTACCCCCTTGGTTCAGGGAGAATTAGCATTTAAATTGAGGTATTTCGGGGAGGTAAATCACACTAGCGCTGGGGCCGCGGTGCCTGCGGGCACGCACACGGCTCCTTGGGGCCGGCGCGATGTGCCTACACGCACGGTGCTCAGCACCATCCCCTCCACGCGCCCTCGGACCGAGCCCCAGAATCTGCCCCAAAACCCTCCGTGGGGCTGGGAGCAACCGGGACCCCCATCCCGCACCCGGGACTCCCCGTCCTGTGCCCCCCGCTCCCTGCGTCCCGCGGGGCTGGGGCTGTGCGGCGGCGAAGTCACCTGCTCTGTAACGTTGAAATGTGGTGAAAAAGGCTCAGCTGACGCCGGCGAAACGCCGTGGGCTCCATCTCAGCAGCTCTTTGATCCCGGCGCTGGAATACTAATCACAGCGCCGGCACAGCTTCCAGAGGCCCTCGGTGGCACCGCTGGGGTTCCTCTTCCCTCATCGTGCCCAGTTTGGGGACACCAAAGCATGGGAGGGGACAGTGAGAGCCATGGGACCAGGCAAAGGGCGGTGGCTGTCACCAAGGACCATGGATGGGAGCAGGACCTGCAAACCCCACTAGTGCCTGTGCCACTGGACGCATGGTGCCGTACAGGGATCCCAGCCGTGGCATGATGATGGTGACAACCAGCAAATGACATCTGGACATGGGACTTTACGACCTAGGATGGCAGAGACAGCTGGACAGAAGGATGCGGGCAGTGGGAGCAGCGCTGCTCCCTGGGAGCCAGCAGAGGCAGGGAAGGGGGTTCCTTCCTGGTGAATAGTTTGTTCACCATAAAACAGGAATTCAGTTGATCCAAAGCTATTTGTCAGCTCCGCTTGAACCTGTTGCAGATCTTCAGCAGAGATTTTTTTGCTTGTTGTTTCTTTTAAGTACAAAATAGATGGAGGAAGACGAATAGTTGCCACCGTTGTGCTGCCACCACCCCCGTGCCTCGCGGGGGGCTCCTGCGCCTCCCCGGTAGCTGAAGGCAAGTCTCAACAGAGACCGCGACTGCTTTCCCATTCTCCGTTAGGGCACCAGAACATCGATTCATTTCATGGTATTCCAAAGCACGCTGCTGCTGGCGTTTTAGTTCAGCTGTTAAACCAATAACTCAACTCTCTACACTGCTCATGCCCGAGCCCGGGTCAGCAGCGGGACCCAGGAGGTGCATGCCCATGCCCATCAGCATCGTGCTCCGCTAATGCTGGACCGTTCCAACCTGATCTTCCTACAAATCACCTCCAAACATCCCCCAAACACTAAAGCCTTCCTCTGGTCCGCACAGCCCCAGCGACACCACCAAGCACTCAGGGAAACCCAGCCAGCGGTGCCCACCACCGTGGCACTGATGGTGAACATGATGTTCACCACCACAGAGAAAAAGCGCATCCTCTCCTGAAACCATTTCTAAAGGAAAGACACAGGAATCTGCTTTGAGACGGGGAGATGGAGTAGCTGTGAGTGGTTGGAGCAGAGATCTCCCTCCTGCACACCGGCAAGCCCCGGAGCAGGCAGCTGCTGGGGGGATGCGATGCTGGAGGAGGTCCACCACTGGGATGTGGCTCTGGCCAGCAGAAGCAACGCAGCACAGGTGGAGTGCCCACAGCCATGCGGAGGGACCCCAAGAGGCTCCTCAGCCTCTCCCAGCTGCTGGGTCTTGAGATGCCGGGTCCCGGCGACATCTTCAGTGCCCATTTATCACCTTTTATTATCCTCCCCACCCCGCTCCCCATTATACAGCTATTTATTTATTCCAGTAAAGCGTGTCTCCTGTGGGTGAAATCCTGCGGTAGGCTGTGGATCTTTCTTCCTCTGAAGTGCCTGTTGGGAACAGGCTGAAATGGAGTGCCGAGTAAAAACAAATTTGGAAAGTTACGGTTCCCACAGCAACGCCTGGTGCCTGTGCAGCAGGCAGCACGCAGGCATGCAAAGCTGGATTTATGCCCTAATTACGGAGTCGGGGCTGCAAGAGGAATCCCATGCAAAGCTCTAGTTTTCAGCCCTGTGCACAACTTTGCAAATATGTAGATTATTCCCTCTGGGATTGAAATTTCCCGTGCTTAACCTAAGCTTAAAGGTGATTTTCTGAAAGAAGTTTTAAGCAAAGACAAAATTCCCCATTTCAGAGTGAGAGGGCAAGGACGAAAGGCCGACACGTGCCCAGCTGGAGAAAGGGAAGAGAGTGACAACCTGTCTCTTGTTTGCCTGTAACTCTGGCACAACTTGCTCCTGGAAGTCCACGCTCGCAGAGAGCAAATCCCTCGGGAGGGATGTGAGCTGGGAGACACGACGTGGTGCAGAAGCTGCCATCACTAACACTCGAACCCAGGTAACATCTCCTGGCTGCATCAGGACCAGAGCCCAAAATACCAGAGTCGACCGACAGACCCTTCTCTCTGACAGAGCAGGCTCCAAACTCTGCATTTACTGCCAGAAACCTCCTCGATGGATGGACTGCTCCCATCAACATCAAGCAGGAGGAAGCTGATAAAACACAACCCAGCGTGTGTCTGACCCAACACTTTTAAGTCGCTATCTCCTTACTACTACCCTGCTCAAGTCACGTCATGGAGGTGCATCACGTCACTTAGTGTATCATCACCCAGAACAAGCCCTTCCGCACACACCTCTCTGCTCCTCTCCTCCTTCTGCACGGGAAAAAGAAACGAACAAGTAGCCAAAACCTCTCTCCTTGCATGGCTCTGGCGTAAGGTTTGGCTGATCTCACCAGCGAGACAGGCGGGTGGCTCCACCACCGCCCACATCTGGCTGGGTTTTGGTCTCAGCAGCCTTGTCCTGAGCCTGCAGCTCGGTGGCAAGGCCAGGAGGACACAGCTGAGCCGTGTGCCACCCCTCCTTGACTGCGAGGTCCGGGAAATGCCCAATAGCTGATGTGGATAATGCGAAATCCGCCCGTTTGCAGCGGGCTGGCGCTGCTTAGTGCCTGCCAGGCGGATCCATGTCTTGCTCCATGTACCTGCTCTTCACGATGTCTCCCTCCATTAGCTTCGCCATTGCTGACAGACGAAGGTTCTGACCTTGTCAGCATCCATAAGCTCAGCAGCTTTCAGCTTTTTAACGATTTGGATGGAGAAGTGCCGTGGAGACAGACAGACCGACCTCCTGGAGCAGCTCACGGAGCTTCTGACCACCGGGCTGTAGCCACTGCGAGATCATCTGGGGATGGTTTCTCTATGGGGATGGTTTTTCTATGCCTGAGCATCCCAGAGCTGGGCTGGACGCCTCCTCTGAATGATTATTTCAGCGGTGAGCTGAGCCAAGGCTGCAGGTCCTCTTGCGCAGGTTGTTTGGGTGCTGTTTGCAATCATTTCCCGAGCGTTGCTCAAGCAGCTCCGTGCCTGGTGCTTTCATGAGCATCATTTGTAACGAGGCAACAAATAACAAAACTCCCACTGCCTTCAGAGGAGCCAGGACCACACGCTGGGTCTTCCCAAGGAACCGGTGCGAGGTTGGTGCCTGCCTTGCATCCAGTTCCTACAGGGTTTGGACATGGCGACCCAAAGCCAGCGGGCTCTCCACACACCAGCAATCCCTCGCACCGGCAGCTCTTCCGCGGAAGCCCAGGCCCCAGCTGCAACGCCCCGGGAAGCGCAAGCACTGCCTTTTCAATAATATTTGCCTTTCCAATGTAAATGCAGACCCAGCTCTCTGCTCAGCACACGCATCTATTCTCTTTTAACAATTTGGGATCTTAAGCATTTCTTTTTTTTTTTCTCTCCTAAGCTTCATCGTTAACCTTTAAGACGGAGATAAGGCTTAAGGCTTTGGAAAGGAATCAGGAGGGACCCTGGAAATGAGCCAGGAGCAGTGTTAATACTGGGCTGCACATCATATCTCTTTGGTTCTTCTTTCCCCCCCAGGGTGATTCGGACTGCTCTTGACTACCACCATGGTATTACAAACTCTAATGAGGTTTGGAAAATAAGAAACCCACTGCGGCGTGGGAGAAACTAATAGAAATTGTTTTGTCTTCTCTCTATTAGTCATTAGAAGCAGAGGAAAAACAGCCACAGGCAGTGGCAGGGCTGCAATATCACCACACATTTCATATGCTGGCACTCCGACAAAGTCATTTCAACGCAGTTAATGCTCCCGCTTCCCCTCCACGCAAGGCTTGCCGTACGCCAGCATCCCCATGCCGGGCTCGATCAAGCCTGGGGCAGCCCCAGTGGTGCCCAGTGCCCACCAGCCAGGGCTGTGGCACCCAGGCAGCCCGCCCAAGATGCCCACGCAGGATGTTCAGCACAGCCCCCGGCTCTGCCCAGCAGCAAACCCACCAGCACGGACCATCGCAGCCGCTCCGCAGCGAGACGCTGTGCCGAGCCCGGCGTTCCCCAGGGGCCGGACAGGGCAGGTGAAGGCAGGGACAGGCAGGGCAGCGCTCGGGGATGTACCCGTAAGCGGCAGCTCCCCAGTGCTGTCAGGCAGCCAGAGCATATGGTGAATGAGCTGGGATTTGCGACCGCATCTGCAAAGTCACGTTTCTGTGTGCAAAGTTAATTATGGAAGCCACGAAACGATGCGCGCAGCAAGCTGGGGTGGGGTGACAGCACCTGCAGCGAACTCACCCCCTGCCACCCTCCCAAGGAAAGGCGGGCGCTGAGAGCCAAGCCCCGCTCCGGGGGCTCAGCGAGGTGCCTTGGAGCAACTTCCACTTCATTTCCCTCCTCCCAGGTCTGCGGACCATCGCACCCAGGCTGGGTGGCTGCCCGATGACAAGCGGCAGTGCCATCACATCTTCCAGATGTTCGCCTGCTGCCTGCGGGTATGGGCACAGCTGGCGAGTGGCATCGTCCCCCGGAAAGCCGGGCTGCAGGCACGCAGGCTGCTCTGCACGCACCAGGCTCCTTCAGCCCGTGCTTGGGGAGAAATGAACCGGCACAAATGCCCCGAGCTTTCATCTCAAGAAAATTGTTATTGAAGGCAACAGCTCATGGGAGACAACTCCTCGTCTGGCCACAATCTGCACGGGGTGACAGCATGACACCCAGGGAGCATCAGTGGGGGAAAGGGAGGAGGGTGACTGATGCTGGGTCGGTTCCCACCGCCGGCTCCTCCATCCCTCCGCACTGGGCCATGGCTCCAGCATCCAGGCCAGGTCATGCTGCTCAGAAACTGGGTGCAGTGGAAGATTTAGGAGATCCCCTCGGTTATCCCACACGCCTTAAAGGTAGGATGCGTCAGGGAATGGGAAGGCTCCCAGCAGAGCTTGGCCACCCTTTTGGTGGGCAGTGGGTTCAACTGATGAGACCCAAACCCAAACCGAATACTTGCCTTCAGGTTTACGCAGTCACAGGTTACACTGAACAACGCAGAAAGGCAAATCCTCCATCTCTGGAGAGATCACTTGGGATGGGAAAGAGCAAGACAAGATTTTCTGCTGCACCGAGGACTGCATCCAAAGCCCTGCTGCTAACTCGGAAGCAGGTATGGCTCGACAGCTGGCATAGCTGCGGAGCGCTCAGATATCCCCACGCTGGTGCCTGCTCGTGACTGCATTGCCTGGAGCAAGGATTTGCATCGCTAAGTCAATGTCAAGCCGATTTAGTCCTTAGATGGGGAATCTCCATCGACCGGCACTGGCACTAGCGAGGAAGAGCAATGATGGGCTGGTAAGTGTCAGCCTTGTCCCCGGAGGTGCCACTGGAGCGGTGTCCCTGGTGCAAGCAGCACAAACCCACGGCCCGTGCTAATGGTGACCACCAAAGAAGTGCCCGTAGCATGATGGAAAAACCCTGCTATCACAGCTTAAAGTCAGGTGACTACAATTTACTGCCTCAAACCCTCCCTCAGGCAGGCCTCACTCTCTTCTTTCTTTTCAGCTGAACATAAGCCTTATTTTCATGTGTCCCGAGTGGGTGCGGAGCCCCTGTGCCCCAGGAGCAGCCGCACCCCACGTTGGATGAGGAAAGAAGCAGAAGCAATTCCACTCTGCAAGCCTGTACACCACTGCAAGGCTATAAAGCCAATAAGGACCCCCTGGGAGGAAAGGCACTCTATAAATCTGAGCTGTTATTATTATAAAACCAATCTCCACCGCATCTCTTAATAATGCAGATTAACTATGCAATAACACCAGCTATAATTAGTATCATAAAAGTCAGAGATGGGAAAGGCTAGCAGGTCAGCCAGTCCACCCCACGGGCTGCTCCCCACAGCACGGGGGAAGGGGGAAACCTCCCGGGTGCCCCGGGAGCTCGGGAAAGCGAAGGCAGGCTCGGCAGTGCCGGGCACCATGGAGGGAGCGGTGACAAGGAGGCGATGGCACACAAATCGCCATGCCTCTGCCAAACTCAGGAGCGGAGCCGAGCCCCGCTCTCGTTCTGCAAGTGCCCAATGCCAACCTCCGGTCCCTTCTCTCCTGTGCGGGTCCGTGTCCCCTCTCTCAAACACTCAGGACTCAAGACAAGGGTATCACCATCAGTTTTTCACAGGGTGGACCCTGAAGACCTCACTGAGCCCCTGACAGCTGGGGGGGGGGGGACATAGATGTCCCCCAAGGGCACAGGCTGGTGACAGCAGGCCAGGCTCCTTGCAGGAGGAGCCCGTGTCCCAGACCAGCTCCCCTGAGGATGAGCATCCCCCCTAGACCCACCAGCTCCCATTCCCCAGGGCTAGGAGACACAACCTTCCCATACGCACACGCACACGCATTGCCCAGCAGTGTTCCCAGACTGGGATCCTGCTCCCATCCAGCCCGAGGACCAGCACTCCTCCATCCGACCAACCCAGCCAACGCACGCAGCCCAACTCCCAATGCCCAATGCCTTCCTGCACCTCCCGCTGCCAGGAACCCCGGCATCCTCCTCGCCTCCACAGCATGCCCGCACGGCTCTGGCCCTTCTCCACTGCCGTCCCCACTGGCAGGGCANGGCATGCCCGCACGGCCCCGGCCCTTCTTCCACTGCCATCCCCACTGGCAGGGCAGCGCTGGTGGTGGGAAGAGCAGGAGGGAGGGCTCCCTGCCGGGGCGCAGCGCTGCTCTGCCCAATTAGCGCTGCTGGGTGACAGGCTCTGTTTGCGCTGCGTGATTAGCTGTGGAAATGCAAATCTGAACTTCCTCCACCGCAGCAGCTAACAAGATAATGAATATTTTCATCAGCTGCAGAGAATACAAACATCTGCGCAGACACAAACGCGCTGCCGCGGCCGGGGGGGAGCAGCTCCCCAGCATCTCTCACTGCGGGGGCAGCAGCTTCGCTGCTGGGGGAAAGGAACGCTCTGCCACCACCGGCTGGTCCCCGCGCCCAGAAGAGCTCCATGGGCTTTGGTGGGTGCTGGTACCATCTCCAACAGCAGCGCCTGGGCTCTGGACTGCGCCTGCGTCTGAGCGGGTTTGGGGTACATACCCGTGGTACCCCCATCTCCCAGGGCACCGCGCCGGCTCTGCCCTCTCACTGCCCATCTCCGGGGCCAGACCTCCGCTTTGAAACACCAACTGGTCGGTTTGCAGGCCGCAAAGCCGGCTTTCAGGGCATGGACCGAGGTGAAAGCCGCTTGGCTTTTCCTCTGCCTCATGATAAAGGCGGGGAGCTCAGCTGTGCTTCTAAACACCCACCTATTTCTTTATACCGACATGTCTTCGCACACCGCCTGCCACCGCTGGGGCTCAGGAGGGGCTGGGGAAGGAGCCCAAGCCCCAGGTCACGGATGTGCCATTGGTTTTGCTGTGCCGGCAGCTTCCACCCCGCTGTTCTTCCAACTCCCCAGGGCTCGGGCAGGGAGCGGTGGGGCTCTCGTGGGCCAAACAGTAGAGACTGACCCCACGCGAGGTTATCCCGCTGCCTGCGCGGACTGGAATGAGACGGAGCAGCGCAGGGGCGCGTCTGGAGCAGGGATGGGGCAGCAAGAGCAGGGCTGGCTGTGTCGGCCGTGCCCATGCTCGTTGAGGACGTGCTGGCCTGCTCCTTAAATCCTACCCACACCGGGAGCAGAACGAGTCTGAAAACCTCCAGTCCTTAAAATACCTCTAATACTAACATCTCAATCAGTATATTTTAAAAAACATCTCTTCCACCCTGGACCCCTGCGTTGTCTTTAGGATATTGCTGGCACTAGACTTGCTTTTGTTTTGCTACAAGAATAAAAAAAACCCGCTACCAATCCGGTGCAAAAGCATGTGGCTGCAGACTGTCGGAAATACCAGCTCAAAGCCGCACAATCTGTTCTCCTTCTCGGTGGGATGCTAACTTTGAAACGGAGCAGGGCTGATGCACGCAGGATGCAATAGTAACCTAACTGACGGGGTGCTGTATTAATTGCGTTAGTCATTCATACACTGGATTGATAAAATCTCAGTGCTTAGTCTGGCCAGTGAGAATGCGCTCAAAATAGGCGGCGCGTGTCTATGTGCAACCTGTTGTGGGCTCTGAAAGGGCTGGATGGACTCAAGAAAGCAGCCAGGACGTCCCTGACGTTAGGTTGAGTGGTGGAAAAAGCGTGATTGAGGAAAAACAGCTCAGCTTTTTGGGGCCTTTGGGGGACTGAGGAAAACCAGCTCTGGGGGCCCTTTGGGAGCTGCAAAAGCCATTGCATATGGCATGGCCACGAGCGGGTACCAGGACATCTCTGCTCCACAGGCAGCGTCCCTGGCTCGGAGCAGGCAGTGCTTCCGCCCGGCATGTACGGGGAATGGGGTGGAGAGTGGAGCATCACATCCCACAACAGCTCCACAGAGCTGCTGAACCGCTAACGACCCCCTTACCTGCTACTGAGAACCAAGGCTTGAGGCATTAGCCTGGCTTGGAAAGACATCATTGCTTCCAACTAGTATGTCTGAGGCTTCAGAGTTGTGAACAGGTAATAGAATTGCAGCAACAAATAATAAAAAGAGGAATGAAATGGAAGGCAGCCACTGGAAAAGAGATCCATCCGTTATCCCGGCCTGAAGGGTAATAGGTAAACAAGGCGTTGGGGTACCGGCTGGCGCCGAGCTTGCCGGCACAGGAATAATAAACAGCGCAATTATAACTTCTGTGCTCGGAGGTTTCAGAGAGAGGGGAAAAAAATATGAAAAAATCAATAGCGTTAATTTAACTAGTTACAGACATTACATTTGTGATGCCGCGGAGGAGGCAGGGTGTCCTCGCCGGGGCTGGCCCATGAGCTCCCAGCCAAGCTCCCCCCCGGCCTCCCACACCCAGATGTGATGCTGCACCCATCCGAGCACCCGTCCTGGCCCCCAGCAGCACCCACCGCCGGGGGAGACAGAGGGTGCAGCTCGCATGAGACCTCCCCCGGAGCAGGGGGAACAGTGAGGCGAGGACATTTCCCAAAGCAGCCCCCCGGCAGGGATGGTGCCGAGCTGTCAGCACGCCCCGCCGTTCGCCGCGCCGGTTTATTAAGGGCTGAGAAGCGGCGAGGGGAAGGAGTGACAGATTTAAAATTAACTTGCCAAACTCCCCATCAATATTATGACAATTCCCTGCATCGGTTCAGCGACCCGGCGCGCCGCCTGACAGCAGTAACGTCGCTGTGTGGAGGCAGAGCCGGCTGCGGGCTGGCAGCACTCGGGGCGAGCGGGTGCCCGTCCATCCCCGCGGCACCTCGGCCATCTCGGTGCTGTGCTCGGCAGCACCAGCCGGTGCTCAGCACCACCTCCAACCCACCCCTTCCCTTCCCCGAGGCCGTAAAGCAGCAGCAGCCCTGTTTTACAGGTAGGGATGCGAGGACCAGCATCCTCCGAGGACCAGCATCCCCCGAGGACCAGCATCCGCCGAGGACTGATTCGCAGAGGGAAGGGTGCNGCACAGCAGCCCTGCATCCTCCGGAGCCGTCCTCCCAGGTTATGGAGAGGCGAAAACCACTCGGTGCTTAGCAGGTTTTTTGCAGTGAGGGAGCACTGATAAATCCTCTCCCCCCTGCAGCCACTGAACCATTTTGGGTGCTTATCTGCCCGCAGCACCCAGAAACTCTCCGGACTCGCTGTATCTCTCTGGGGGAGAATCAAATGGGGGCTGTGCGGGTGAGCAAGGTGCTCCTCGTGCCCCAGGGCTATGCCAAGCTGGAGCAAGAGCTGGGATGAGAGGCAGAGCCGGAGACAGGGATGGGAAGGGACCCCGGTTAGGGCAGAGGGCTGCTCCCCGGGGAGCCCTCTGCTGCGCGTTGCTCCGACATCCCGTTTGCTGTGCAGTAATAATCCAGCAAGTAAAGCTGGCTCCACGGGTAGTAATTTGGGTTTTCGCCATATTAATGGCATAAAAGCAACAGTCTGAAACTGCAAACAGCTCTTAAACAAAAATCTCTATTCCCTCGTGGCAAAGAGGCAGCACAAAACAGATAAGGAATGAACAAACAACCCATTTGGAAAATAATCCCCCGGTGATTTGGGGATGGCGCGGAGTTCGGGCTGTGCCTCACCATGAGGCAACAGGGGGAAAATCACTCTAATCTAGTCTTTAGCGAGCTGGATCCACCAGTGAGCCTCCCGGCTAGACCAAGAGGTGTGACTGGAATAGATCAGCTCCAATCCCATCTATTTATTAACACTGCACAGCGTTTTGCCAAAAAGAAGGTTTTTTTTAAAAAAAAAAAGGGGGGGATGTCCAGAAGACGACCGCTCTGAACGTGAACTTGGCTCTATGGTGGCAGGAGCGAGGTGGGTTTCTGGTTTGTGTGTTGTCCCCCACCAAAGTGCCCACGGGGGACCACACAGGAGAAGCATCACCAGAGGAGGCCTTTGATTTAAATCCTTGCAATAAAACAGCAGGAACAGTGACGATGTGGCACACTCCTCTGAGCAGGAACATTGATGCTGGCTTGTCCAACAGGTCAGTCGACCACCCAACCACCACAGTGATAATTAGTGGTTCCTAAGCCACCTCCGTACAGAAAAAGCTGCCCACAGAGCTTCTAACTCATGAGGGCTGGAGCTGAGCTGCAGGGGTGCTATGGTGCTCACGTCCTGCTGGGCTGTGGCTTCACTGTCGCTGATGGATGGAGAAAGGGTCCTTGGTACCAGCACGAAGGGACGTGTGAGCAGGGACAGGCTCTGTGCAACATGGCGAGGTGTTGCACCAGTGCTGGTGTACATAGGGAGCACGTATAGCGCACACACTACCAACTGTTCTGGCTGCTGCCCAGCCCTGCTCACAGCAGCCGTTACGTGCTTCCTCCATCCTTCCCTTGGGTGTTACCATCTCCTCGGCCATGCCACCAAAGTCTTTGGGTGCTGCCTGGCTCCCTTGGATAAAATTACATGGGTTAAAAGGGAAACCCAAAATCTGAAGCAGCACTGACTTAGAACTGCAGGCTGGTCTCAGGTCTGGGACCTCCGAGCTGTGCAGCTCTCCCATTTCATTACCAGCCTGCTGTGCCGCATACTCACGGCAAACACCATCCTTACTCTGCGTCCTAAAGGTACCCGCTGCACATCCCCATCCTTTCGAGCTGGCTGGACACAATAAAGCCGTTGGTGCTACCAGCTCCATCCCGGTGCCGTGCCGAGCCGTGGTCAGGAGGACCACGCAGCCATCGGAAGGGCAGAAGCTCTAATCAGCATTGCAAAGAGACCACCCCAACCCCAACGGGATGGAAATACCGCTGAAACTGATAGGTGTTGCCCAGGCCAGGGTGTGCGAGACGGCTTTGCCCAGCACAAAGGCTTCCTCCCAACACCACGCTGACATGCCTGGCGGATTGAGAATATCCTATTTATTAAAGACACTGAAGATGCGGCGACATGGGAAGCAGACACCATTCAAAGGACTGTCACATCTGCATAGCTAAAGGATCCCAGCAGTTATAAATCCCTCTAAAATACTCAGCCCCTTGTTCTGATAGCAGGTTCTTGCTCCTACTTTGCAGAAACAGGCTTTTAATCCCTGGTATTAGGCAGCTTCCTGCTATGTTTCAAATGCACCAAATTAAGGGCTTCTCTAACAGCTGGTGTCTTAATGCTCAGAGAGGTTCTTGAATATCTATGAAAATCAGAGGCAAATTACATCTTTTAGTTAATAATTTCTTCTCCATTAACCTCCTTCTCTTCCCTTGTTAGGAGATGATGTAATGGTGCTTCTACGGCGTAACCCTCCGACACACCGGGCAGGCTGGCCGCGGGGAAGCGAGCCCTTCTCATCACTGCCCGGCGCTTCTGGAGCCACCAGGCTACGTTCACATGGGAAAGGGCAGCCGTGATGACCTTCCAGGTTGCCGAAAGCATTCCTGGAGCAAGATGTGCTGCCTCCCTCCAGGCCCCGAGCTCTGCCGAGCCAGCACATCGCACGCTACAGCCTGCGACACGCGGGTATGCTTTGCAGTTTCCTCTGGTTTCAGACCTGCTTTTTAACCTGAAAACCTGTCAGCCATGAGCCCCAGGGAGCGCTTTGGGCTGTGACCCCTGGAAGACGCAATGCCAGCACCGCAGGTGTTTTATCCCGAGAGCAAAGCGGCCGAGGGCAGCCCCGGCAGGAACTGTTCCCGGTCCAGCCTGGGATTGCTCAGACCCACCATCCCTGGGATGCTCCTGGACAGCATGACTTGGAGAAGCCACATTTCCCAGGATAAACCAGACCCACAGACAACCTTGCGTGTTTTCCAGCTGGAATTTAGCCCTGAGGACAGGGGATACATCTGCTTCCCAGCAGCGACAAAGCAGCCCTTAGACCCCAGCCCTGGCTGCGGCAGGGGAAGGATGGCTTCCCAACCCTCCTGCTCCGCAGTGCAAGCAAAAGGTGGGCTACAGACGAGCTGGAGAGAAAATTAAAGCCTCTGCAAAAGGCAGTTTGGTGCACAGAGACTGATGGCACAAGCTGGGGCTGGACCTCATTTGGGGGGAGCCCATCCGAGTCTGGCATTTCTAGCAGAGGGGCTTGGGGAGTTTTTGAAGCCCCCGGACCTGCTCGACCCGCCAGCTCATGGAAAATTTCAGCTCTGCAGCCCTGGCTCTACTCTGAGAGACCCACTGACACTTGTAACACGGGAGGGAGAGAAAGCAAAGAGGAGCCCACTGGGAAAATTGCCTTCATGTACTGTCAATTCTCACTTCCAGCAAAGGCTGCGGCTCTGCTGGCTCCCAGCACTCTGCTGGCTGCGGCGTTCTGAGCGCCTTTGTGCTGGTGGAGCTCGTAATTCATCTGCCATCAAGAGAGCAAAAGGCCGGAGTTCAGCATGAATTCACAGGCTTTGCACTCAGCTGGGGAAAAAACACCCAGAAAAACACCGTGGCCAGCAGTGATGAGCACCCACAACTGCAGCTAAATTCGGAGGCAGCAGTGAGGTCTCAGTGCCTCAATAGGAAAGAAACCCTCGGTGCACCGGCAGACGCTGGGCAAGGAAGAGTGGTGTCTGGGTGGGATGTGGGCTGGGTGATCCTGACCGTGATCAGCACTGCTGCTCTGAAACTCATAGGCCCACCTTGGTTTACACCCGATCAAAGTGCAGCCGCAGTCAGGACAACTGAAGAAAAATAAACAAACAAACTCATTTTCCAGCCCTGAATTCAACAACTACCAGCGAGCTCCCCTCCGTGAGCACTGAAAGGCGAAGACCCGGGCAGTTTGGATCCTGTTCTCCCACCAGCGCCCGACCCTCGGCACTCCCGATATACCCGGGCTGCAGCACGCCAGCACCCCCTGCTATCTGCTACTTGCACTCTGGCGGGGTATTTACCTTCAGCTTATTTACGTTATTTCTTATCATGCTATATCCACTGCTCCTCCCAGTGCTGAAACTGGGGGCACTGAATAAGACCAGCTCGCATAGGCTGAAAATGCACCAAAGAAAATGCTCTTTCGTACTACGCACAATTAAACAGCAGAACTAATTGTCGCACGATGTCGCAGGATATCGCAGAGATGCAAGATATCAGTGTTCAGAAAGAGATGAGGCAACGCTACCGAGAAAAGCCCATCAAAGGCAATTAAACACTCATCTGACGAGATACACACTGGCCCAGGAGGGTCCTGTGCTGCTGCCTGGGGGATGAGCAAGTAGGAAAACCACGGATGTTTGTTGTCCATTTACTTTCTTCCCCGAGTGAACGTGTCAGAGATTCTGGTTCTGCACCAACAGACCTTGGTCCCATCTCACCATCCTGATGTTCCCAAAACTAGGAGCAGAACAGGGCCATACCTGAAAGTCATCTGGAACACCTGCCCTTGGTTGACGTGCTGGGTCCTGTTGTTATAGCCGTGAAGCATCTCCCCAAAGAGGGTGTCGTTGAACTTGGCATCCGACTTCAGGCACTTGGGGCCCTCACAGATGTCAGACAGCATCAGGCAGGACTTCCCATCCGGGGCCAGCTTGTACTCCTCCACGCACCTGCAGAGCACCAGAAGCTACATGAGACAGGCCAGGCGCAGAGCGTGCCACCCCCCCAGCCCTGCCACAGGACGCGTCTCTGCCGAGCATGGTCAACTTGGTGCTGGAGCACATCCAGAGAAGAGCAAAGAAGCTGGTGAAGGGTCTAAGGCACATGTCTTATGAGGAGCGGTTGAGGGAAATGGGATTGTTTAGTTTGGAGAAAAGGAGGCTGAGGGGAGACCTTATCGCTCTCTACAACTACCTGAAAAGAGGGTGTAGCGAGGGGGCCTCGGTCTCTTCTCCCAAGGAGCAGGCGACAGGACAAGAGGAAACAACCTCAAGTTGTGCCAGGGGAGATTTAGGATGGATATTAGGAAAAAATTCTTCACTGAAAGGGTTATCAACCATTGGAACAGGCTGCCCAGGGAAGTGGTTGAATCACCATCCCTGGAGGTATTTAAAAGGTAGACATAGTGATTAGGGACATGGTTTAGTGGTGGACTTGGCAGTGCTAGGTTGGCAGTTGGACTCAATGATGGTAAAGGACCCTTCCAACCTCGACGATTCTATGATTGTAAGACCTGCAGCAGCTGCCCGGGATGGCGCAGAGGTTGCAGAGCCCATATCCTCTGTGGCAGCTCGGCTGGGCGACCAGCAAAGGAGCCCTTGGCTCCCAACACCCATCCCTCCTGCAGCAGCATGACCCTGCCTGCCCACAGCCGCGCTCTCCTGCCTGCGAGGTGCCCCCGCGCTGCAGAGCAGAGCTGAGCCCACTGCGCAGCCTCTGCTCGGCCGTCCCAACCCCAGGATGCCACTGGCCTTCTTGGCCACCAGGGCACATTGCTGGCTCATGGGCATCCTCTTGTCCCCCAGGACTCCCAGGTCCCTTTCCACAGAGCTGCTCTCCAGCAGGTCAGCCCCTAAGCTGTCCTGATGCATGGGGTTATTCCTCCCCAGATGCCGTACCCTACACTTGCCCTTGTTGAACTAGGCAAGGCCAATTCCTCAGGCAAGAGCAAAGCAAAATGAAGCTCCTGCCCTTCTTTTCCACCCAGCAGTGCCCTCCTGCAAGGAAGCAGCCCCAGCGTGGCTGCTCCTTCACTCTTTGGTCCCGCTTTCCAGCAGGTTGCGGGCGAGACGCACATGCTCATCTTCGACAGCCAGTGAGGGAAACCGAGGCAGGCAGCAGCGATGTGATTTAACTACAGACACTGCAGACATCAGTGGCATCTTTTGCATATGTGCTCACCTGCCTCCTCTCCTTCTATTCTCCTTCCTCCAGCCTTTTCCCCAGCAATGCGGCTCCTGGCTGACAAGGAAACCTCCATTCCCTGCCCCTTCCTCCCCGTAGCCACAGCGCTCTGCTTACATCAGCCCCACCTCCGTCCAGGCTTGCTCCCCTCTCCCGTTCCTCTACCGCATTTCACTGCTGCAAGCCAAACTCCCACCCGTCTGCCGCGCTTCTCCTTGCCTGTTCCCGAAGTGCAGCTCTGCCTTGAAAAGGGATTATGAAAAAAAAACCAAACCAACCAAACAAACAGGGAAACAGCCTCTGTTCTCGGGGATGGAAGACTGAAATGCAGATTCCCTGCGTGTGTGCAGATGCAGACCACGTAACATCCCAAGATTTTCTAGACCCTCCCCACAAAGGTTGCTGGTGCCTGCATGGATTTCCAACCCCCTTTAGAGGCACGGCGCAGGCAACGTGCTCTCTCTTAGTGACTCAACCGCTCTGTGCTGCTAAACAATAATAAAAAAAGGAGGTGTGTGTGTGGGAAACCAACAAACCCGCAAAAAAGGATTAAAAAAAAGAGACGCTGACATGGGCAGAGCTCCCTGGGCTGCTCTTCCCCGGGGAGCAGCCAGCGGCCAAGGCTGCATGGGGTCTCTGCTGCATCTGCAGCATCATGACTTGAAGGATGCTCCTCAGAGTTACTGTTAGGAATTTGTGGACATTTCCTTCCCAAAAGGGGTTTCTTTTCCCCTCCTTCACTCTAATACTTCCCACTGGGATGTGAAGTAGGTTCCTGCGTGTGCCTGAGCGCGTGAACCAGCCGAGGGCGCAATCTGCAGAACCCTGGGGCCGGGCCAGGGCGGTGATGGATAGATGGATGGATGGATGGATGGATGGATGGATGGATGGCTGCCTGCAGCTGTGCAGCATAAAGCCAGATAATCACTGAGCTCCTTTTAGAACATACTGCAGCCAGGGAGATTTTCCTGAGAGAAAAAGCTAAATTGTGTAGGATTATAGGATCCTGGCCAAAATCAGGGATGAAACTCTATTTTAAGAGAGACACAGGGGTGGGGGAAAAAAAAAAAAAAAGTAGTGTTTCTTAAACAAAGACACCTTCCGCCTCCAACATGCAATGTACAATTTTTGGGTCCCATCACGGTGAGTCACAGATCAAACCGTACTGTCACACAGTGGGGGAGAGGAGGACGGTGCATCTGCTCACATTGCTCCTCGCACTCCCGTACGTTTTTGCCCACAGGCAAACCAGGTGCCTCTATTCCCTGCTGAAAGTCGGCTCCGTGAACAGCCTTTTTCTGGGGTGCCCAGCTCCCTTGGTGGGCACGCCGGTTTGGGCATGGGTGGCACAGGAGGAGAGTTGGCAGGGATGGAAAGGGGCACAGGAGATGCAGGAGCGCTGGAGAGGACTCACCCGCAGAACATGAAGATGGTGCTGGAGGAGGGGTCGTGGGGCAGAGGGAGGGTCTGCTGGAGACAGAGCTGCTCGCAGCCGCCATTGAAGCCATCCGAGCAGTCGATCCCTTTGGAGTAGTCGTAGCAACCGGTGCCATCCTTCATGGGTCGGAGGTCCTCAGGGCACTGCAGCGAGAGAGGGGACGTGGTAAGGTCACTTGTGGGTCCCCACCTACCCTGGAGCCACAGCCTGGTGGGTGCCCTCCCAGGGCACAGCCCACCCACGAGCCAGAAGGATTTGTGCTGCTGAACTCCGTCTACATCTAAAGGAGACGAGTTAATCCTGAGTGATGGACGGGGAAGCCCCAAGGGCCCTGCACCACCTCGCACAGCCTTTGGGAAGGGCGAAGGACCACAGGGCAAGGACGACCTCGTCTGCCGCAAAAGCCACATTCCCCATCCTCCCTCTGGAGGAGGGTGAAATCCTCAAGGCAGCAAAATTACACAATGAGGAAGCCTCAAGCCAGCGTGGGGTGAAGCGTGATGACCTGCTTCGTAACGTGCTGGAGAAACACTCTGCGTTTGTTACCTATTCCTCTGAGATGCAGAGAAGTCTGGTGTGACCCAGAAAAACCATCTCAATGCCTGGGACCAACCCAGAAAACCACCTCAACCCAGAAAACCATCTCAACCCATGCCATGCAGGCCAGCGAACGTGGCCTTGGCATCATCTCCGAAAGCATCTTGCTGCCTCCCACGGGAGGAGGCAGCTGCGGGCAGGACCGGCCCGTGGTGGAGGCAGGACTGGGGGAGGGCAGGATCGCGGTCCAGGCTCATCAGAAGAGTTTTCCGCAGCCGAGGGAACCATGCTGATTCACACAAACTGGGGATCTGGCGCTGGGTTTTAATTTCAGTTCCCCAGCTGGCTTTCCTTGTCCCAATAGATAAAAGCCAGCAGGTGGCAAATGCCATCAATAAATTGTCACCCAGATTAAAGCTCTCTTCTATTCCACTTGTCTTATTTATCCCTTTTTGCCAAACACGCACACATACAAACAACAACAAAAAGGCCAGTCCTTGAAAAAATAAATAAATCTTGCCTAGGAGCAGCTCGCAATTAAAAATGCATTATGGAATTTCTTGAAGATGAGTTAGACTGGAGCTTGTACAGGTAGGGATGAAGGCAGGTTATAAATGGCCGCTGTCAAGCAGAAGAAAGGTTATAAAACCGCTATACTTCGTGCTTAAAAAAGAAAATCAATTTTCCATGTGAGCAAAATGCTGTACATATTAATAAAAGTTCAGGAGACCCTGGACCCCACGCTCGCTGTCCCATGCTGGGTCCCGACAGGAGATGGGCTGCTGAGCATTGCTCACTCTTGGCTACTCAAGAAGCATAACGCCTGCAGGGGACATCAGAAAGAAGCTTTAGGGAGTCCTGGCCCACCCCACCTGAGTGATGAGGAGTTTCTCTCCACCTCCTAGAAACACTGTGCCATTTCCCTACGGCGGCAGCAGCATCAAAGCTGCTTCTGCCCCACCTGCAGCAACCGCAACGTCTCGGGCATCCCCGTGCCTGACGTCCCTCAGACACCGCGCTGGCTCCTGTGCCCTCAGCTCTGCAGCTCGGGTGGACCTCGCAAACCTCAGCCCCTTCCTTGCAGGCATGGATAAGGTGGGAAGGGGAGGCAAGGGAAGGTTGAGAGGCACATGGCTTTTCTAGCCAAAGGATGTAAGGACAAGGGGTAACGGCTTTAAGCTAAAAGAGGGTAGATACAAACTAGATATAGGGAAGAAATTTTTGACGCTGAGGGTGGTGAGACACTGGCCCAGGTTGCCCAGAGAGGCGGCAGATGCCCCGTCCCTGGAAACATTCAAGCTCAGGTTGGACGGGGCTCTGAGCAACCTGATCCAGTTGAAGATGTCCCTGCTCATGGTGGGGGGGTTGGACTAGGTGACCTTCAAAGGTCCCTCCCAACCCAAACCATTCTATGATTCCACGTTAGCAGCAAAGGGCTCTGGAATAGGGCGCTGCCGGTCACTGCAGAGCAGGCAGGGCGCAGGCAGGGCGCAGGCAGGGCGCAGGCAGGGCGCAGGCAGGGCGCAGGAGAGGCAGCCTGGGAAGCAGCAGCCCTGCCTAGGCACGGAGCAGCAGAAGACATGGGAGCAAGAAGCTTTCTAGCTGCACGTACAGAATAAATACGAAGGAGGAGAGGACACTTAGAACAATCTGTGCTTTCACCGCCGAGCTGCCTGGGAAACAGGATCAGGATAAGTGTGTTTGCGAATCCGCGGATACAACACTTATCTGCTGTGGTCTCCTCCGCATCTGCCAGCCCCACTGCAAGAATAAGAGCTGTGCAAATTGGTAGAAATACGTCTCCCTGGAGGACGTGGAGGGCTGACTGCAAACAGCATCTTCCGCTCCACGGCACCGCATCCACCTCTCTGCTGCTCTCCCCACACTGACAGGGATGGGGAGGTCTGGGACTCTGCCCAAGTCCCCTCTGGAGCTCCCGTGGGACCTTCCAGGGTGCTGAAGGCAACCAGATGGGACCTTAGTCAGCAGGAACTACGGGATCACAGCCAGGGCATCAGTCACGGTTTTTCTGAGCTGTCACTTGGGACTCTCACCCTGGCACTGATCCGTGTGCTGAGCTCAGCATCTTCCCCAGCCCACAGAAGAAGACGATGGCTCTTTCCCTGGGACTGGGTTAGCAGGTCACCAAAGCCCTCCCTCCCTTAGCCCCACTTTGCTCGAGGCCACCCTTGGGATATTCCTCCAGTTTGGGCTTTTAATCACCATGAAACACGTTTCCTTTCTGTTTGTAATTATGCATCCTAATACGCATTAATTATGACAGGCAAATAGCTCAGCGCAAAACTTGCAAAAGAAAGCACCCCCCTCCCCTCCGCATCTGTCCCCGGCTCGGCACGGCGCCCGCTCTCCAGCCAGCTGTAGGGTTACAGCAAGAAGCTCTCCGGGGACAGGCAGCTCCGGCAGCCAACGCACAAACACGGGAGGTGTCCCTGCTTGGTGGGGCTGGGGGGGGGACACACGAAGATGCCAGGGAGAGCCAGCCAGGGGAACCGGCCAGCTCCGCAATTAGCGCCAGCCAGCAAACCCGACGGGCAGGCGGCAGGAGAGGCAAAGCCAGCTGCCTGCCCAGAGGGTTCTGTGGGGATGAATAGGTGGATGGAGAAACTATTGGGCACGATAAATCTTTACTACACATATCCCTGCCCCTGGAGCAGAGGATTTGCACCAAATGCAGGATGCCCCACCAAAAATCAGAGCAGGGAGAAAACTAAAGCCCATTTGGGTTCAACTGTGTCAGAAACGACCCAGGACAAAGCCAGCTTGTGCTAACCCCGACTCTCCGGGCCGGTGGCTGAAGGGCAGTGAGGTTTTGGGGTAGGCTTATAAACCAGTGCCCGTTCTACGTTCGCTGGGCTTTTATAAAGGACCAGATCTGTTATTGCTGACATTGATTTGTCTGGCTCGGGCAGCAGAGAACCAATAATTACAGTGAGTTTTAATCAATCCCCCATCAATTCAGCTGCAGTTCAATTTGCGATCTGCCTTGGCAGTGACACAGGATGGGGGGCTGTGTCGGAAAATGATTAGGAAATCAATAAGCAACTCAGCCAATAACTCTGTCTGGGCGATCATGGGTGACACGTCCCTCCCCGATGGGAGGAGAGCTGGCGAGACGTGGTGCCCCAGCAGCCCCCAGCCAACCACCTCTGCACACCCCTCGTCTGGATATGGAACGGATCCATTTATCCGGGGAGTCAAAGGGATCCTACAAACCGTTAGTCAGCGATTCAAAAGAAAAAGCTGCTTGTGGTTTTCCACATTAGACCCACGCTGCTTGGGAACGCGCTTCAAACTCCCAGACCATCCTTCACCCATGGATCTGACAGGCAAAAATATCTCAGAGCTTGGGAAGAGGGTTTGGTACTTAATCCACGCTACGGAGAGGAAAAGGCAGGTAGGGGGAGATTCCGGCTTCTCATCTGCTCTGAAAAGCCAGGGAGAAGCCGTTACCATACAAATGTAATTCCACTGCCTTGCAAATCCACTCCATCCACGCAGAAGTGAATTGGTTTCTCTGTGATGACACCCAGCCCTGAGAATCACTCTCGGGATTGGAAAAGAAAACTTAGTTTCTTGTCATCTTCTGCATTAGCACCGCTAACACAGATCCTGCAGGCTAAACGTGACCCACAGCTACAATGCCCCAACCCTGCTGCTGCCGATATAGGTTTGTGAAGGCAGAACCGCCGGCAGCTCGGCAGGGGTTCAGCTGGTGGCACCGCCGAGCACCGGCTCGTCCCCTCCCTGCCACGACGGGCAGAGCACCCAGGTCTTTACTTTTGTCTTTGCAGTCAGCGAACAGACTGCAAGTACACACGGGGAATGGATATGCTGAATAAGAGAGGGCTATTTTTACCTGGGTTTTGGAAAAATGAGCTTTTCTCCCTTTTAAATGGCATCTCCAAGGTGACACGGAGCGGCAAAGCTGGCAGAACCTGCTGCTGCATGCCCGCTGCCACCCCGGAGGCCACCAGAGCCAGCCTTGCTGATGCACGGGGCCATGGTTTGCAACGAAATGGGATGCTAACATCCACTGCCTGTGACACCACGTGGCCTCCTGCCACCAGGACTCGGCACAGCTCCTCCACCCACCACCACCGTCCGCAGCACGGCCAGAGCAAACCCAACAGGAGAAGCATCATCTTTCAAGGGCAAAGAAAGCAAGCATCAACTGAAACCCATACAAGATTGTGTTTTAGGAAAATAAGTATCTAGACGAGTCCATGTTCGTGTTAGTGAGCAAAGGCCCCCTTTTTTTTTTCTTTTCTTTCTCGTTCATAAAGCTCATTAGCAGTGAGATGGGTGACGGGGTCACTGGAAATAAAATCCGAGTCTCATTACTGACACGGATCCCCCAGACGAGAGGACCTCGGCTCTCCACCTGCACTGCCTGCCAGGGTTTCTCAGCTCAGCTCCTCTCTTCCATTATTAAGGGTGTTTTTTAAAAAAAAAAAGAATATTTAGTAAAGTGTTTCTGTAGAGAGTAAACTGCTCTTTTTCTTATTCCACTCTGTTTTCCCAACAATAGCAGCCTTTTTGTCAGAGATAAAAGCCCAGACTTCTCCCGCGCCAGAGTGTCGGAGGTGATGCTCTGGGCGCAGATGAGCCCGGCTCCTCCCCAGCTCTTCAAAACCACACAGGGAAGCTGCCACGAACGGGCTCCCGGTGCAGCTCCGGGTACCACAGCCCCATGTCTGGATGCATCCAGAGGTGAAACCCAGGACCCCGGCGCCGTGCATCTTCCCCCAGCCGCATCCCCAGCACTGCCGGCCTCAGGCTGCGGGAAGGACTGGTGGCTCAGTGCTGCAGTGACAGAGAGCAGCGTCCAAAGGCCCTAATAACCCCCCGTCGTTTAGAGGCATCCTCACTCCTCACCGAGGAACCTCTTCAGCGTGAGACAAAAACATTAATCTGAGGCACTGCTGAGGTACAAGCAAGTGCAGCATTTTAATGAGCTCCAAACTATGCAATGGCATGTATTTTATTTGCTTGTTGGAGCTCAGAAATGATACAAATGCAGTAAACTCCGCTGTGTCCATATATATATATTTTTTTTCAGACAACTTTGGCTTATTCTGCCTTCGCTTTCCTGGCCCAGAAGGCCCTGGGCGAGCAACGGTCCTCAGCAGCAGCAGGACCAGTCTCGCTATACACAGCCCAGTCTCTACTGGTGAGATTTATCCCTCCTGTCCTAATATTCTGGTAAAACGGGCCAAAACCCTGGTCACTAAGGCACCCATCAGTTCCAGGCAATCTCTCCCCAGGGCCACCCCCACCTCACCTCCTCGGGGCAGCGATGTCCCCACCGCAGACCCGGCTGCGGCAGACCCCTCCCCGGCACCCCGCTGCGGGGGAGCATCCTTCCCAGAGGGAAACATTACAACTGTTTTCTGAAATAACAGTCATTATCTTCCCACTCTTTTTTCCCCCTCCCTCCCTTCCCCCTGCTTCCTTTTCCCTTTCAAGATCATCAATCATTATTTTAGCCTCAGAAAATCAAACCCATCTGTCTTCCAGGCTCCCGAGCACACGCTGCAGCAGCTCACGCTCCTCAGCTCGGTCCCCCCGTGACAGCGGGCCGGGGGCTCCACGGAGGAACCGAAGCTCCCGGCAATGAGGCGGCATCTCCTCGCCTCCAGCCACCACACAGCTCTCGCATGGACCCTCTCGGGCAAGTCACTGTGTATTTTACGCATCTCAATTCAAAGTGGGATGGGCTCGTTTCAAGCGGCTGGTGGGATGCACTGTACACAGACATAAGTGTTCAGAGCTCCTGGAGCAAGGAAATCAAGCTAGTGGAAACCCTCCAGCTGCTTTCCTTCCAGGAGTCACCAACAGCTCATTTTGGGGTGCGCTGGCACCTTCTGCCCATCGGGGCATTTCCCTTCCAAGCCACAGCAGAAGCTGGCACCTCCGAAAACCTCTGAGTGACCAGGAATTCAACTCCTGCCCCACCTGACATCCAGGGTACAGCCCAGCCACAACACTACAACGCCAAATCCTACGACCCAAACCAAACCCAAAGATCCAACCCAGCTGTGACCACAACACACGAAGCATCCCAGTTTGCTGGGGAGCAGAGGGGCAAGAGCTGGTGCCCTGCAAGCCCTCTGAGGAACGCTGCTTAAAAAGCCAACGCTGGAGAAAATGGGGCTTTTATCACCCAAACTACCTCTTCCCAGCGCAGGGAGAGACCTCCAGCTCACCTCGGTGCTACCTGAGCTATTCCACTTGCTTGTAGATTTGGCCACCGCTTGCCAACGTGGTACAAACCCCTTCTGCAGCACTGAAAGCAAAGGCAGGCGGGTGGTGGGCTCCCCATCTGCCCCGCCGCTCCCTGCCGCGGCCGGCTACCGACCCCGGCGGCTTTTGCCATCCTTTGCTTCTCTCTCTTCCCCAAATCCCATTTTCATCACAGGTAGTTACCTGGTTTAAGGAGAGAAATCCAAAACCTTAGGCTCCTTGGGAGGGAGGCTTGCTGTTGAGCTCAGGGGCGTTCTGCTTCCAACCATAACATGCATAAGGAGTCATCTTCTGCTCCAAGGAGCCAGCTAAACTTTAAAGGGATTAGAAGAGAATGGTTTCCTCCCCACCTCCCTCCCTTTCGTGTGCATCTCTAACATAATTAGCTAGGTGCCTCGTAAGGCAGGGACGGATGAGTTTTTATTTTTCGATGAACAATTGTCTGTCAGAAAAATGCAGATTTGATGAAGCTTAAGTGCTTTGTGGGATTCCATCAATTACATCTCAAAATTCATTGGGAAATTAGGAGAGCATTTAATTTTGACAAGGTTGAAATGTTTTGGTTTCCACCGCCTAATTTTGTTTTTATTTCAGGCTGTACACTGGGGTAATGCAATATATAACATAAAACTCCAGATGATAATGTTGGAATTAAACATTTCTGTCTCCTTCATCGAAAGGAGATGTTTTGAACCAGAATATTTTGGAACTCGCACATACGGTTGGGCTGAAACTCCCAAACACCCAATTTCCCCCCCAAGAATATCAGTTCTCAGCTTCACCCGCTTCATTTCTAAGTCCCCCCCGACTCCCCTCGGTCCCCAAGCCGCCCCTGGGTGACTTGTGCTGGAAGGAGGAGACTGGAACGGTAGCCACTGCCCTGCTCCTTCACTTCTGATCCCATTTCTCCCTGAAATGGTTACACTCTTAAATTAAGCCACTTCTCTGCCCCACTTTGCAGCAGCTAAGGAACAGCCCATGGTTTTGATGTGGAAGAGAGCAAAAGAGAAGGATTAGCTCCAGACAGGCTGCGCTAAGGCTTATCCGCCTGTGTGGACCATGCCAAATTTCTCTTCCTTCTCTGTCTAAAAAGGCTGGGACTGACACCGCACTGGTGTCACCATGGGCCACGACTTCATTAAGAGACTCTCTGGCAGATGTTGTCCCTTCTGCATACTGCTGAGCCAGACAAACTCCCTCCTGCCTGACTGGCTGACCCCCTGCTCAGGAAGAGGAACAGTTCACATCATACCTGGAGCCGAACTATACTTTTTTCTCGCTCAAATTAGAAATAAATCTGTGTTAGAGGAACTCCAGCCCGTGAGCAGAGAGATGGGGATGGTCAGCAGGATTTCATGTCTGTGCAGAAGAGCAGCGCCCGCTGCCTGGGCTGGGTGGGCTCTCCTGCCTCTTGCGAACATCTTTCCCAAGATGGGAAGGATCCTGGAGCCCTTCCACAGCCACCTGCGACATCTTTGACCTCTGTGGCACAAGTCACTCTTTTCTGACTTAAAAGACTAACTCCCCACCACCTGCAGGCATCATAGATGTTGCAGAACCATCAGATCACACCACCTGCACTTGTGCCACTGCAGCCATGCTGCTCACGCAGCAGGATCACAAGGGGCCTCATTCTGCTGTTACCTCAGCTTGGGACCCCGAGCTGTCTTCCCCACCACCAGCTGGGCAGCTTGTGCCCTCCTGCTTCTCCAGGAGGTCCTCACAGTGGTGAGACTCCATCCCGAGAAGCACCACGGGGCTCAGACATGCACCTTCACTTCACGCCTGTGCCTGCTGCTGCCTCCTCCCGCAGCGATGCCGAGGATGCCCAGCACACACCGGAGGGGCACCATCCACCTCCTCACCCAGCTCACACACCGAGACCAAAGGTCACTTTCCTTGAGGGAAAAACACCCTCACTTTTCTTATTCCCCCAGGGCTGCGGTCCTGCCTTGGCAGGGCTCACAAACAGGCACGACCATGGGGCGGCAAATGCGAGGGACACCCTGCTTCTCCTCAGGGTGGACAAGAGGACCGGCATCAGTGAGAAAAGCCAAGCTGAGAGACAGGTGGGGAAACCTGAATTTAAGCCACATTACAGGTGTTTCCTTCAGTCCCTCAGGGCCAATTCACAGGTTTCAATCTCAAATTGTAAATCACCGACACATGAGGGTCAACCACTTGCCTTTCTTCAGCATCCTCCCTCTGGGCTGAGCAGCTACCACGGTGCCGGCAGAAGGGATCAGTGATATATATTCCTGTACTGGATCTGACTTAATCCTCCAGCACAGTTTCTCCTGGGTTGCTGCGATCCTTATAAGATGGTACGAAACGTACACTGCATTCAACGAGCAGAGAAGAGCCACCAGATGTAGAGAAGCTCATTGGGATTTTGTTTCCTTGGGAAACGCCTGTGGCTTCCCCAGACCCGGCAGCAATTCTGGGGTGCAACAAGGAAAAGCAGCACGGACACAGGTTTTCTAGAGCTTGGGGGTTGTTTTGTCATGTTGCAAGGCAGGGCGCAAAGGCGAGGCTCCAGTTAGCAATGCCAAGGTCTTAGCAAGATTGCAGCTCATACTTCTTAAAATTACCCAAACAAAAAAGCCTCCGATAAGAAAAGAACTGCAGAAAACCTTTATGCACTAATGCCATCTACTGGGTACAGGTAAAAACAGCAGAAAAGCCATGAGATGAGGGGAAACAGGAGCCCCATGGGAAGTGTGGGATGGAAGCCGGGGAGCTGTCACCCCTCCAGGTGGGAGGGGACCCGGGGGACCTGGCCTTTGGGGACTTCCAGGTGACACATCGCATGCAGAATTTTAACTAAGCAAAGGGACGTCCTCATTTCTCCTTTGTAAGCCCAAGGAGACTGTCCTCAGAGAGACACCACGAGCTGCAAGCAAACCGCCCTCGACATTTTAACCAAGTCCTTTTAAGTCCAAACAATTAGGTAATGGCAGAGCCCACGCCGTTAAAACCCCCGAAGATAAACGCATCCCCAGCCCTCGCAGAATTACTGGAAGCCGTATTAAGGGCATGAAGGAACTGGTAACAGATGATGATTATATATAAAAGGAATAAGAAATCTTTGAGATTTGTGCTGTTCCCCGGTTGAGCTGCTAGGCTCCGGCTCTGCTGTGTATTAATTGCTTACAAGGCTGCATGTATATTTTATGCTCAGTACCTGCCTGGAACATTTGTTGGATTTAGCCTTGATTGATGAACCACTGATTATATACTTCTGTGGTCCTTGGCAAATTAATAAACTGTTGACTGGTAAAGATTAACAACATGTCATGATTTGCGAAACAGTGTCCAGAGTAAAGCTGAAGCAAACCTAGTGCTAAAATTAGTACGCGAATGCTCCCTGAACTCTATAAAAAGGGGATAGCTTAATTAAATTACAACCCAATATTGCCCATAGCACTTACCAAATTGGCAAATTGAGTTCACGGCAGTTCAGCTTTAAAACTAACTGACATCCCTGCAAATTTGCAGCAAATGACCCCATCCCTGCTCGCACTGGAAGCCCACAGCTCGCTCCCAGTAGGTGCCGGGTGCAGGGGCAGGATGAGGAGGGGACGTATTGCCCAGCACAGGGACCAGCGCAGAAGGTGCTGCAAGGTCGCACACCGGGGCTGTGGTGAGCTCCCAAACTCAGCTCCCATCACCTGCGACCCCACTCAGCGCCATGGGCACGACCTGGGGCTGGGGCAGCACTGCCTGCCCACCCCTTTGGCTTTTCCCCCGACGACAGTCATGGACTAGTCAGACACATTGGACAGTGTCCTCCAGACCT
>RSEF01000017.1:3631134-3672440 GCA_003993805.1 Himantopus leucocephalus
CGCTGCTGGGGATGCAGCCCGGGATGCCAGCTCATGTAGAGCACTGTGCCCTGGTGTCAGTCCGATGGGAAGCAGGGAGACATGTGGACCAGAGGGGGGATGCAGTAGCCACCTCCAGCCTCCCCCCGGGGAGCTCAGCTCTGCTGTCCTCAGGCTGCAGCTGGGGCTGGGGGGGCATCACCCCACGACCAGGGGCTGCGGAGAGGGAAAGGGCAGCCTCATGCTNCAACCAGGGGCTGCGGAGAGGGAAAGGGCAGCCTCATGCTCCTGCAGCAGGGGGAAAAAGGGGCAAAGAGCAAAGGGAGGAGAGACGGGCATCTCTGCGGCCGTCTCCTGCCCCCATAGAACGCACGGCCCTGGTAGCCCAGTGTGATGCGGGGGGACGGGGGGTCCATCGGTCCCCACGTGTCACCTCTCGCTCACAGCTCTCAGGAGGCGGATGCACTCCAGGAGAAGGGCTCCTGCTGCTTCTCCTTTCTCCGGGCCCTGCCCGCTGTACACGGTGTGTTCTCTTTACATAAAGCCTCGGTTAGGCATTACAGAAGCGGGGGGGTTATTTTCCCCGAGTGACACAGTTTTCAATTTCTGCCTCTCCACATGCCAGCGTGGAGAGCGCTAGGCCTGTAATTTATTGACAATTTCCATCTTAATATATCCTGACTTTTAAAAAGAGGTATCTCTTCCCAGCAGCATGGGACGATCAGAGCCCCGATTGCTTCTGACAGTGTCTGGGAGGCACGGTGGTGTTCAGAGCAAAATAACACCCAAAAAAACCCAGGGAAAAGCCCCCAAAAGACTAGAAAAGCAGCCATTCCTTGGAAAAGGGAACAAAAGAAAACAACAATGGGAAAAGAAAGGAGGAATGGGAGACGAGCGGCAAGGGAAGACAGTGCGAGGCGCTGCTGGTGACACATCAGGCTGTCATGCTAAATGGCCTTAACAAGCAATCGGAGAAGGGGATAATGAAAACGCCACCCCCGGGACAGCACAGCTCCAGCCTGACCTTTCCCAGCTGCTGTGTATAAACATCTTCAATAAATAAAGAGACACTTAACTCCCGCCTCTGCCGAGATGGGAGGGATGGGGCGACGGGGGCTCTGCCTGTGTGAGAGGCAGGGGAAAGGGCAGAGGGGTTTCGGGGGGCTTCGGAGCGGCAGGCGTGTGTTCGCAGGCCAGGCGGAGTGGGTGATGAGCTCTGGACCCCCTCGGGGGTCACCACGCGCTGCCTGGCAGGCAGGGGCTCCTACAACAGACAGACAAGAAGGGATGTTCCAGGTTTCCCCCAGTTTCCCAAGGCTCTGCCCCGGCATCTCCGCATGTCGTGACGGACTCGCACAAGCTCCACATGCAGGGAAGTGGTGACTTCGCTGTCAAGGGTTAGAGCTGGGAGAGGTGCTGAGCTCTGCTGCTCCCACCTGGAAGAACCGCGAAACCCCTCTGTTCATCGACAGCTGGGGATGATTCGGAGTCTCTGCCCAAAACTAACTGTCTTGGTCTAAACTAAAGGGTCTTCTGGAGGGGGTATTGAAAAACCTGGGACTCGGTAGACTGTCTGGCAAGATGTGAGCACGTTCAGAAACAAATCAATACTCTGAGGGTGTCAGAGGGGCCCAGAGGGGAGAGGATGGGGAGATGCTTCATCTTTCTCCCATGCTGGGAAGCACAAGACAGGAGAAAAAGCGAGACTACTTTCTTGACGTGCAGGAAAATGACCATCAGCCTCAAATGTTTTTCTTTTGCCCATCTGAGCACTCAGGCTCCTTCCCTGAGGTCCTTAAGGCACATGTGATTTGCCGTGAAGGCCCCAGGGGTGGGGGGAGGCCACCACCAGCACACATGTCCCCATGGCCACATCCCCGGAGAGAGTGCAAGGCAATGTCCCCCTCCAGCTTATCCCCAAAACAGATGCCAGTCCCCAGGACCAGCAGCCACGGTACCTACCACACAGCCCGTCGAGTCCACCTTGCGATCCGAAACGCACTTGAAGTTGCGGGTACAGCCACCGTTGTTGCGGGAGCAGTCTCGGACCGGCCCAAAGGAGGAGAGTAAGTCATTGATGGTTTCAAAGTAGGTGGACAGCATCGCTTCTTCCCTTGGAGAGAAAAGGCACCGTTAGGGCTGGCAGGGAGCTGGCAGCGCCCGGCATGGGCAGGGCAATCCACAAAGAAAGCTGCTTTGCCAAAATCACGTCTCTGATTAGCAAAGGTGAGTCAAAGGAGGTTTCCCAAGAAAACTAAGGCTTTGTGATTATGCCATACAAAATAAATTTGCTTCATATCTCTAAGATCCTTGATGAAAAACAACCAGTTATGGGGTTTCAAAGGTACTATCTACCATTTTCATGCAAACTGGCAACCAAGAGATACTTTATTAGTAGCCCAGAGTTGCGTATGAATCCAACCCTGTACTAGACAACAGTGAATCTACAACAGTGAAATTCCCGACCGTTTCACAGCTGGGCCAAGCCTCCCTGAGCACCCACACCTCATCCATCAAGCTGGGGACACTGCTGAAGCTGGGAAGCCATACAAAACTTGGCTTCACTCATGCTGGAATGTGGATGCAGCTCATCCCTCTGCTGCGGGGGACGGGGGACTTGGGGCAGAGGATGCAGAGAGGGATGTGGGCACAGCTCTCTGCTGCTCTGCTCCAGCTTGCAAAGCCCCGAGCACGGCCGTGCTGCGACACCCCTCTCTTAAACAAGCAAGAAGTGTAAACGCCCACAAATTCCATGGCCACGTAAAGCCCGGGGAAGCTCCCAGCCCTGCCTCTCTGAGCTGCGCACACAGCAGATTTTGTCTGTGACAAAGTATTCAGGCGCTTTGCTTTCTGCTGCGTTCCTGCAAAGGGAACACAGATGCTTGTCAAGAGCTTTTGGCATCTCCAAGGTATTTTTCATCTTCAAAGCACGTGTTATGTATTAACTGATACCTGTAACCCGTCTCGGGCAAGAGATCTCGCCACCCTCTTACCGACAGGAGAGAGACAAAGCGATTTACCCAAGGTCACAGAACAAGTCAGTGATGGAGATGGACTTGATCTCCATAGGTTATTTATTAGACCTTTATACACAGGGGGTTGCAAACAAACACTGACCTTCTGACCTTAAAATACCCTCTAAGGCAGTGCCAGGAGTCACAGGGGGGTTTATTCCACTTTAGCCTCTCCCCTGCTCTCCCATCAGCACCTAAAAAGCCGCACAATGACTCAATGCCTGGTGCTGGCCTCNTTTTTTTTTTGGGGGGGGGGTGTAATTTGAAAACCGTGTGCTTGGCAATGAAAAAGCAGCGGAGGAACATTCAACAGCCCTTGAAGACCACAGCACTGCTGTCTCGAACTAGCACAGCGTTATCTATCAGCGGAGGGACGGCCCCTGCGCGCACACACGCCGTCACGCTCACGCACACAGCCCTGCCAACACCAAAGGCTCGGAAAAATCATGAGTCAGGCATTAAAAAAAATATATATAATGAGATTGGCATAAAAATGATGAGATTTTAAAAACAAATCAATCACTGGGTGGTTTTTTTTTCCTCCCCCTAAATTTGCCTCCTGCTTTCTGAGCCTTTAGGGTGTAATCGAGCTTTTCCCTGCAAACTTGAGGGCTAGAAACTACCCGGAGACCAAATCCAAAGAAATAAAGCCCTCCGCAGTACTGAAGTCACGATTTTGCAGATTCCAGATTTCCAGGCAATCACAGGCTTCCAGAAACAAGGAAAACACCATAAAACCAGCAAGAACTGGTAAAATGGCACATCCCTGCTCAGATGGAGGTGGAGGGCAGTTTCTCCGCTACCGTGGGTTGGGGCGGACCAGTTACCCCAACACTGGGGTAACTCCGTGCCCACCGTGGTGCCTCCAGCTGCATCGCCGCCCCATGGAGCAAATTCATGTCTGCACTGCCCGCTTTCACCCCAATTAATGCTTCCCAATTAACTTTTCCCTCTTGATGATTACGCTTGCGATATTCCCCCTCTCTTGGCCCATCTCCTAGATTTCCAGCATATTTGGAGCTGAATCTCCCTCTGTCCTTTCTTGGTCATGTTTCAAATATCTTTAGAGGCCCTTTTCTATTAGCACTCTGTTCCCACCAGAATTTGCAGCTCCTCCGAAGTGAGGGAGTGAGAAAGGCAGAATGTATTAGATCAGGGCACGTATTTCTGCTGGAGAGATGGGGGAGAGAAAGGGCATATTATTTACTAACCCAAAATGCTGTTTATTAACGTAGACAGGATTATTTAAATTAAAAAAACAACAAACTATGACAACTCCTCCACCGCCCACCCAGTTAGCTCAACCCCATCTGGTCCTCCCGAGGGGTTTCTCATCGTGGGTGGACGGCAAGGAGAACCGTGTCCCCGTCCTCCCTCCTGACTTTTCCCTTTGGTCACCAAACAATCAGACCCTCCTGCAGCTCCCACGTCCCCGGACGGTGAAGGTGAGGAGCTACAGCTGCTCTGGGCGGTGGAAAGGAGACCCCAGAGCCGGATCCTTGGCCAGGGTAACTCTGGAGAGCCAGAGTGCTGGTGGCAGACGCTGGCTCATCCCGCACAGCACCGTGCTCCAGGGCTGGGGCTGGCAGGGGCAGCTCGTCACGCTTTTAATTAAAACCTGGAAGCACAACCCGACCTTCTGCCCTGGGGAGGGTGGAGGATGGGACCAGGAACCTCGCTCTCCGAAATTGTGCCTGGCATAATGGATGACCCCCGACAAAACACGGGCAGGGGCTGCCGAGCTGGAATGAGCCATTAAGCTTATTAAAATATTAACCTCGCTGGAAGGTGGGGAAGCGGAGCCGGAGAGAAGTGCTCAAATGTCACCTGCCAGAGGAGCGGGGTGACGCTGCTGCCTGCAGACGGAGGGAGGCTGCTTGGCCGGATCGCTTCTGCGTCCGCCGTCGTTAGATTAGAGGAGCATCACTCCAGTGCGGCGCCCTGACAGGGGGGATGTCAGCAGACGAGAGGGCTGGCGCGATGCTCGGAGCCAGCCGGGAGCAAACTGCTCTCCTCTGCCTCCGGAGGGGCTCGGTGCACTTTGGCACTGCCAGCCTCAGCATCTCCTTTTAATTTTAAGGGGTGAAGAGCAACAATTAATTACCCGCCTCCCACAGCGACAACGGGACAGGCAACACGTGGCACGGAGCAGATAATTTTCCACCCACGCAGCGCCGGTGGTGACCCTGCCCGTCCCTCCCTGCCCGCAGCCCCCGGAGAGCAGGCAGTGCCAAGGCAGGGGACACTTGAGGAGCGATGGCAGCGTCTGGCCACCGCTGCACAGTGCCCGCCGCGGGCGGCCATCCCTCCCCACCGCCAGGACACGCCAGATTAGACCAGCCCTGATGGATGAATCACTTTCCCTGCAGGAACAAGCTGCCTGCAAAAGAACAGCTCTTTTCTCTTGTTCTCCATCTATCCGTATTGAATTTCACTGAGTGACCCCCAGGTCCGTTCTGACAAGGCAGGATGGAGAAGACGGGCTCTGCAGTTCGTGCCGTGCCCGGAGCACACCGGCGAGCCGGGGAAGCCGCTGCGGGCCCTGGCCAGACCCAGGCGCCCAAGCCACAGGGACCAGAGAGGGCTCAGCGCCCGGAGCGCTGCGGGGATGGGGCAATGCCCCACTGCCCCGAAGCAGATGCTAGCTCCCGTCAAAAAGGGTATTTTGGAGCAAGCAACCTAATTTCTGCTGCCACATTCTCTCCAGAAGCACACACAGGCTCTCTCTAACACTCCAGCCCTCCCAAAGGCACACGCAGACGCCCCAATGATACACTTATGAATGAAACGCACTCCCCTCTCTACCAGGACCCACTGATGATACACAGCCTCAGTAAAAGCCCCTTTTCTAACATCTTCTATTGCCACAAACGGTCAGTGTGATGCACAGCAGCAGGGCTGTCCCCCAGACTGGGCACCGCTCCTGCGGTGCAGACCACGGCGCCCATCCTCACCCAGCCCCGTGCCACCCCCCATCACTCACGCTCGCCTCGATTCCCTCGAAAATACTTTTCTCCATCCTCCCCCTTTGTTCCAGGCCCTCATTAATGAAGCAGATTCAGTGACAAATATCGCTGGGGGTTATTTATTCATGAAATACCAACACCATGCAATTCTCAAAGCCTCCAAAGCACTCATCTCGGAATAAGCTCCTGAGCTTCGCAGTGGCTCTTCTCTCCAGCTCATCCTGCAAGGGGATTAGTGGGTGTTATCCAACTCAGCTGCCCCTTCTTATTGCCTTCTAATGGTTAAAGACTTCAGTGTCTTACAAAGTTAAGCATCGCTGAGAAAAACAAAGAAAAGGACACAGGCTGGGGACTAAGCCAGAGCTGCCCTACCATCTGCTCCCCGAGCTGTGTTTGGAGAGGGATCGGGGGGAGACTTGAGTTTCTAGAGATGGGGCCCACTAGCAGCAAAAGGCATGACACCGTGTCACCTGCAGCTTCATCCCGGAGGGACTGCTATGGAGCGGGGACCCAAAACCACCCGGCACAGCCCAGCCGGGGGTGCCTCACATCCAGCACCTCCCGCTGCTTCCCGCTTCCATTGGCGAGACCCCGCTCAACAGGGAACTTCGGACCTGATGCACTCGCAAACCAGTACAGAGCAATTTACACCCAGATTCTGCATTTTTCAGCCCGACAGCAGCTCCCCTGAACAATTTTGATCAGCTCTGGCCACAAAACTTCTGCTGTGCTGCGAGACTCGCGAAAGGGCTGGTCTCCTCGCTGCTCACAGCCCACCCAAGTAAAGGTGCTCACTGCTGTTGGATGTCCAACTGGAGACGCTTTCAAAATTATTTTTAGTACTTGTAGCACTTCCTGCACTCACAGTACAATTCCAGCCACAGGCTGTGATTGCACCCCAGGCTCAGCTGTTCTGCGTAGATGGCCATGCAGTTAAACACCCAAACTATGACGGATGTACGGTCGCCTCAGAAAAGTGGTGTCCGAGTTAAAGACAAGAGGATATGTTTTTTCCAGGATTTCAACCCTTTTTTATTCTGCCTGCCACAAGAGACCATTCTTTCTACAGCCCTCTCCTGCACCCACTACACCATTTCCCACGTCTGGAGTCAATGCAGCAACCACCTCCTGCAGCACCCAGCCATGAGCCATCTCCCAAGCAAGTCCATCCGCACATTGACCAAACTGGGATGCTCTGGAAAAGTTAACCTCCAGCCCCGGTGTTGGAGGATACGATGAGGTGGTGGCAGCTTCTAACCGAGGGACCTCACAGTCTGAAACTTCGGCACGCTTCAGCGCACGTCTTCAACCAGGTCTCTTAGCGCGGTGCCTGAAGATGCACGTGCACAGAGTGGATTTATTATTTTATGCAGAAAAACTGAGTTTCTGCCCAGCGCACCCACAGACACTTTTCAGCCACTTTAATAGTGCTGGGGGGTTTGAAGAAAACCAGTCACCCAGGTCCTAAACTGGGAGAAATCATCCTTACTTCAGTGACACTGGAGAAGGCACTTCAACGGAACTACGCTGACATACCGCAGCTGATGAGCTGCTTACTATAAATTTTCCAGGTAGTCTCACTTCTTGTGGTAATACTATAATAAACACTTGCAAAAATGCTCTCCCAAAAACCTTGAGGTTGCAAGTGTGAAAAATTCCCTACCACGCTTCAATAATTTGCTAGAGATTCAATAAAACCATCGCTCCGCCAGAGCGTTTTGAAGCTCACCTCGGCAACCAGAAAGGCCAGAAATTTAATTACAGCCGAGCAAAGCAAAAACAAACACACCAGAATAAAAGTGAGCTCGGAAAGCCCATCGCACGCAGCGCACGTCCCGGGGGATGCCGGGGCTCGCCAGGACCCCCCCACCCCGCTGCAGCCCCCTCGGAGGCAGCACGGCTCTGCCGTACGAAGGACCAGGGTGTTGCGGATGGGATAAACAAGGTAGTTTTAATTCTGAGCATTTTTTCCGCCTGTTTCAGGGAAGCATCGCAGTCGCCGCTTCAACCTGGAGAGAGGCAAAGGCACACGCAGGCGGTGCCGGCTCAGGTTGCCCAGGCAACCTCGGCACCGGGAGGTTTAAGAAAAGGTGCACGAGCCTTAATAGGGCTGATAAAGCACGGTCAGTAATTGCACTGGAAATCACGCTTGTCAGCGCCCGTTTCACCATGGCTTGTAATTAATCCCAAATTCGGCGGGTTGCATTTCCCACGTGCTGGTGATACCGTCAGGATGCTCCTGTGTGTCAGGCACCTCGACAGCAAAATGCGGGATGGGATGGAGATGGGATGGGGATGGGATGGTACAGGGGCTTGGAGCACAGCAAGTGCCTTTTGTGGGACAGAAAACTCACACTAAGCACCTGGGGACACCAGCCAGAGGGAGAACCAGCACTGCCGAGCACTGTGTCCCACCCCAGCACGTCGCGACAACGGGGACAGCGTTGCCCTGTATCCCCACCACCCTGTTCTGCATTTATTTAAGATAAGCAGAGCCCTGGCTCCCTGCTGCTATTACCACAACTGCTGCTAGCATCCCAGCTGATGTTTTTAGCTTCAAAGGAATCGGTTTCCCTCTGTTGACTATATCACCAGCCAGAGCCAGACATACCTAATTCAGTTTTATTAACTTTAGTTACTAAGTTATTTACCTATGAAGCATGCAAAGTTATCTGAGATGAGCCTGACCTGTCCCTTTCCCTACACTGCTTCTCCAAGCTTCAGCTGCAAAGGAAAACTTTACAATATGAATTCTAACAGTTAAAAAAATGGTAGCAAACCAGAAGCATAGGAAAAGCACAATTTCAGCACCTTATGATATTAAATAATAAAAAAAATATAGCATTTAGACCACCAGGAAGAGAAAGCTCCAGGCTCAGTGAGGAGCCACCTGGCCACTCACACCACTGCAATTACCAATAAATGCCTTTTGGCGAAGGGTTCTAGGCAGCTCCAAATATTAATAATTTTAAACAGTTAATAGAGTGGAATCTGCTTGTCCAACACAGAATCAGTAATAGTAGTACATATTAATTGATAGTAATTGCACACTAATTAATGCACAAAGTAATATGTTTATCTAGCAAAATGGATCACACTATTGGCGCGGGGGTTATCAGTAAAGGCAGCAATGCATAATTAAAAAAATACATAAATGAAAATTATCAAATGATTTCTTTCTGCTAATTAATATTTTTACTAGCTCAGTTCGCCCAGCAATTCCTTCCATCCCATCCTCTCAAAATACTATTTTCAAAAGAGTGAACTTGTAAAGACATTTCTGCCTTCAATTTAGGAATAAAAATCAACTGGAGGGGTATTTTTCACGCTCAGAGGTAACACGGTGATCACCAGAAGTGAAGTGAAAGCCCATAGGGAGGGCTCGTACCTCGCCATGGCCGAGCCGCTCTGAGCCGAGCAGACCTCGCTGACGCTGCCGGCAGGACCTTCGGCAGGCCGCCGGGAAAGGAGGCACCCAAAAATACTTCAAACGCCCCTACCAATGAAACACCGACCCCGGCACTGCGCAGGTGGCAGCCAGGAGTCCCGTGGGCTTATCCGGAGGGATGGAGCAAAACACACCATGCTGCAGGAGGAGAAGGGCGGGGGGGGAGGAGGGAAAGATGGTTTGATGTTGACTAAACTCCCTGGTCTCACCCCAGAACCGCGTGTCATGACCAAGGGCACCAGATCCTCCGTGGGGATCGCACTTCTGCAGGAGCTCGGCAGGGACGCAGCACGGACTCCGCTCGCATCCCTGCCTTGCTCCCGCAGCCCTTCCCGCAGCCCTGTCACCCAAACCCAGAGCGGCTGCCGAGCGCCGTACCCCACGGTTAAATTTACAGCAAAGCGCTCCAGGGGGATGATATCCAGGCTATCTCCTCCTGGGTGGTGGGATCTCCGCTGGCAAAGGGATCCTGCAGAGCATCTCCTCTGCAAGGCAGAGCCGGACCAAGCCTCCAAGGAAAGCCCGTGTTAGCGGGGCTGCAGGTACGACGGGCACCGCAAAGCTGGTGAGACATCAAGGTCCATCAGGCATCCTGCGGACGGGCGCCACTGCCACGCAACGTGGGCACGCACAGCTCTGTGCACGCAGAAAAAGTGTAATAAAGGAAATTATAAAGGTCACCATGTCACATACTCAAAACTTAAGAAAATGTGAGAACTAAGGTTGCCAAGGCAACCTTCATTCAGTCTCTGGTAATTATGCACTTCAGTGAAGGTGTTGATTGCAAGACCCCACACAGGAGGGTTATCTGAAGGACCTACCTCTCCTCAAACGCCAAAGGTGACGGTGCTGAGCTGTAGCCAGGTGCCTCTGGGTGCCTGAAACAGTCCGGAGCTCAGCATTCAGACACCCCCAAACCCACCCCTGGGGACCTGTTCGTACAGCCGTGTCCTACAAACAACTTCATCTGCAGCTTCTCCGTATCTTGTTCTCTCTTTGTTGGAGGACACATCGCTCCTACTTTATTGTACTCTATTCAGACGCTGCTCTGCATGCACAATTAATCAGCTCCTCATGGGTTGCTTACCCTTTGCTCAACACCAAAAAACAGCAGTATTTCACAACCAATAAAGAGATTAAGTTCCCAATCTCTCTGTTACCAGCCCCATTTTACGGACAGGGAGCTAAGGCCCAGGAACGGTAATAGAAAAAAACATCCACTACATTACATGCGCCAAATTCGAGACATTTAGACTTGATTTTTCAGAGTGCTTAGCATTAAATGACACTTCCCCTGCTCAAAGCACAGCTCTCATTGACTTCGGTTGAAGTTTTTACAGCTCCGCATTAATGCAGATCATTCCCAGAGCAGGTTCATCGGCTGTGCTAAGCGAGGCAAAGGTGAAAAACGAGGATATGATCATGCCATTAAAGACGGTTTCATAATGCATATGCACAGAGGGGCTGCCTGAAGGCTGCACAGCAAACTGACCCTGGCACCTCCCGGCTTTGGGGTTTTGCAAACTTGATAACGTTTGCTCAAGAGGAGCCTAATCGGGGTTTTATTCTGGGCAGGGAGGAAGGGGAAGGTGCTCAGTCTGGAAAAAGAGGACATTTTTCAGCAGCAGTTGCAGGACACAGCCTTTGGTGGGCACAGCTCTCCCCGGGGCAAAATCACCTGCGCGTGATCCTACCTGCCCGCTCACCGTCCTCTTCCCCTCTTGTCCCAGTGTAGCCCGCTCCTCTCCTCCATTCCCCCAGTTCCCCTTCCCCACTAGACCCAAACTGGGTATTTTTGGCCCTCGTGCCCTCGGCCAGCGCTACGGAGTGGGGATGCTCAGCCGTGCTCGGGCACGGAGGATTGCTGCCGAATCTTGCTGCTAAAATCAAACAAGACTTCACACTGTGTGCAGCGATTCAGGTTTTTCAAAAGCGCTTTTAAGCTGGCCAAATTAAGGCGGTTCTTCGCCTGTAAAAGAGAGACCCTCCACAAAACGTCTGCCTCAATCCTCTGCAACAGTTTTGCCTGGGGGAGAAAAAGAAATCTTAGAAAAACAAGCAATCGAGCAAAAGCCTAGACAGAAGGCCTGGGATCTCTCATCCTAAATTATTAAAGGCTGAAAACATCATGAGATGGGTCAGGTCACCCCAGTACCAGGCAGCGGTTGCAGCCCTGCCTGGGCTGGTTCAGATAAAACATAGATTCACATAGACTTTATGTGGCATGGCAAAAAATGCTATTAATTTCACTGCCGCGATGAGCTCTGGGCATCTCCTCGCTACCTCACCCGTATCTGCTCCCGACACGGACCCGATCAGACACCGGAGAGGAACTGAGCATCCAGCCACCTTCCCCTTGTCTTTGCCCTACAAAATAATCAGCCATCAGCAAACCAAGACTGCAGGTTACTGCTCGTTCGTCATCCCAAAGGGATGAGCTAAAGGATTTTCCCATTCTAAACAGACATATATTCTAGCCCAAAATATATTCTAGCCTGGCTGCGGCAGATCCCATCTCTCCAGCCTGCTTTCCTTGCCTAGAAATCGGGGATTTGCTTGCTGGAGGGGCCAGAAAGACAGAGAGGAGCTGGAAGGATCCCAGCCCCAGGGGTGGCACAGCCCCCCATGCCACAGCTCGTCCCCCAGCCCTGTGGAGGCAGAGATGTCCCACAGTGTCCCATGGGCACCAGGGACAGACCGGCACAGGGTACGGCACAGGGGGCCATCATGAGCATTTTGCAATGGCAAGCTTGAAAACCCCAGCTTGGGGCTCAGACTTCAGCATCTGCTTAGGCACAAATGAGTCACTGGGGTTCTTCTTCCCTTTTATAGCCTTCGAGGGTATTTTGGGCAAGTTTTCTGTTCTAATGGGCTCTTCTGGATCTGACTTTGTAGCAATTCATGAGGGTCACCAGGGAAAGTTGGACTTTGCAGGGCAAGTGGGAGAGGGAGGGGGTTATCCTTTAACCCATTGTTTGGTTGTGCCCAGGCACTGGGACCAGCCACATCCCAGACTCGACCATTCTCATTACACAGAAATTAGCATTTTTTCAAGATACATATAAAGTGCTTAGATGAGGTGGCGATAAGTGCTTTAGAAATGCCGATAGAATTAGATTAGATAAATAGGAAATGTTCAGGGCTGCAGGATCAGACATCCACGCCCTGATTTTTCACATATGCTCCTATTGATCCACCGGGAACAGAAAGCGTTGAGCCCCCAGGAATCCAGGTGCCGGGGATTAGCCATCTCCATACGGGCAGGGATAAACATTGGGACTGGAGATCCCTGCCCCGATGAGATGCGCGCTGCAGGCAGGACGGTCCATGGAGGAACAAGCCCCTGTAGACCACAGCAGCTCAGCATCCCCGTGTGGCTCCAGGGGCAACATCTACCTCTGCAATAAAGCTCCACCCAGGCTGATCTCCCCGAAAGCCACACAGCTGGGTGACCTTCACCGACCCCTCCGCATCCCAGGAATCACCAGACCCCGTCCACCTCCCTGCTCCCCGCAGACCTGGGGAGCTGGGCGCGTTGCTCCCAGCCACGGCACTGAGCGAGCAGGCGTCCCACGGCCTGAGGTGCGTATGGCTGCATGGAAAGAGGGGTAAGAACCCACAAGAAGCAAAACTAGAGCTTTTTGGAGAACCAAACCCATGAGTTTTACTTTAGAAAACACCACTCACCTGGGCCTGTTACTAGGGATGCACTTACGCATAAGTACACATACATGCAGAGCTTTGCTGCTATATATAGCACCGTTATCAGCAATGCTCACTGCCTTTGAAAAAGCCAGGTGAATGTCCGCAGACAGAGGAACTGAGGCACAACTAGATTATTTACAGCTCGTTTCCAGAAGTAGTCTTTGAAGTTGAAATCCAATTAATTTTATACCTGGGGAGAGATTTGCATAGGGATTTTCCATCCATATGGGCAGATTTTTCAAAAGGACTTGGCTTTTATCGAGGCACCCAATGCAGACTGTGTTTTCCAAGGTGCCCGGCACTCATTAGCAGCTCCTCGGAGTACACCCAGGTTTGTCACAAGGGCAGCAACCTCCTTGGTAAGCCACCGGTCACCGAGCCCTTCTGAGGACACCACCCCCATGGGTCTGGTCTCCAGAGGCGAGAAGCACCCCGGCCCGCCGCTGCCTTTGGTAGGGACCCATCTCACTGGAGATGTGGGCATCTGAGAGCAAGTAACTTCCTACCACAGAGAAAGAGAGGGGGTTTATGCTGGCTTAAATCCCTGAACAAGCTCAGCCCAGGACCAGAGAGATGCCTCCACTGGCAAGGGGCAAGCAATGGGCATCGGTGGCTGAGGGAGGACCAGGACCACCCTGTGTGGTGGCCACAACCCACTAGATCACCTTGGCTATGTCCTAAAACTGCACTCACGCTACCAGGAGGGTCTGTCTTGTACCTCCCCTGCAAAGATGCCACACGCCCCAAACCCCTGTTGCCACCACGCCAGAAAACGCTGCCTCGACGGCCCTCAAAGCACCCACACGCCGTCCCCAACTTGCAAACTCTGGGGCAGAAGCTGTGTTTAGAGCCGGGCATGGGACAGCCCCCTTCAATGAACCTTTCCTGAGTTGCAGTCTTACGAATAGCCCGGCGGAGACACAAGCAAACTTTTCTCCATCCCCTTTCACACCCCCATCGCCAACCACAGCCCCCCAGAGCCCACGGCACCATGCCTGGAAATCTCTGATCCGCGTGACGGCAGCAAAGCATCGCCTTCAGACTTCTGAAGAAGAGACAGAGCTTCAAATGCACATGAAAGCCCCAGAGGCCAATGTTACACAAACAAACAGCACCCACCGGGAGGCAGCGGGCAGCCCTGGCTGCAGCAACGCCCGCCTGTAATGAGCTGACCCGCAGGCTTCCTCCCGGCTCTCCCATTTGCAGGGTAATTGCTGTACATTTTTAGCCTTGCCTGCAGCCATAATGTACAGCGAAGGCTGCCGAGCTGTGTCCAGGGCCAGGTGTGTTCAGAAAAAAAGGATAATCAGCATTTTTAAAAAAGAAAAAAAAAAAAGAGAAAAATCTGGTACTGAATCCTGTTGCATCCGTTTTTGTTCCGGCTGAACCAAATTGGCTGCCATCAAAGCAAATGGCAGATGAAGAAAACATTGACTTTCTGCTTGGGTCAATAAACAAGATAAATTGAGCGTGGAGTTGAACGTGGAACAGGGAACATCATCATCTACCTGAGGAGGAGAGAGGGTTAAAGGCAGAGAGGCTGAAGCAGGGCACAGGTCTGTATCTCACGTAAAGGTGTCTCCCTTGGGAGCTCAGCGCTGGGAGGGGGAACCCTGCCGGCTCTGACGAGGCTTGGGACTATGCTGCGGGACTGGGTCTGATGTGCTTAAAAGAGAAGATCCTGGACCCAAATCCTGAGATAAGAAGATGGGGAATTGCAATCCTGCAACTGAACATCTGCTGGTGCCGATGGCATTTGCGGTGTAGAGCCTGCACAGGGCTCAGACCTGACTGCTGCTGGTCCAGAGGTGGCCAGACCAACCTTTCCTGAGGTCAGAGAGACACTCACCCACCCCAAGATAACCCAAGATACGCATAGGACTGGTCACTTTGGGCTCCTCCAAACTCAGCAGGGGAGATGAGCTCATTCTGGGGACCATCCCCCTGCCCTAAGGAGGTCAAGGACTGCAGCAGGAGCTGATCAGTGCCCTCAGCTCCACAGACCAGGTCTCTGCTGATTAGAAAAGGCAGCCTCGGGGACCAGCTTAGATATGGATCTAGGGATGATCACAGCTACTTCTAAGCGCAGTGAAATCACTCCCAGCCTATGGTCCTTGGAAATACTTGCAATAGATGCCAGGGAGAGAAGGAAGAGCCTGTTATTGGCCTTCCTGAGGAAAGGGAAGGTCTTGAATTCACCCATACCATTAGATACCAAAAACACCATTTGGGAGAGAGCCAGGAAGCCTCAACGATGGAAAAAACTCCTTGTACTTTGCACTGTCTTAGACACCACAGATCTACCATGAGACACAAACCTGTAAGAATGCAAAATCCCAGTGCCCACAACAGGATCCACCGTCCTCGCTGTGCTGTCCCGTCTTTTAGCCTCTTGGCATATAGATACCCGAGTTTAGATCTGCCGAGCAGGGCTATTAACGGGGTGTGTGGGTGGGAATGCAGAGGGCTGAGCAGGCTCCCACAGTTTCTCACCGGTCCCAGACTCAGGTTTCCAAAGGAGACATCACTTTGGAAGATCCACCTCCTTATTCTGTTGGGTTATTTTTTTTATTCACAAGCCTACGCCCTCTCAATAATAACCCACAACCTGAAGCACCACTAAAGAACAGACGATGGCATTAAACCAATGGTAGCACCGTGCTCACCCACAAACACACACCGATTTTGCAGTTTAACTCAGAGCTCCTCCCACCTCACCCTGACACCGAGCACCCCAGAACAGACATCCTCCCTTTACCTGTAAACCTTCACGCTATTGTGACATTAAGCAGAACATAAAGAATATATGCATTTATTAAAGTCAGAAGAGACTCCACCTCCCAGTAGAGGCTTCCCGGAGCTCAATTACTGGCACTAAGTGTCCCACATCAAAGGTGTTCAGAAGAGCCGCGCTATGGCAGAGGTTGCAAGGGATGCGTGGGGGGCCCGAGCCTGCGGGCAATGACGGGAGCCGCAGGCAGGCACGCGTGGGATGGGAGCATCCCTCCCCTCGGGCCCGCCAGATCTCAGCCATCAGGTTCGTTTCAGTTGCCGGTGTCACCGTGAAGGATATTCAGTTTGAACCCAATTCACAGGAGTGCGGGACATGGCTGTCACCGTTCCTGCCTGATTAGATCTGTCAAAACCTATCGGGGGAAGTTTGCCTGGGAACCCGCTCTCCGGCTGCACGTTTAGCAACAGGAGAGTGATGACAGGAGAAAAGGAGGTGGCAGAAGGGAAGACAAGAAGAGCATTTGCACACTGCAGGACCACCATCCTTCTCCTGCCCATCACATTTCACCCGCCGCCTTTATTCTAGCGTCTATCTTAATTAAGCAGACTAAATGGAAAGGCTTCCATGCTAATCCAAGGTCTGCCCCGTGGGGCCAAGGAGGATGCTCAGAATACAATTTGCTTCCTCTGAAAGGCGCCAGAGGCAGACACGCAGAGACGTGTCCCTCCATGGTCCCACCACAAACCCCACAAACAACCTCTGCCAGGGCAGAGAGCGACGGGTGAAGATCTTCTGATGGGTGCAAGGAGCATCCACCAGAGCCCGTGGCAGCGGGTGTCTCCGGGTAGAAAGGGGAGCTGTGAGCATTGCGTGCGCTCCCGGAGGAGGTGTGGGGGGAGGGAGAGCTGATCCCACCCCGACACCCCACTCTTCTTCACAGGGTGACCCCTCAGCCTGATCCGCTTCACTCTGCAGCTGCACAGAGTGCGATGCCGACCCGATGCTGCATGCAAGGAGGGATGACGGTTACCCAAAACCTCTCAGAGAAATGGTCTCCCAAAATACAGGCCAAGACTCCTCTTTGACTACAGACACGAGGGCCAAAACATTGATTTTTCAGCCAACAAGCAGCAGCAGAAGCAAGTCTCTGTGAATGTGACCCTTGGAAAAAGAGTCAAGTAGGAGGTTTTTGGAGGCAGAGCTTACCGGAGAGGCAAACCTGGGGATTTATGAGCAAGAAAACAGTTGGTTGTTGTATTTTTACCATTTCACCCAGACAGGCTTCTCTGCACGTATTTGCAGAAAGCGGGGATCATAGCAAAGATGGAGCTTAACTTGTTTCTTCAAGTTTTTCTCTCGACGGAAGGAGCACCGCAAAGCTGAAATGCTGCCTGATCGCTGGCCTGAGGGCACTGAACTTGCTTTCAGCATTTGGCCTCGTTCACATTAGAAGACTCAAATTTGACTTCAGCAATATTCACCTCTATCTATCCTAAACCAAACTCGGTTTAAAGAAATGAAGATGACCTCAAAAGTCCTGAGGGGCTGCTCTGCCACGGAGACGAGCAGAGAGCCTTCCCAGGAATAAAGCCCCGAGCAGGAGCTGGCATTTCGGGATGGGCTGCAGACTCCGATGGTGGATTACCGCACGACCGCGGGCAACGCGCAGGATGCGTCGACGCTCCAGACTCCTCATCTGTAAAACGGGGACAACAGCAGCTACCTCCCTCCCACCGTGCCACGCAGTTAATTAATGCTCCTTTGAGTTGTGAAGATGAAAAGCGGCATGTAACTGCAAATAGTGCTTTATTATTATTATGAATGGAGCCTCCACTCGTTCCATCAGAGTGCACCTTAAAGCAGCGCTACCGCAGACACTGTGAATTGTTCCCAGCAGCGGTACTACTGCTGCCATTCGCAGGAGTCTGACTGCGGACTTGTAACTAAGAGCTTTGAACACGTTGGGGAAGAAGAAAGAGAGGGAGAACAAACAAATAGAAATTCCACCACATTTTGTGCTTAGCACCTGGAGACGATGCTCCCGCCCCTCCTGGGGGCTGGAACAAAACAAACCGGAGACAACAGCATCTCTTCACCTCCTGCTTTTCCCTGTGCTTTACCTTCAGGGGCTGCCGTAGCCCTGCACGCGTAACGTCAGGCCAGATCGTCCTGCAAGGGCACTTCAACAGCAAATTCAGATCACACGGCCCCTTTAGGCAGTGACTAATATAATGTCCCTATTTGACAGGTGGGCGAAATGCAGCACAAGACGCTGAAATCGCCCGCAGCAAGCTGGGGGCAGAACAGCGAGCCTGAACTATGCAAAGGCAGGGACAGACCCCCTGCCCTGGCCGGGGCAGTGCCAGCTGTGCCCAGCTGTTGGCACCACCCAAACTGCGTCCCCCCCTGAGGGATGGCAGGAGCACTCCTCACCCTCCACCCCGGGGGCCCTCCGGCCCTGCCAGCCCCCCTCACCCTGCCGCGAGCACCAAAGGTGGTGGAGCAGGTCGGTGGAGCAGGTCCAGGGTCCCCAGCGCCACCCCCAACCCCTGAGCTGTACGCAGGCTCAGTCCCTCTCTGGCCACGGACAGCTTTGGGTTGGTAGCACCAGACTAGCACATANGGAGCAGGTCCAGGGTCCCCAGCGCCACCCCCAACCCCTGAGCTATACGCAGGCTCAGTCCCTCTCTGGCCACAGATGGCTTTGGGTTGGTAGCACCAGACTAGCACATAGAATCATAGAATGGTTTAGGTTGGAAGGAACGTTAAAGATCATCCAGTCCCACCCCCCTGCCCTGGGCAGGGACACCTCCCACCAGCCCAGGTTGCTCCAAGCCCCGTCCAACCTGGCCTTGAACACCTCCAGGGATGGGGCAGCCACAGCTTCTCGGGGCAACCTGTGCCAGGGGCTCACCGCCCTCACAGCAAAAAACAGCTCAGTTCATGTCTCAAACACTTCAGGCAAGTCACCTTTTTGTACCTACGCTTCCTGCATTATTTAACATTATTTCCTTTGCTCCACCTTGTGTATCTAGCCTGCATCTCTCCGAGGCAGAAATCCCCTCCCTTGCTGCCCACGCAGCACCGTGCCCGCTGCCTTCCCGACCCTGCAGCCAGCCTCTCCGTGCCCTGGCAATGCAACCCCAACCCGGCGGAGCAGCTTGCGGCTCTCCATCCCTTCCCCACCGCCGCCCCCGCTTCTCCAGACCACCCCCACCGTGTGCGGCTGAAGGACTCGGATGCCTGCAGCACACGGTGGCCACGCCGCTCCCGATAGGTACCTTTCATGTTTAATTCAGAGGCTAGTTTAGTTAATCTATTTTTTAATAATTCATCCCTTCCATCTTAATTTTGGTAGTTGTTGAAAATCCCTAATAAAACATTTAGGGACTCTTTTACTGAAGCAATGGCATGATTTACTTGACGGAATCCAGTCTTTGATGTCCTGTCTTAATTCCCTCCCTCCCACTGTGCCTCAATCCTGTTTATCGCTGTGCCGGGGGTAAGAGGTTCTTGTTGAGTTTTGTAGCACTTAGACGCTTGGTCAGCGTTAATAATTCAGCTGCCCCGCATGGCTTGGACAAATCATGTAGCACACCAGCCTCGTCCTTTTATCAATGATTCCCTCTGCCACCGTGGATCCGGGCATCGGCCAAGAGAGATGCAGAGGGACCAGGCGGAGCATCCCGACCGACGCGGGTCGGAAGCGTGAGCAGAATATCGCAGGTGCCAACTATGTTGTTGAAAGAATATACACCCTTTTTACAGCGTTTATATTTCATTCTCTACTGCCGGAATGGAGAAACATGCTGGGTTTTTGCATCCGTAATTGGGGAAGAACAGATGGTGAAGGCACAGTTGGAAGTAATATGGCCATTAAAATAATCTATACGGCTTGTAATTCTCCAACATGTGAGAAAGAGGAGGGCCCGCCTTCGCCCGAGTGCCCAGCCCGGCCGCTCACCCCGCTGCGATATGGGCAGGAACATTTTTTTTTGCAGTTGTTGGGATATTGAGTTGTTTTGGTGGGTTTGATGGATTTTACCTTTTCCCTTCTCCCGGGATTCTTCTTGAAGCGATGTGAGGAGCCAGCAGCTGAACCACAGCTGCTTCCAAAGGCTATTTGTTTGCCTCCTGCGTGCCACGCAGTGCACATTTTCCTCCCAAATCACCCAGCTAGAGCAATGGCTAGCTTTACACCTATCTTAATGATATAAAAAGAGGAGCAGAAAGACCCAGGGACTTCAGGCAGGTAGGGGTGTCTCTGTAGTTAACGTAAACTTTAAATGGGTGGGACAGGACAAAGAACTATGCAAAAAAAAAACCCCAAACCAACCAACCATTGAAAACTTGTCACAGGAACGCACAGGCTTTGCCACTACCTCTCTATCACCTTCAAATCTCAAGAGTCCTTCCCTGTCAAATCAGAGCAAGAAAATGGCCCAGAAAAGCCTATACATTCAGTTGATATATGGAAATATATGTCCTTGCTCTGCATGATATAGGCCATGGCTTCAGAAATGTCTACGCCCTCCACATACCCCAACCACCACGTTGTTTGGTACCTCTTGACAAGTGAGAGTTTTCCTCTGGGCTTTTGTTACCGCTTCGTGTCGGTTTGGTTTTCCACAGGAACATACTACAGAAAAGGTCCTACTTCATTGATATAAAATGAAGAAAATGTCTCAAATCTCAAAAAAACACATTAGAAGGAGTAATCCTGTCCCACTCAGACCCAGAGGCCAGCATCTCCATCCTGACTTACCGAGGGGAGAAGGAAAAGGAACAGCAGCAGCATCCCCTGGCCGGGAACCCAAGCACCCCAGGTTCCCTGGGCACCGTGCTTCACATGAACANCGGTTTGGTTTTCCACAGGAACATACTACAGAAAAGGTCCTACTTCATTGATATAAAATGAAGAAAATGTCTCAAATCTCAAAAAAACACATTAGAAGGAGTAATCCTGTCCCACTCAGACCCAGAGGCCAGCATCTCCATCCTGACTTACCGAGGGGAGAAGGAAAAGGAACAGCAGCAGCATCCCCTGGCCGGGAACCCAAGCACCCCAGGTTCCCTGGGCACCGTGCTTCACATGAACACCTCCCCAGGCTGGACACAATGATTTTCTCATCCAGAAACCTCTCGATTGGGCTTAAAATGTTCACTACAATCACGCAATCAAGCACCTCCCCAAATCCTTACCCTCCGCCCCAAACACACGGGAGCCAGCAGGACATTACCTTGACAGCTGGCTTTGCTTTATGGAGCTGTAAATATATTTTTTAATAGGCTGGCAGCAAGAAAGATGTGTTTTCAGGCTCAACAACATCCAAAATTAACTGTGATTCATTTCAAAAGGGGCGAAGGGGTGGAGGAAGGGGGAACATGAACTTAAAACCCGCAGAATATTAAAGCCTTGAAAGCAACTGCCAAATAGCCCCTGCACAGCTGCCTTCTGCTTTCAGAAGGAGATTAAAAACCCGAGCAGCATCCCAGAATCAGCTGAAGCAGACGTCACAGAGGCCACCCTGGGCCACGCTCATGCTCAGATAAGGCTCCTTCTTATCATTACTTTCCCGGAGATGACCCAGCCCTTCCCAACGTACCCCTCTGCCCCGCTCCTCGCATCACCCGGCATGACAGGTCCATCGAAACCAAGGAGAGGAGACGCGAGACGCCGGCGACGGGGGTGACGGGGCTCTCCCCACGCACGGTCCCCGTGGACCTTGGAGGGATCCTACCCTGAACGTCAGCATTTCGGCCTCCTTCAGCATCTTGCCCTCCTTCATGTGCCAGAGCATTAAGCCTGATGCGCCTTCGTTAGCCCCAGCACTGCTCTCCAACACCTAATTTGACTAACCCTTTAGTGACTAATTTAATTACCCCGGCCCACAAACTGACAGACAGCTGTTAAAAATGGTTATTGCATTATTAATACGCTCTAGTAATTTCCCATTAAAACTATACTGTTAATAATTTTTTTCCCTGTATTTCTTCCCTCTTAATTAGTCTATTTAAAACTTTGAAGGAATATTCTCTTTATGGTAAATGGAAGCGTCGAGCAAATTACATTTTTGATTGAATACTTCTGTGATAGGCCAGCAAATAAGACCGTTGAGTTGTTAATTATTGTCAGAGTTTCACACGATGCCTGCTAATGAGGCAGTCAATCTTCTCTGCCATTCCTAGAATATTAATGGAGGCTTTTGGTATTGATTTTGTCACCAGGAGAAAGCAGGAACCCCTCCTTCTCGGGTGGCTCCGGGGTGGGCAGGGGGGACTCTGCGCTGGGAGGGGACACGGAGGGGACCAGAGACCTTTGGGATGGGCTGAGCCAAGGAGGGCTTGAAGGTGAGTGAAGCTCGGGGGTGTGCCAACGGGGGCTTGCACAGCTCACGGACCCGGTGCGGGACCTGGCACATCCCCAGGGGATCACCCCCATCCACACGTGCCGACGCACAATAGGCGTACCCAGGCGGGACAGGCAGCGGGGAGGGGGCAGCTCCTGCCGGACACGCTGGTCCCCGTCCCCTCTCTCTGTGTGTACCTGTTGAGCCTGAACTGCATCGGATCCACCCCTTGTCTTTCTGTGATAAGAGGATCTGTATTGTTTTTTTTGAGGAAAGGGAAATACCTGGTCCGCACGGACTTCAACAGATGATTTAACAGAGTAATGTGGGGATGTTATTAGCAACGTGACCGAGGATAAGGATTGACACGAAACTGGGGGGTGGCTTAGAGACTGTACTAAAGCAGCCTTTGAGCTGTGCTGGATGACGTGACAGGGAGGTTTCAGTACCATTTCTCAAGCCGTTTGGGGATTGATCCTATTTGCTAGTTGCACCAGCGCTTTCCTCGGAGGACGGAGGAGTTTGGCAGCAAAGTCTGCCAGTGCCAAAGTCACAGGACTTGATGACTCTTCCCATGCAGGCTCCCGCTGCCCGGCTCACAGAGCAAGAGCGAGTCTTACGGGGCCATGCCCAATGCAACCCTCAGTGCCAACACCATCCCCTGCAAACAGTGTCTTGCCCAAGCCAGAGGTAATCCTGCTAAAAAACGTCCTGATTTTATAACAGGGGAAGCGAGACAGAGAGAGGCAGCAGCCCGGGAGGTGCATGGGTCTATGGCTGATGTCCCAGCCATCCTGTCAATGCCATCCCCCCTGCACTTCCCTGAGTGACAGGTTGCATGCACATACATGCAATTAAAAGATAACGCACGTCTCCCTGCTTCAGCCCCAAAAAAACCAAGGAGGAGCACATGGAAACTGTTCCACTTGAGCTGTGGAGGCTGTTCAAGTGGCACAGCCCCCATGCACAAGTACGTCCTCCTCTGCCTTCGGTGACCACATCAGCTCCTGCAAGGAAGAGCAGCCCTTCTCAGAACCAGAGCATTTCTACCGCTGCGGGTGAGAATCCCTCTCTGCGCAACACGTGGGGCAGCCGCTGGCACGCTGCGCGGTCGTGCTGGCAGGAGGGACCGCAGCAGCTCCTGGCGGTGCAGGACCTGCAGCAGAGGACGTGGGACCAACTTTTGCCAGGACTCTGTGGCACCAAGTCAGAGCAGAGATGTGGGTTTCCTAACTAGGTCGCCCAACGCGGAGACTGGCAGGATGGATACGGCACCGAGACACCGTGCTGGCCCTGCAAACCAGCTCAGCTCCCTCAAAACTGCTCGAGCCTTCCCAGCCTGAACCTCCCCCAGCCCCGCTCCCACCGGGAAAGGCAGGAGAGACCAGGTGAACCTTGCAAAGCCCAGAAAACCCGTTATAGCAGGCAATGTGCCGACACAGTTCAGACTGTCACAGCTGCCGCGGAAAGGCCAGAGCTCAGGGTCTTCACTCCAGCTACCTGCTGCAGCCACTCCAACTGGGCTTTCCACAGCCAAACCCACACACTCCCAAAAAATGAGATTATTTTAGGCTATTCTGGGAACACTCTCTCTCTGCCTGACTGGGTGCTGCTGGGAAAGGTGCGTGAGGGGTTGGAGCATCCTNTGAGGGGTTGGAGCATCCCTGGGGATGCTCCCAACTCCCCGCATGTCCCATCACCCACAGCTGCTCAGCTGGAATGACACCAAGGGAGAGGGACGGATGGAGGACAACAGCCGCCCATCCACGCTGGAAGCGGTGGTGGGGTCGGGACCGTCATCCCCGCAGCAAAGGGACGGCAAAGCTGCTGCCACCTCCCCACCTCTGCCCACGACCTGAGCAGGCTGCCCAAAGGCCCGGGAGCCAGATGTTCAGCAGGAAATCTTTTCATGCTCCTTTAAATCCCTGCAAAGTCCCAGCTGATAAATCCAAAATGCACAAAACAACCGGGGCTTCTCCCTGCACCACTTGCCAGATTTCCACTCAATCCCACCCGTTTCTTGGCCCCTCGCGAGGCCGGGCGAGGGCACGGCAGGAATTTCTGTGGTTTCTTTTCCACCCTGGAGCTGGGCAGTGGATGAGCACAGCTGCTCCCCAAATACAGGCAGTGTCTCCCCACCCGGTCATCCCCGCTGCTTCCGAGCCCATCTGCTGCCCGTTTGTGCTTTATAAACAAGCCAGGCGCTATTTTTACTGCAATGAAGTTTTTCAGACTAAAAGCTCCTTTTTTTCTTTCTTTTTATAAACCAGGCTTCAATAAAAGAGGAGGTTTCTGTTTATAATTAATCGCCTGTGATGCAGCATATCCCAGTTTTACCAGGAAAAGGGGAGTCTCTAACTCTCCCCAAGCTCCAAATGAGATGCCACGAAAAGCCCTTCAGGTCAATGGCAGCCATTCTTGACTCTCCTCCTCCTCTATCACGATCACATATCAGGTATGTTCAGGCACAAATTAGGGGTTTCACCCCCCAAAAAAAACATGTCATCACACTGGTCTGACAACAAGTCAGACTAACACAAACCCAGGAGGGCCCCGTCACCTGCGCCCAGCACCCACCAGCCACGCGGGAGGGTGGGGAGGGCAAGCTCAGGTTTGCCCATGGTCACATCAACTAGGGATGGTCTGCTCCTCCCTCAAGTCCTCGAGAAGCTCCTGTAAGGGTGAGAAGAAGCCAGGTCTCATAACACAACTAGCACCGGCTTCTTCACTCAAATAAGCCAAGCACCACACCCTGCCTCCCCCGGGTCTCCTGTCCCAAGGGGAGATGCAGATTGATAACCGGAGCCATCAACACCTCCTACAGGAACGGGGAACATGAACCGCCTATTCAGAAAGGGCAAGAACTAAGGAGACAGATATCCTGGAATAGTCAATCCACAATAAATAGTCTTGCCTTACAGCGGTGCCCATCCCAACTACTTGGAGCAGGTCTAAGAGGGCTCATTTACCTGTCAGTAAAACAACAGTCAACGCCCTTTTGGACCCAAACAGAAGCCAACTACCAACTTATAGGTAAAATACCCCCACAAAGACTGCTGTGGGCAGGAGGCGAGCAGAAACCCACAGTTTCCCCGAAAGAAGGCATCGCCACGCAACAAGAGGAGGAAACCGAGTACCACCACTCAACACCTACCAAGCCCCCAGGCAGGGACCTTAGGCACGGCCGGGCTGCGTGCCGGGCCGGCGGTTGCTGCCAACGCTTGCCCAGACGGCACTCAGCCTCTGCAAACACTGCTGCCAAGGAAAACAGCACGGCTGCTACCGAGCTTAAAGGTCATGCTGCAAAATAAGGGCAGGCTTTGAGTTAATAAAGGGTTAATGGCAGATTACGGGCTGTCAGCGTGGGTACATATGGAATAAAAGGGGGGCTGAGATCAAGAGTCTTGTGGCTTATAACTCCATCCGTTCCCACAGGGTTTTCAGGGCATCCCCCTGGGGAGGTAGTGCCGAATAGCTGCTCCATGGCATTTACTCAGGTGGATGAGCCCTAACACGTATCAGGGACCTGTTACACATATAGATCATGTCTGATACGGGTGGTTATAAGCAATGTATTCACCCTTTGGACTCTATGGGTCAAGGAGCCCTTTATTGAACCACCCACACCTTTATCATTAAGTCCAAGCTGTGTCCAACTGCAGAGGAACCACGTTTCAGAGCAAACAGCTCTGGCCCATCTGTGTTTGATACGCACNAAAAAAAAAAAAAAAAAGGAAATGTGGACTGAACTGAATAAAGAGACTTCATACTGCAAAAGCTCAGTGCATATTTACACAGTATCCTGCCTTAATTCTCAGCTTCTTCATTCATGTCATTTTAAGCCCTCCGCAGTAGCGGGGAGGTATTAGCTGGTGTTTAATTGTGTGCTGCTGGGTTCAGCGTGGCTCCCGACGAGCTGCTGCTGGGAGAGAGCCCACGGCAGGGCAGGGGCAGCGCTGGGCTGGACGTGGTGTGGCAGTGACAGGGGGACAGCCCACGGCAGAGCCACCAGCCGGGAGGCTGAGCAGCATCGGGTGACACTACCCCAGCCTGAGCCAGTTTTGCCTTACATATAAGGGGAACCAACACCAGCCGGCACCGAGTGACCTGGCTACGAGATGTCTGGGACAAACTCCAGCGCGCAACGCCCAGACCTCCTGTTTGCAGGAGACATGAATACCTTCTCCCCTAAAAGCCACCCAGCCACAATGTCAACAGACCCAAACCTGCCTTAGATGCAGCTGGAGGGTCTTCACCCCCCACCCGCCTCCCCCTCAAAGGGTGTCTGCTGTGTCACTACCAGCCACGCTCATTTCCTCCCGAGGAGGAGAAACATGCGCTAGGTGAATTACGTACAGACCTTGTGGTCCATCAACACCCTCATCCCCATCCCTCCCTCCCAGCCGCCACCGGCACTGCTCAGCCCCACCGGAGCCCAGCCCTGAGCACGGCGCAGCCCGTGGCACGGCGCGGCAGCGGGTCCCTAACTGCACCCATCTGCGTTATGATAAAGGGCACTCGGTTGCAGCCAAAAGCACCTCATTATATCAAAAACACCGCAGGAAATGTCTAGAGCTAAATTGATTATGGCACAGTAATTCCTCAGGCAGTGAAAGCAGGGCAATTCCCAAGGTGGGATTATTATTTTTTTTTGCAAAGCTTCACCTAATTTTCCTGATTTCTTTTTTCCCCTGCTCGCTCCCCAGCCCTCCTTCCAAACCTCTCCAGCTTGGCACTGCTCTTTGATTTAGTCACTCAACAAAGTATTCTGCTTAATGCACTCCAGCGTAGTGCCCAGGAAAGCACCACCGCCCACTGACCCTCTGGGCTTTAAACACGGAGCAGCAGGAAAAAGTCAAGAAAGCTTTTGCTTTTCAGTCTGTAGCCAGCAGCAGATTTGGGGAGACCAGAGAAAGACCTGACAGGTACTTATAAACATCTAAATCAGAAAAGGAGAAGCCGAGTAAGCAGCAGATAAACAGATGGAAAGATGCAAAACCTGGGCAAAGCGGAGGCACGGGGCAGATGATTTGCAGCCAACGCACGGTCCAGTCCGGCTGCGGTGCTGCCAGTCAGCTGCGGCAAAGCACGGAAAGGTTTCCTGAGCCAATGGGCAATGCCAGACAAGGTGCACTGTCCCCTGCTCCGTGCAACACCGATGCTGTCTCTAAACCATATGCTGAGATTTTCAGTCCTTTGAACCTTGTTTGGAGCTGCTTTTGCTCCTCTGCCTGGAGGTTGGGGGCTGGGGAGAGCCTGCAGAGCATCTGGAAACTGCCTGAAATGAGAAGGACCAGCAGGGCACAAACAAAGCTGCTCTGGAACATGCTGCACCGATGGCTCCTGAGGCTGCCCCGAGGCTAGCGGGAGGAACGGAGGGCATTTTGCCCTAATAAATCACCCTAAGAGCTGGAGTGACATCCCAGAGCGGAGCAAATCCCTTGGGGACGGCAGCAGGGCACTATGCCGAGTCCACCAGAGCCGATGGAAACAGCACCCCAGCCCCGGCTGCTCAGGAGCAGGAGCTGAAACTAATCAACTTCATTTGTCTTCAGAGAGCGTGGCCGTCCCAGCTCGCTGGCCGTGCCTGCGGCCGCCCCCGTGCCCAACCCCGGCCACCCACGCCTCCGGGTTCAGACGCCGCGGTGCCTGCCCGGTCGCTGCCCGCCCTGGGGTAAGAGCTGAACGGGAGCTTTCCCCTATGGTTTTGTCTGTTTTGCACAGAGCTGCCTTCCCTTGTCCCTCCTCAGCAAGAACGATGTTCCTCTGCAGCAACACGTGCATCCCCCTCCTTCCCTTCAGCAATTAAAAAAACCCCATAAAAATAAACCTAGGCGTCCATCTTCTCCAGGAGTCCTTTCCAAGCCTGCAAGGGACAGTGTCTTCTCATGGCGACCTTAAAGCAGAAGGACAAAGTCCCCCTGTTCATGTCCAACTCCGTTACCGTCATCTCCGCCGAGGTGGTTTCTCCTCCCCGCGCCGGCTGCGGAGCCTGTCGCAGGTCCCTGGCGCACTCCCAGGAACGTTTCAGCTCGGCTGAATTTTATCAGTTTTGTCCTCTGGATGAAGTGATCCAATGGTAGTTACGGGAGATAAAAACGAGAAAGGAGGAGCAGACACGGTCCACGTCAGGCAAGTTTAAGGCAACTGAAATCTCATCAGAACTGGTTGGTGGATGGTGCCAACCCTTTCCACTAAGTTGCATTAAGAAATAGCTGAAGAAAAGCCTTTCCCAATATCACTGCCCCACCTGGGACCGTATCCCCCAGTGACACAGCTAAGCTGAGGGACAGCTGCACGTCCAGACCATTGTCCCACCCTGCCCCGGAGCATCTCGGGGCCTTAAGGACAGAGCTGCTGAGGACAGCGCTGGGAGAGGGCAGGGACTCAGAGCATCCTTCCCCAGGATCCCAGGAAATCCTGTCCCTCCTGCCGTCCGGCTGGGCAGCCGCACGCTCTCGGTTGGCACCGGGTGAGGGCGATGGGGGTCGGCTTGCTCTGAAATGGGGGAGGGCAGAGATGACCCAAAATACTCTGCCCTTGCTGGGGCTCAAATACCTGCAACCAGCCCTGCAAGCGCTGACCTGGCACTGCCGTGGCCATCCCCTGTGACCGGAGGAGGAGGAGGCGGAGGAGGAGGGCAGAGGGTGTCCGTTCCAAGCCTGCTACAGGTCCCCACCATGCCAGCACCATGCCACCCCTGTCGGGGCCAGGGGATGAACCTCCTGCTCCCTCTCCTGCCTGTAAACCTTCTGGTCCCCTTCACAGGCAGGAGATGCACACAAAGGCAAAAGTAATAAAAAATAGGGAGAAAAAAAGTGTAATTCAGGAAAAGTAGTACAGACAGGCTGTATAAAGAGAGAGGCCATGGGGCTGCACTTTGAACAGGCAGCTACAAAGCACACCTCGGCCGGTGTTTAACAGAAAGCAAAGGCAGGGACATAAAAACAAATAACACCATCAAACAGGGACGGGAGAACTCCTTTCACTGAAGAAACCCCAGGTCTGATTTTGCCGCCTTGCATCACCCTTTCTGCTAAGCTCGCGCATCGGCACAGTGTTTTCGAGCCCCTGCCTCTCCCCTCCAAGCCCTCTGTGCTTGCCGCTTGTCTCGGCGCCAGCAGGACCCTGCTCCACCATGGATGGAGCCGGCTGGATGGACGGTTCGGTGTTGTGTCCCCAGGCGGGTATGGATGGACAGACACACAGCTCCCAGCAGCAGATCTGGTGTCAGGGGCGGCTGCAGAGTCCAGCGCCAAACCCTACTCTGTGATGGGGGATCCCAGATACACTAAAAGGAATCATTCAGGGTGTGAGACAGCATTTACATATTTGGCGGCTGTCAGAGTTGTTTTAATTGTCTCGATAAATATATAAACAAAATCTGTTCGCTTGTTGGGTTGTTTTTCCCTCCTGGGCTCTGTGGCTCCGTGGACGAGAAGAACAACAATCGCTCAGCTGCCAAACTGGTGCTGGTGCTCCCTACGATGGATTTGCCTACGAGCCAGATCCAAATTTACATACACACACACACCCCCCACACCCCCCCAATGGGTTTGATCATTTTCTGTGCACTTTTACAGCCCTGCATAAAGACCTCCAAAATGCAGTGGGTTCGCACAAAGGACCGGAGCACAGAGAGAGCCTGAACTCAGCATAACTGTAGCAGGAATTATTCAAAGGCCCTGAAGAGGGAGGGCTGAAATGTCCCTCTGCCTCCGGCCATGAAAGATCACCCACAGCTGGTGATGGATGAGGAAGAGACATGCTGAGGGCAGTGAGGTCCCTGCACCCTCCCAGAGGTGCTGGGTGACCCATGTTTCAATTCGGACCTATCCTAGACACCCCCTGGGTGATTTCAGCTCGAGTTTGGGGGTTTTTTTACCCCCCCTTTCCTCTCTGCCCCTATTTCCCTATCTCATCACTCCTGTAATTCCTCTCATTTAGCTGCTCACACCCTTCGGTGGCTGCCGCAAGGTTCTGTCTCCATTTAGTCACCCTGCAGCCACGGGAGACGTACCTGACTCTTCTAACCTGCTCTCATAAATCAAAGCGGGAGGCAGGGAGCAGGCAAAATCCCGGTAAGCAGCCAGGATGATGCTAAGTTGACAGATGCAGGGCAGGGGCTGGTGGCTGCATCTCTGTAAAGCATCTGTCCTTTCCCTCCAGAGGATGAGGCCAAAGGCTGCTGTTATTCCCATGTTAAGCACTGCAAGCCGCTTCTCCACCACTTTTTGCGAGACGACGGCGTGTTGGGGTGATAAGAAGCCCAGGCCAGAGCGGCTGGGACGTTATCTGCGGGAATGACGGTGTCTCTGTGATGTGCACGGTAATGAATTGCCCTCTTTGCAGAAATGAGTAAGTTGTGCCTGGTGATGCAATGATCAATTTGCTCCATCATGTGAAGCCATCCATTCATCACAGGCACCTGCTGATAGCTGCTTACGGCCGCTTTATTGGCACCAACGGAGCAAGAGCCTCGGCAGGCAGCTCCTCGCTGAGGAACACCCCGAAAACAGGCTTTCCCCTCTCCTCCGACCTCCTGGCTGAGGGTCCCTCCAGCATCGAGCATCCATCACAGCCAGCTCTGTTCCAGGAGACAGAAAAATGGGGAAAAAAGACCAAGTTCCCACGGCATCTCCTGCACCAAATGGCAGGCAGAGCTGGCAAGGTGCCCTCTGCCTGCTCCTGCCGGCGGGGAACGGCCCAGCCCACCTCCTGAGCCTCAGTGGTGCTCACCTGCAGCAGCACCCATTTCCCTGTGCTCCTGCAGATAAGGCGTGAGACTAAGTCGTGGGGCACACGAGCTCCGCCGCTGCCACAGCGTGGCCACCGCAAAGCGGTTTCCCCTCTCCTGGCCCAGATTCCCTTTGCCTTTCTCATCCACTTCGCTTCTCATCCTCCTCCGCTCCCAGGGAGCCTCACACCACAGCGATAGGCACCGCCTCGCAAAATCGCAAGTGCTGAAATCACTGCAAAACCCCTGCAAAAAAAAAACCACTGCGAAACCCCTGTAAGCCTTGGGGCAGTTGGCGGTGTCGCAAGGACACGGCAGGGCTGAGCCGGGGAAAGCCACAGGCAGGGAGCGAAAGCCCAGCTCCCGTCCTCAACATGAGACGGGACGCATGCGGGCGCAGAGCTGGGGAGCAGAGCTCTCTGCCGCCGCCGAGGGAACTGAAAATAAAATAACAAACAAATAACAAAAAAATAAAAAATCCAGTTGATTGTACTTTGGCAAAGAATTCAGAGAGCAAAGGGGCTCACTTGGGAGCAAAACGAAGATGAATCGACAGCGAGTTCAAGAGAATTCATTCTGCCGCTGAACACTTGTCTCTCCATCAGGACATCTCAAAGGCTTGTCAAGTGAAGGCAAAGGATTTTATTTGTTTCTATGGTTGCCATAACGATAGAGCTATATGTCATGTCAGGTGGCAGCTGAGGCTCGCGCCTCTGATTTATAGTCGCTCATCAGAAATTATCAACTTTTCTGCAGAGCAGGTGGCACGATGAACCAGGACCACCAGGCATTTGCCGGTGCCATGCTCTGTCCCCCTGGTTATCGCCCCTCTTGGTCCCCCGCAGCCGGCTGCGCCCTAAGGGATGCTTTTATTGTCCCCCCCCCAGAGGGTGGGACCCAGGGGCTGCGGGTGCGGATCCTCCCCGGGAGCTGCCAAAGGGGCAGAGCAGCGTAACGCTGCCGCAATTATAGCAATTCCTGGTCCCACAGGACAAGTGGTACATCCTAAAGGGCCAAAAAACAGACGGCGAGATGCCCAGGGAAGGCCAGCGGAAGGATTGAACACCTGATGGCAATTTATTAAAATGAATATGGACAACTGTGATTACGAGCTACTACATAACACCAGGTTATGGGAGAAATACAGACAAGAGAGAGGGATGGAAGCAATGGGGAGAGGGCCGTTAAGACAGCTCTTGAAAACAAGCGAGACAAGGTGGGACCGGGAGGCGTTTCTTGTCCGGGCAGGGGATGCGCCGCTGGGGCAGCCAGCCCAGCCTGGGACTGGCCTCCAGCCCAAGCCAGAGGCTTCCCAGCGCGGGGAGAGCCCCACAGCGCTGCTGGCCATCCTCACACCAGCAAAGACATTGTCATTAACGTGGCCACCAGGGTCCCAGGTGTGTGACCAACGTGATCATCGTCCAGAGGATCAGACTCCAGAGCAGGGGGGGGATGCTCAGTATGGTTACTGACAAATTACACATATAAAGTTTCATTAACTCTAAGCACCCTCGTGTTTAATTTATGATGCAGAGCCCTAAAGCCTCCACCACCGAGTTCTGCATGTAACATCCTCTCCCCACTCATGCCCCAGCGCCCATGGGAGCATCCCTGGTGGGATGTTTGCAGGGAGACCTTTTGGCTCCCGTCTGTAGGAAGTTTCTCTAATGACTTGGCTGCAGCAGCGGGAGGAGGCTCGGGCCCTTCGTTCCCATCCACCAAAGCCCTCGTCAGCGAAACACACGGAGAAGAACATCCCTCCGGAGAGGCAGCAGGGAGTCAGCATTTCTCCCGAGAGCTGCTGAAAGACAGAGCCCCACCTGTCCCTTCCGCAGCCTCAAGCATCTTCATAAAAACACAAGGCCACGTTTGAACCTTTAACCCTCAGAGTTGTAACGACTTCATCACTTGTTTTCTCCAAACCAGGCTTTCTGCAATTTCCCTCTATTAAACTCTTCAAGACAAGTGACCCCGGAGCCAAAAGGTGTCAGACTAATGAAAGGTCTGGAGGAATGCAGCACGCTCGTTATTAAAGACACAGAAGAAATACAGGACTGAGCTCCCATCACAGCGTTACAGGACAGCAAACAGGGAGCTCCAGGCGCTGAGACACGGCCGTGTTGCAGCGGGTGTAATACAGCCCAGGATCTGCCCCTTGGCATGGGGACGTGACTGTATTAGAGCTCAGGTGCTGCAGGACCTCCTGCAGGAGCTGCCAGCACGGAGGGACTGCAGTGCCACCGCGGTCCCACAGCCCAGGAAACACGTCCTTCCCCATGCAGAGGGATGGCTGTGTTTGAACACCTACGCAACGGACAGCAGATATTCACCTCCGACAGTAGGTCTGACATTATGGGTCATCATCCAGACACCTGAACCACCAAACCTGCCGCATCACTGCTCCCTTGAGAAGCTACCAACACTTGTCCCAGTCCAGAGAGGCAAAGCAAAGAGGCTGCAAGATAAACAGCTCTAAAAGTACCTTTCTCACTGCGTGAAAGCACCCAAGAACCTCAGAGGAGGTTCTCAGAGACAGGCCAACGTGATGCCCATGAGCACCAACACAGCAACACCCCGGCTCACTGACACCGGTGGACCTGACCAGCCCCAGCATTCGCTCCTCCCCACCGTCACGCTCTGCTCAGGCGGTGTCACCTCGGATTCCACCCACCCCGGGGTGCTCGGGACCCCGAGCTAGAAGCCTGATCCCTGTTTGAGAAGTGTTTTTAAGTTCTAATGCAGAAATAATAGATCGCTTTTCGGTTTTCACTGTATCTGTGAAACCTTCCATAATTCAACATCAAATATTTATTATTACGTTTATTAAAGTTTTAATAATTTAGCATCTCCTGTATGTAAGATACAAGCGCCGTGAACTCGCCTCCCTTATCCTACCTGGGTCAATCCAATATTTATACCTGGAATTCTCAGTTCGGGTTTCATTTGCGAGGGGAGCTGGCAACAGCCTTCGTGCCAGAAACCCTCCTCCTCCTGCCTGGCGTTCATCCATCCCGAGACACTTCCACAAGGATCAGTGCCCGGAGACAATTACTGCACTGGAGCAGAAAGCAAGCTTCCTAGCCTCTACTTTCACTAAGGTCCTTTTAACAAAGATGTGAGAAGGCAAGAAAGAAATAATGTTCTCCTGGCATTTTAACTTGGAAAATGTGAACATACAACAAGGCGACCCTTCACCTTCTCAAATGAAAAGCAGTAGTCTTCTGCAGACAAGAAAAACAACGCTCCTCAGAGCCAAATTGTGATAGATATGTTCCATCAGCCTCTTTTTGCAGGAGAGAGAACAAGCACTAATTAGCAACAAAAATGAACTTGGAAGTGAGGACCTCTTGGATACCAGTCCTGGCTCTGCCATAGGTTTTGTAGGCGCTTGCTTCAACCATAGCTCTGCCAAAACTCATGATGATTGGACAGAAAAATGGAAATCCACCATTCTATTGCTCTAGGAAAAGAAAAGACAGAAGGGGCTGGGCAATATAAGGATCCTACTGGTGCCCAGAAAGATGATTCGCAACACAGGCAAGAATTTGCAGGTCAGGAATTTGTGTCGAGTCAACAGGAGAAGGCAGCGAGAAGGGAGGGAGGGATCACGGAGACTCCCTGGCACCCAGTGATCACAGGCTCAATCTTAATTTAGGGCTAGGGTTAGGGGAATGCATGCTAAATACCTTAGGAATTAAACAGTTAAACCCTTGTAGTTTACAGTTAAACCCTTGTAAACCAGGCAGAGGAGGACAATCACCACCACTGCTGTCCTCCGAGGCAGAGGCTGCTGCTCCCTTTCCAGCTGGGGCACAGAGGACAACCGTATCGCCCGGCTCCTTTTGCAAGGGACCCCCCCTTTGCCCACCCTCAGCCCGGTCTCTCAGCAAACAGCCTCTCCTTCCAGCAGGGCAATTCTCCTCCTGCAACGCCCTCTTAGGTCCCACTTCTGAACTAGACTGTCACAAGTCCAATGACATCTGGTTAAAATACACACTAGCCAAAACAGGGGAGCCGGAGAAATACCCGGGCGTTTACTGAATTTGAGGAAGGTAAAAAACCCTCTGGTTGTATCATAATTGAACAAGCAACGTGGCCTTTCACCAGGGTCTGACCTTGGCACTTCATGAGCACCACAGAAGACCATCAAGGGTTGGGAGGATGTGATATATGTATGAGTTTCTGAAACATGATAGCACCTCCACACTGGTAAATGCATCAATTTAAGCTATACAATCTAACATTAGATTTAAGCCACTTTGAAACTGCCTTGCCACAGGTTCATACCAATTTACCTGACTGGATCGGCAGACTCCAGAGCTATATACGCAGGCTATACCTCAGAGCTATACCTGGCCTAGACCCATCAGGACCAAAATGCCTGGAGAGCTATCACATTAGATTTCTTATTAGAAGAAAATTAATCAAACTTCTCATCATAGAAATTACTGCATCCTCAATAACAATTTAAAGAGCAGTGTAGTCACTCAAGCATGAGGAAAACGAGAAATCTGCTTCCTACCTGACATCTGCGGGATCTTCCGTCACCAGAACATCTGTTTTGCAGCTGGCGAGAGGATTGATGGAAAGCTCCACGGGGGGCACCACGAAACTCTTACTGACAGGCAGCCACAAACCTTGACCCAAACTATAGGTGGACCTGGAATAAAGACAAACTTGTCATACAAGAACACATCGTCCACAGCGAATGGTGGCCCTCTACTGCACCTGACCACTTGGAAGTCAGAGCAGTGGTGGCACCACTGGATAAGTTAGTCATTTGGTCTTGTCCTGAAAGCCAAATGAGAGAGGAATAGTGAGAGATGAGAGTGAGAGATGTGACACGGAGAACATGAGGATGGCCAAGCTCTTCTTTTTAGTCCAGGGAGACTTTATGCATGCACCATCCTCGCTTTTGCTGAGCTGTGTTCGGCCAAGAGGATGAAAGGGAAACCCTTCCCTGGCTGAATAGGGACAAATCTTTCAGGTCTGTCAAAGGCAAACGGCACTGGTGTCCCCCAGGCAGCAGGATGAGACGGAGCCAGGAGTGACCAAGAGGTAGCATCTGCTGGGATGTCCTCACTGGCTCTCCCCTTCCCGAATGTCCAAGCTGAACACTCCTTTGACTCACCTGAGTATCTTCTCTGGCGCCTGCTCTCCTGTGACCAAGTCGTATCCCCGCTCGAGCGTCGTGTAGGGCCACGGCCTGGGAGGCAGAGAGGGAGAGAGCAGCTGTGGCACGTCACACGGCAGGGAAAGCGGCACAGCCCGCTCCCAGGTCTTTGGTGCCGGTGATGGCCGGTGGGGAGGAGAACCGGGCTCCTCACCAACGTGGGAGCCCGGACAGAGCAAACGCACCATCATATCACCACTCACCCCTCGCTGTGTCCCCAGTCGCTGCGCACACACAAGTGGCGATGGACGGGGTCTGGGGCATAGCCTTCATGGCAGCTGCACTCTCCTAAAAGAGAAGAGGGGAAAAATGAGACCTCTCTGCCCCAGAGGCATGTCAGGAACCGTGGCTTTGAGCCCTCCTCCCCTACTGCCCATCTCTGCTAGTTCACAGCCATTCCTGGTCCCTGCCATGGATCTGGAGCACTTTGGACTCTTCTGAAACCTCCAGGAGATGCAGAGGAGGAGATGAGACGATGTGGAAAGCTTGCAAGAAACCTGTAGCTCTTTCGGAGGGGATTACACGATATAACACCCACAGTAGCTGGGGATGGGATTTCAGGATGCAAAAGGTCTCATTCCTGGGCAGCCCTGCAACTCCCCCGGCTCAGCAAACTTCTGCCCGATGGCCTCCAAGAACAGCTCACACTCNGATGTGGAAAGCTTGCAAGAAACCTGTAGCTCTTTCGGAGGGGATTACACGATATAACACCCACAGTAGCTGGGGATGGGATTTCAGGATGCAAAAGGTCTCATTCCTGTGCAGCCCTGCAACTCCCCCGGTTCAGCAAACTTCTGCCCGATGGCCTCCAAGAACAGCTCACACTGCCCACACAGACATGCCCCCATGGATCCGGCCCCTGCCCGCGTCCTGCTGAGCCCTGCCCTGCCCCTGGCCAAGGGGCTGCTCTGGGGCCAGCGGTTCACTGCTCAGCAGGGATCACGACCTCGCTCGAGGAGAGCCAGTGTCCACCTCCATGCACCTCCCAGGTGGAGAGATGCTCCTCACCCATCCTGGCCACATCCCCTTCCCACCTCTGTTCCTGCCACCTCGCACGGTGATGGGATGAGTCTCCTGCAGCCCAAACTCCCGCAGGAGGATGCAGAAAGCTCCGACCTCCATCCTCCGTGGGCAGTGCCCATGCCGTGCCCCCGTCCCACGGCTAAAGGGCTCTCGGCCCCACTCCCCTTCGCTCTCTGGGTGCTGCCTCACCCTGTTAAACCCTTTTAACAGCAGGAGAAGACATTTCCCACACCAGAAACCCGACCATGCTTGGCCCAAATCGATTCCATGTTTGGTAGAAGTACATAACCCGGAGCGAAAAACAGCAAAATCAAAAGATTAATTGGATTTGCACGTGGAGTTTCTGTTACAAGCTCCTGCCGATGGATTTTTTTTTCCCCCCCTCCCCTCCTCTCCCCATCGTGCCTGACGGCACTGCAGGCTGAGCTGTAAACACCGGCAGAGGTGGGGAGCAGGGAGGATGCTGGGGGGGGTACCCCCATCACAGCGGTAATGCAGACTGGCAGGTACCTGCCTGCTCATCAGGATCCTAAGCAAGTTCTTAAAATGCCTCGCAGGGATTACAGTAAAGAGCTTTATTGTCAGGAGGGAGAAAGACGGGGGTTCAACCGCTGAGATTTTAACAGAANAATTGTACAAAAAGGGTGTTGCTTTTCCAAAAAAAAAAAAAAAAAAAAAAAAAAGAAAAGAGGGGGAAAAAAAGAAGGAGACAGCTAATGATGTGCTAAAATGCAACAGCACCTTCATGAAATATTCACTGCCTTAAACACGTCTAATATTAAAGATTAAATGTCCTGGGATTTGTCCTAGCGATTTCGAAGCACTGATTTATGATCTGTCAAAAGCTGCTAACCTCATGATTCATAACGGGAGCGGCAGGAACATTGCTTCTCCAAAGGGAGAGAGTTGGGAAAGAGACGGCGGCGTTAGCCCCTGCTCCGGCTCAGCCGTGCCCGGGGGCTGGGGCGGTCTCGTTGCAAGAAAACGCGGGTCCTAATAGCTCCATCAGTGATTTTAAAAAAAAAAGGAAAAGTTATTTTTTCCTTGGGTGCTTAGTACGCAAGTTTCCCCAGCCATGCCGCGGATCATTAATTCCCGGCGCTTATTACATAACAAATATATGCTCTGCAAATGAGAGACATCTCAAAGTGCTTGCGAAGCAGAGCTGGGAGTCTCGGGGCACCGGCTCGCGCTCAGCTCCTGCCACAGAAATTAGAGCAAGTAGGGAAAAACCACCTACAGAGGTTGGCATCAAACAGCCCGAACGCCTCCCTCCTTATCGATGGCTGGAGGTGCCGGGCGGTGAACCCCTTTCCCACGGCGCAGGAGGGTTTATTTTGTCCGCCGGTTTGTTTACTGCTCCGTCAGTTTGGTGTCGGGAGGAGAAACTCTATCAACCTGCAGAAATATTGATTTTATCGACTCCAATCCTGGAGTTTCAACAGCTACAGCCGGTGCTTGAGGCTTTATTGGGGAGGTTTATTGGGAGGTTTATTTCAGTAAGCGAGAGGGCAAACGGCGGTGCCGGTTGGGGAGGAGATCCGGGGCGGCAGAGAGGGGGGACACCAGGGAAAGCCACCCAGGGCACGGAGACTGCAGGTACCTGCCCCTCACCAGGACCCCTCAGGACCAGCCTTCCCCAGGGAGATCTGCATGCTTTTGGCAGAGTTTTAGAAACCGGATAGGAATTCTCCCAGCACGGGATGGGCCGAGCATTGCAGTCTGCCGGAGGAGCGCGGGCTCCATCTCCATGGGCCAGATGGTTTAGGATCTATTTCTGTGTCTACAACCACAAACAGACAATTAGTGGGGTTTCCAAAACACCTCCGCAGAACCTACTTTTCATCTTTTGCTCTCTCCCCAGCAGCATCTACCCTTCCCTTTTTGGCCCCCTGAGCTTCTCCAGTATTTCCAGTCTGTCCCCAACCTCCCGGGGTACAACGCTGAGCCAGCCCCGGCCAGGGGAGCAGGGCTAATTGCAGACCAGGAACACCCGGTAAAGTCCCTGGAGTGGCAGCAACAGGCATCCCCATACCTTTAATGCTTCTTTAGCATAAGCGCATTTTCTCAAGAGATTTCAACACGCCGTTAAAAAACCCCAAAACCACCAAAAGCCAAAACAACACCCTTGTTCAGAGCTACAAAATCCTGTGTCCTTCCGAGGCGAGTGAAGTTATCCGCTCAGCAGTGCTTGGGCGAAGTTAAGATTCAACCTGAGCTTAAAGCCAGAGTTGACTAAAATAACCAAGTTTGACAAATAACCGCACCTGAAGCCGGATGCAATTTCCACAGGTCCTGCACACGCCTCCGCGCAGCGTTCGCCTGCTGCGGGAGGACAAATGAATCAGGATCGACAAACCCCCGTGACAAGCATCCTATTTCCCCAGCCACCAACCGCACCCTGCCCCATGGTAAAAACACAGGCGTGCGCGGTCCTTCCTCTTCCTTCGGATTCGTAACCCACAAATCACGTCAGATAATCCATGGCAAATTTTGAGCTGTTATAGCAAAAGGAAGGATCGCTGCTCGCTCAGTTTTAGCGACAGCAGATCCCCGTGCTCAGGTCAGAGGTCCCATGTTATATGTCCAATGTGTTATTTAACAAAACACCTCTGCCGTTGCAGAGAGAAGGTGCATAAACCGGGAAATGCAACACCGTAGCTCTAGCAAGAGGCTCAGAAAACATGTATGTTGTTCACATGACACGTGCAGCTATGTGGGAGGGCGAGAGGAGAGCCGAGGCTACAGGAACGCAGTGGCATCTGCAGCTCTCCATCCTCCCCTGTTCCCCTCTCCTCACTTGCACAAAATCTCATCAAAGACCGCGTTGCCATGACTAATTATAGGTGACATGGAGTCTCTGCCCCAGTTTCTCCTCGGGGAGAGGGAACCCTTGCCTGAACCAGCAGGACACATCCCCACACTCTGCAGGCACACCTCACCTGCAACCTCCCTCTTGCTGTGCCTTCATCCCCGCGGAGGCTGGTGGAAGAGGCTACTGGCAGCTCAGCCCGAGGTGCCCTGCAGAGCCATGCGCAGCAAGGCAACGGGCTGCTGCATGGGTGGGAGCGGGGACCCCAGCCTGCGGCACCCGGAGAAGCGGCCGTGCAGCTCCAGCCCGCTTTGGCTCCCACAACGTTGCAGGCATTGCCCCTGCCCTCAGCTGGGAGGTGAGAAGGATCTGGTGCCTGACCCGGAGGAACGGCGCAAACTAAGGACACATCGACCTGGTTTCCACATGCAGATGTGAGTATCCTCTGCCTGCCTCCGAGCAAAGGGCTCCTCACGTTGCCCAGGCTTCACGCCGGCTTTAGAGCTGGAGCTGCAGAAGGGCAGGGGCTGGGGCAGTCTGCAGCCATCGTTAGTATCGTTAGCATCCGTGGCTTTTGGCTCAGGGTTGGCCCATGCTGAGACTCGCTCATGCCTGAAGGAAACGAATCTAACGCGAGTCACATCCGAGCTCACCACCTCCAGTGGCACAGGCATGGTGCAAAGCCAACTACGTGGAGGAAAACAGACCTCCGGCCCCTGCTGCATCTCGACCAGCACAGCCGGAGGCTTTAGCTCTCTTTTTTTTATATCTAAGCTGGAAGTTGCAGAACTATTCTTCCTTTTTGCCCACTGCGCTGTGCTGCCGCTCCTCCTGAAAGGGGAAACGGGGTCTCGTGCTGTACCCGCATCCTCCCTGGCCGTGCCAGCGCTCTGTCCCGGGAGCAGCAGAGCTGGGCTGTGGGACGAGCTGCCAGCGTGCCAGGGTAATCCTGTTAGCCTCGTCAGGGCGAGAGGCGATCCACGGTGACAACGCTGCAAGATGCCACTAATCCACCCGCCCAGCACGCAGCACAAAGCAGAAGCTCCACGAGTCCCTGTGCTCCCAGGGAAGCTGCTCTTTGCTGTCATTGGCATTTTTATTTAAGGAGCCAGAGGGGATTTGGCAGTGGTGGAGCAAACCTGTAGCTCATCAACCCTCTCCTGGCACTGCCGGTGTCCATGGTTCCCTTCTCCACGGCAGTACCTCCACCCCTGGCATTTGCCTTCATCCTGGAGGGATGCCCTGCTGTGCCGTCGCCATGTCGCTGCCGAGAAAGCACGGTCCTGGGGACAAGTCCCAAGCCCAGCTGGGCTGGCAGCCCATTCCCGGAGGCTGCAGGGCTACAAGCACGCGCCTTTCGACCTG
>RSEF01000017.1:3672540-3691392 GCA_003993805.1 Himantopus leucocephalus
GAGCGATGCACAACCCAGCCCCGGCTTTTCAGGTCAGCACCTAAGGGCGGACCCTCCTCCCTGGGGACACGGTGGCTGTCCCAGCAAAGCACCCTCGCTGCCAGCGAGCCGGGAAGCTGCAGCACCACTTCCCCAGCCCAGCTTGGTCATCCTCCCCGCAGAGTCCCCATCCCAGCCGGTGTCCCAGCGGCGGGGCGAGCTCCAGCACAGCTGTGCCTCCAACACCACCTCTTGCTTCTCCTCCTTCCACCCACCGCGGCACGGGAGGAGAAAGGATCTGCAGAGGGAGGTGGGTGCCGGGCGGCAAGCCGAGGCCAAGCATTTTTCGGTGAACAGAGGGGGCCGTTGAGCATGGCGGCTGCCCGCCCTGCCAGCCCTGACTGCGCCAGTGTTCGCTGCGGGGCCGCAGCACAAAGCCTCTCTCTTCTGGGCGAGCGCGGAGCCATCTCCAGGGTTACCAGCCCGCTCCGAGGTGGGAGGACTGGAAGGTCCCCCCTCCTTCCCTGCTGCAGGGATGAAAAGCCTTCACCCCCATCGGCAGCTCGAGCTGCATGGCCTGACCCCCCTCACCAGCAGCAAAGGCAGATGCAAATGGCATCTCCCACCCAGGCGCTGCTGTCCTGGCCACCAGTTTGATGCTCAGCAAGGGCAATGTCCCCTTGTCACCACTGCCCACAGCAAAAGCTGATGTCCAGGAGCCCCCACTGGGGCAGAGAGCACCTGGGTGCTCCAACGTTGGGCTCACAGGCTGCCTCCTGCCACCATGTGGGACACCCCGTGCTGCCTCCAGCTCTGCTGTCCCCCAACGTGTCCCTTCCAAGGTGGTAGCAATGCCCAGGACCACTGGCAGCAGCCCTGAGCATCAGCTGCATGGCACAAGCCACCAACAGATCGACACAAGTCACCCCATCCCTCCAACGGCCATGGCCACCAACCTCCCATAACAAAGCTGTCGAGGCCTCAGAGTCTCATCCACGTCCAGAGAAAGCCCTGCATCGACTTATCCTTTGTGAAAGGTTTCTGAGCTCCTGGCGGAGAAACAACCTCTTCATCCAGAATCCGCAGAAAGTTTGACGAGGGTGAGTCAAACCCCGTGTCCTTCAGCCACCCCAAGCGCGCGCTGTGACCCCGCGGGCATCTCTCACAACCTGTTCTTCCTCACCGTTGCGGAGCACCCCAGACCCTCAGTGCAAGGGGAGGCTGCAGGGCCCCCTCTGGGGCACAGCGTGGTCCAGTGGTCCCCACCGCCATCTCGGAACCAAGCGTGATGCTCGCTGCCTTGGCCCATCTCCCTCCCTGCCTACAGCAACGCCCGTGCAGGCAGATGGGGCTGCACCCCTGCACCCCACCCCAGAGCTGTGACAACCCACCGGGAGGTGCCACGGGGCCCCCCCACAGCAACACCCCTCCACGCTGCCAGCCTTCGTCCCACCACTCGACCAGGGAAACGCCAGCCCTGGAACCACACAAGACATCTCAGCCACCAAGTCCTCCTCCAGGTGGGAGTTTCTCTGCCTGCAGTCTGGCCTAAATAACAAGGAGCGGCTCCCAGCGGTGCGATGACAGGGGTGAGCTCACCAGGGATGGGGCAAGACACACGTTGGCACAAGGGTTGGAGCCAGGGTTTCCCCTTGATGGAGGTACGGTTGAGAGGAAAGTTAAAAAATACCTTCAACAAGGCTCCTCCTGAAAGTTTGCTGCGCCCCTGTGGGATGGCAGAGCGAGGGCCTCTTTTGGGAAAGAGATTCGGAGAAAATTAAACACGGGTAAGGATGAACAAGGGTCTTAATAGTTCATTAAATTCCCAACTTCAATGAAGAAGTGAAGCGTCTTCAGAGAGCTGCTCCTCAAGTCGGGCTCGGCCCCAGCTGAGGCCGTGGCTCCTCCAACAACCGCGGCGGCAGCGCCGGCTCCCAGTGAAGCTCTCCAAAAAGCTTTTTTTCTGGCCCTAGCTATCTGCTGTCCCTGGCCTTCGGGGATGGCACTTTCCAAACCTGAGTCTCTTCTTCATTCTGACAAGAAATGCAATTTCAGTGAAAGCAGTTTAGCTCTCGAGGAACGAGGCAGGGAAGGTGGCTCCTGCCCGGCCGACCTGGCACAGAGCACGGAGGGAAAACCCGGATTAATTTGACAGTTATTCCTCCTCTCCCCGCTGCTGCAAGTCACCCTCTTCACCCAGATCCATCACAGCACTTAAGCGTAAGCTTAACTTCCAAGGATTGCATCTGGGTTTACGCTCTGCACGGATTTTATTCTCATTATCATCTGCTCAGCCGCCGAGGACGCCCTCCCTGGGCACGCGAGCACAGCTGGTGCAAGGAAGCAGTGAGAGGTGCCGAGGGTAGACCAAGGGTGGCCCGCCGTACCATGGCTGTCATCTTCTGGGGTGACCACTGTCCCAGAGCCGACCATGGAGGGGTGAGAAGCCACCTCCTGCAGCGCTGGTGGGACAGGTCAAGGTGGGGAGGTGGGTACAGGAGCAGCTCCGTACAGCAGAACTCATTCCTCTTCCCCCCTCTCCCTGGTCTTTAGACAAGCACAGAAATGCCATTACAAGAACATTAGCAGCTGCAGGATTAAACACTCTAATGGCAGAAAATGAGAGTGTAAAGACAGCGCAGATAACCTTAACTCAGCCCCCTTGCAGGCATGCATTTTGATTGCTGTTTATGTATAACACTTCAGCCCGAAGCTAAATTAGCTTGGGAGTTAACTGCCTCCTGCCCTGCTTGGTGCACGAGGCAAGCTGTGCCGCCACATGAAAAGAAATCGTATATTACATGGTTTTTGACCAAGTTATTAAACTACATACCTTAGAGAGATAGAACCTCATCTTATAAAAGTCTAAGTCAATAAAGACACTAGGATCCTCCAACAGCGAAAACAGCAGACGTGCACAAGAACAAACAAATATTACTTGATGTGCACAAAAGCTGCATGATATTAAATTGAACTATCGGAGAAAACGGCTGTTTTCATAAACACAAAGACACCCTCACCAAGGTTGGTCATCTCCTGATTTACATGCTCAGCTCCGCAACCTCCAAATCCCCTTAACAGGTTGCCTTTAAAAAATGGCTTTGCTTAAAAATGACTTTCATCTGTCTCCTGCCCGCAAGACCCCTGTCCTACCCGGACAGGAACACCATCTGTGGCTCTGGTGACAATCTAGCCCATTTGGAAGAAGATGGAAACCTTTTTTTTTTTTTTTTTTCCCCTCCTCCTGCCAATTTCCAGAAAAGACCCTTCACTACCACATCCCATTTGGTCCCTACAAGCCCGCGCCTCTTGCTTTGGGGGGGTGCCATCAACTGCGGATGCAAAGGAGAGAATTTCAATGGAGAAGTGCCTGATTTATAGATGGGAAAAAAAAAAAATCAACGCATTTGCACCTGCTAATCAAGGTAGCTATCCATCTCATTTATGCCACTGCTCCGGCAAGCCTGACAGCACAAAATCAGAGGCTGTTTTTTGCAGCATTTGGCCCTAAGGGACCGATTCTCCAGCAGGTCTCTTAAGCGATGCCCACAGAATGTGCAAGTGAAATCAGTTTTGTGCATACAAAGCAGGTAATTGTGCTCACAAATCAGAATTTGCATATGCCGCCGAAAACCGATGCTCTCATAAATGTTACCGGTGCTGGCAAGCGAGGCCAGCGAAAAAACAGCACTCCTGGATTTTATGCAGAGGTATCCCAGTGCGTGGTACGAGCGGTGGCACTGGCATCGCACTCCACATCCATCGAAAATACAGAAGGAAGTCCCAGGACACGACAAACCTTCCCTCTTCTCGCTTCAAGCAGCAAAGTCAGCACCTGCCAAGAGGATGGAGCGTTTTGGCTGAAATTCTGCAGCCGAGGACCGTGTCCTGAGCCCAGAGAGATACCTGTCCCATCCGACGTGGCGGCTGGGGCACGGCCACCGTGTAATATCTGCAGGGAGAAGATGCTCAGCAGCATCCATTTATTTATTTCATGTACAGTCATGTCAGACCGAACGGCTTGGCCGTTTCCAAGGCAGGGGGGAAGGAGAAAGATGACATTTTGCTCATGTGCAGATGTTGGTGCTCCCTCTGAAAAGCTCTGATGAGCTGGTGCTTTGCGATGCAGGTTTGAAATTTGTCAGGAGGGCAGCAATCATTTAATTAAAGAGTGAGTCACACGGCAAAGACACAAGGGAAGGCAAATTAAGGTCAGGCAAGCAAAATGTATTTTGGCATTTCCTAGTGTTTCAGAGCCTCAGTTTTCAGTGCGGATTATTATTCATACTGAAGTAGTACTTGGTGGCTGGAGTCATGAGTCAGCACATTGTACGCACAAATTTTATCTAAAACTGCAGCCCAAAAGAGGTCTTCAGTGCTGGGAAGGGGTAAGAGCTCATGTCTCACCAGACAGAGCATACGTGACCCGGGGGCCTCTCCCCAGATGTGCCAGGAGCCCGTGGCATTGCTGCTGAGGACGAGTCCTGCCCGCAGAGGTCTGCCTACACCGTGGCACAAGGATGCTTTGGGACAAGGCTGTATCCACGCTGCCACGGATGATGGCTCCAAGGGGAAGGCTGAAGTCAGATTAGTTGTAAATGCGCTGGAGGACCTCAAGGCTGTCCCTGCTGCTCCTCACAGGGGAAACCTTCAAGGCTTTCATCCTCCAGACAGGACAAACCTCGGTCCATCCTCTTCATGGATGCTTCGCCCAGCCCGAGAGGACAGAGGGCAGGGGAAACCCCCAGCACCCATCCCTTGGGATGCTCACAGAGATGATAAAATCCCTGACCTGAAAAGGTTGAAATCCAGGCAGGATTTATGTCCTATAGTAAAACCACAAGCTTGCCTCTCTCACGGTGATAAAAATAAATCACCCTTAAAAATAGAATGACATTAATAAAAATCAATCTAAAAATACATGCGGTGTGTCATGGGGTTACGGTCCGCTCCCAGCCTGGCACACAAATGTCTCTCACCAGCTAAAGGCTGCTCAATGGTGATGACCGTAAGTGGTGCCTGGGGCTATGTCCTGGGGCAGGGTGTCTGGTCGGTACTTCCAAAGGCCCAATTTTCAGGGGGTGGTCGCTCAGCTCTTGTGCAGTTTGGACCTCTTAAGGGGGTCTTAGATTTAGGCTCTGAAAATCAGCAGCCCCCCTGGTCAGCCCTGCTCTACCCCTGAGGATCCAACTGGCACAGGAGAAACAGGAGAAAACCTTTTGCTTTATCCACGTCCAAACTCCCAGGCTGGAGAGAGAGGGAAGAAGCCGAATGACAGATTTCAGGTGAGGAACCTGAAGGTTCAGGTCAAGTGCTGTTCTGCCCTCACCTCCCATCACGGGTACAGCAGGGAGGACGGGAACCAGGGATGGGAGCCGCAGAGAAGCTGGAGAGGTTAGGGTCCAGCGTGGTGCCGGAGCAGAGCACCTCCTGGGCTAACGAGCGTCACTGCCTTCCCTGCAAACAAGATCCGACACATCCTGCTCAAGCGTGGGGCATCCAGCGAGAGCGACAAGCTGCTCCGGCAAGCTGGGGACACGGGGGGAGCAGCAGCTGGGCCGGCACGGGAAAACAGCCGCTCCTCGCAGCAGAGGCCATGCGAGGATTAAACCAGCCCTGCTCGGTGCCAAGGACGGCGTGGGGTTGGCGAGCGGAGCCGCAGGGCTCTTCCAGCAGGGAAGTCACTCTGGCTCCATACGGTCTCCCCACGGTTTCTGCTGGAGGCAGAGTTTTTTCTCTCCTCCTCTGAACCAGGGGACAGCTGAACACATCTCCCCTCTCCCGCTGAGGTGGCTGCATTTCACCGATGCCTGAAACGATCCTTCTGCTCTGTGACATCTGGATGAGAAGAGCCTCCTCCTGCACCATCTCCATCTGCTGAGGTGGCTGCTGCCACCTCCCAGCCCTCCTTGGGACTGTAGGTGATGCCCAGGGCTCGTCTACACGGGGAATTCATCCAGCATAATTATTCTGCTGCAGCAATGCCTGCCAGTGCCTCCGTGCAGACAAGCCTTGAGGAACAGTACTAAGAAGAGATCATTGTCTTGACCAGGAAAATGTATTTTTGAGACCAAGTTCAGAGCTTGCATCTCAGCTGAGCAGGGAAGGGTGAGAAAAGGGTCACCCCTGCCAGCCCATGGGGGGTTCATGACTCTGAAGAATTCCTTATTATTAACATATTAACAGCACCGGTCCATGGCAGTGGGAGGCTTAGAAAAAGCCTTCTCCTCTGTGAGCCACCCCTCATCAAACCCCCTGGCAAAACCAGAAACCAACATCCCTACTCTTTAATTGCAGAGCACGCCAAGAGCAACGGGGGCACTTGTCTCCACACCACCATGACGGTGTCCCACCCGAGGCAAGGCACCGGGGAGCAGGAGCAACGCTCACCGCTGCAGAGGGCACAGCACACCCCACGTTATAAAAATCAGCCCAGTCCCCGAGCCACCGTCCCGTGCAAGGTCCTGTCACCCGCACCAGCTGAGATGTCACCTCCGGCGGGCCAGCCGTTGCCTGGGGTCACATACTTGTTTCCCACCCACGCAGACCCCACGCCTTCATTCACGAGTTGCACGTTTGCTGTCTCTGCATTCCACTGCACACTCCAGATCCCCATTTGTCACCCAGAAGCACAGAGGCCAGAAGGAAAGGTGACACTTCTCCTTTGCCCGGCCCCACATCTCAGTCCCAGCAGGGCTGGCTGCTGCTTCACAGGGGCGGCCGTCGCGTGCAAGCAGAACACGCTCAGCAAAAAACGTCATTTACAGATGAGGAAAGACAGCAGACTCCACAGCTCCATTAGGAACTATTGGAGATGTGACCTAGGTGACCATCAGGCAGGAGCACAAATGGGAAACGTGGTGGTCTGTGGTGGAATGGTCAGAAAAGAAAAGGGACGGAGATGGGGCAAGCTCACGAGTAGGTTTTCCAGACTGGACAGCACAACAGCACAACTTAAAAGCAGATAAACTCCACGTGCCTGCAGCTGCCACCCCAAAGAACCGATAGGTCCACCATTTCAAATCCCCATCCTTGTGCACACCTTCTTTCTACTTTGCTGATGGGGGTCAGCACTGTGTGACCCTGCTGGTACCTCTCGGTCCTCCGTGCCTAACACCAGGCTAATGCAGAGGTGAGCTGAGCGGGCATCGGAATACCCACAGACAAACCTTCTCCCTCGCATCTCCAAGCTTTCCAAGGTCTTCACTCTTCCCCGGCCTCCCTTACCTGTCTCTTGGTCGCACAGTTGTTCACAGGCATCAGTGGTCCTCTGTCCACAGAGGTCTCTCACCCAGGGGGACGTGGCATTGATCTGATAGTAGAGGGACAGCTTGGCTGGATTAAGCCAGTCGGAGATGTCCAAGTAGCTCCCCTCGCTCACAACGAAGCTGCTGCCTGGAGGGTGGGAAAAGAGTGAGTTAGGTGAGTGTAAAAAGAAAAAAGAAAAAAAAAAAACCACATGCATTTTGGCCCAATACCAGAACACTGTACTCTTCAGGAGGTGCTGCAATGCTGTGATCAGTAAAATAATACTGAGTTCACCACCACTCGGACGCAGAGAACTCCATTTGACCATTCCTCTCCATAGGAACGTGCCCCAACAAACGGTGCACCAGCTGGGACACCCCTCTGCCCAGACACTCCCCTCCCCCTACTCAGCACCACGAGACACTGGATTTGATTCCCAGATCTCTGCAGAAATAGGGACTGATATAACTATTCTGATCCGTCAGACCGGAGCGTCGCGTCCGCAGCTGATGCCGGAGGTGCCCGTGAGACGCCCGGGTGGGAGGCGCAGGGCGCGCAGGGGCAGCGGCAGCATGGGCTGTTCCCACGCCGCTCCTTTACCTGAAGGTGAGCGAATTGGCCCAACACACAACTTCTCGTCTGAGCCGTCTCGTGTCACAGACACTCCCTCGCCCTCTCCCTCCTGAGAGTTAGAAGAGAATTCCTGCCAAAACTCTTTTCTTACAAAATCTTACGTTTCTTTATTTTGTGAAATGTATTTTTCCCCACCGGCACCTGGGAATATGCATCATCTAATTAGCCAAATAGATTTTCAGTTCAGCCCAATCATTTCCTTATCTAACATCTGAGGCCCAGCATCGCTTGGGGGATTTTGCAGGCACAGAGGTCCTCATTAACTCTGATCTTCAATTACATTGATTATAAGACTGCCTCCATAACAGTGCCGCACAGATCAGAGGGGAGCCAAAAAACCTCTGCCATTAAGTGGTGTTTTGCAAAAGTTACCAGGGTAAAAGCCTCTAAAAACAGGGGAGAAGAAACCTTCAAAGGGGAGCGGGCAAGGGGAACTGCCGGGTAGCCCAGGAACCCCCAGGCATCCTCCCGCTAAGCGCCAGGACTTGCAAACACGAGCAAAATCTGCAACCGCTGTCTGAAGATTCAAATCCTTCTTAGCGATCACCTAAGGATGGCAGGTCTATAGATCCAGGGTGTATTTTCATGAAACTTTAGGGCTTGTATCTCTTAGTAGAGGGCTGGGACATTATTTATCTAAGCACTGCTTAAGATCTTAGCTCAAGGAAAGCCGAGAGATTAAAAATGCAGGACAAGAAAACCATAGCAGCGACCACCCCACAGGAACCTGCTTGAACGCAAACTCCTGATTTGCTTTTGAAGAGAATCACTGATGCTTTAGCCAGAAGGAGCCCTTCTAAACCTCATCCCGTGCCACATTATCCATGTAGAGGTTAAAAAAAGCAAAGCTTGAACTCAAGCACTCCAGTGAGCAACCGTGTTTTCAGGCACCCTGAGATCTCAGCACCACACAGACCTGGGCCCTAATTTCACATGAATTCAAATCTTCTACACTTACGTAGCTTATACACCAGAAACGTATTCACAGGCGCATCTCTACACTCAAAGCCAATGGAGGCTGCCAAGCTACNGCAGCTGCTCTGGAGACAGAGCAAGGCAGGAGCCCGCACCACCAAGGCTGCGGGATACAGCTCAATCAGACACACGGCAGCCCTAAATTGCCGGGTAAGCTCCAGAGCACCAGTGGAAAGCATCGAAACGCTGAGCACAAAGAAGTACCTTAGAGCCACGTAATTTTACTTCTAATTATCATTCTTTTTTCCATGCATATTTGAAGATAGCTTTCAATACCAATGATAACTATTGCCGGTTTATTTTACCAAACAGAAATGCATCATGAACCCATCGGGAGTGTTTGCTATTTACGTGTCTATGCAGTAACCTGTCAATCTTGCCTTCTTCCTTACTTCTGTAGTTGCTTAATAAAGAGCGAGCCTTGGGAAGCACGTAAGCACATTTTGAGGCTCAGCTACAGACAACTCCCTCCGCACCCAAAGACCGAAGAGCGAAACCACCAGCTCTCGATTAAATCCCTACTTAATGAACCCCACTTCTAGTTAAAATACAGCCAGCCTGAAAGGAACAGAAGCAAATCAGACATAAAATAGTCATATAATTAGTACTCATAAAGACGAAGGTGACTCGAGCTGGCAGAGCATCCTGGCCCAGGAGCTGCCACACGGAGGGGACCCTGTGGTCGGGGCGGGCGATGGAAGGGTGACCTCTGGAGCTCCCCACCAGCCCCAGGTGCTGAGCTCCTCCGGGAGGAGGAATCACATTCATAACCTCGCTGCTAAATTTTCACCTTCTTTGGATAACCCAGACCATTTGTTGCTGGTAGTATAAAAACCCCAAAACCACCTATTTATGGAAGCACCTCCTAAATCAACACCAAAATGCGGCTCCTGCCCAGGAGCCAATAACGCCTCTTTCAGCAGAAGGCTGATGTCTGCGTAAAACCCCAAACTTGGCCAGCTTGAAGGCGTTTGCAAATTGATCAAGCTTTGCCATTTTCTGTGCAGAGAAAGACCTTCCCAAATATAACACAACCTTAACTTCAAAATGAAAAGTCCTGGTATTTTCAAGATGAATTAACTTACTTTGATTTTAGTAAGTCTGATTGAGAAAACATCCTCAATATCAAAAGTTTTTAAAAAAAGCAGCAGTGAAAACATTTGAATCCCAAATCCCTGAATTCAACTTCAGTGTAAAATGGAGGCTTTTCTACTTCAGTCCAAGAAAAAGAAAAAACAAACCAAACCCACAAACCTGGGGAAATTAAAGGTTTTAGTTAATTGTAAACACTTTCCTTCCTTCCTAGGAGGGAGGGGACAACTTCCAGCAAGGAAACTTCCCACGTCTTTGAAGCTGAGTGTGTTGCAGCTCAGCTGGGTAAGATTTTTTAGAGATGTTCACAGACACTCTCACTGTCTTCACTCCCATTGAAAATACAAACAAACAAACATCCCAACCTTGATCCCTTTATAGCTTGCCTGGGAAAAAAATAACAGGAAAAGGCGTTTTGCAAATATTTTGAAAGCTAAAATTCTGAAGACTTCAAAGCTTTTTAACACAATTTTTCTCTTTATTTTCAAAGAATCCGCACATAGAAAACAGTTTTCAAAAGTCACCAGCACGCACTTATCAAAACCATCTTGAAAAGCCCAGAAAGGGCAGGTTGAGTATCAAACCCTTTTAGAAACTACTGAGAACAAATATTTTCTAAGCAGGAGCCATTTCAAACATCTTTTAGCTTGCTGGGAACATCAGCCAGGTTTGTTTTTACCAATGTGCAGTAGCTCACTGGAGGGAAATCAAGGAGAAGGGACGGGAGTTGATGGGGAACCTGAGGATCTCCCACCGCTGGGGCAGCGCGGGGAAGACCCTGGTCCCAACCACCCTCAGAAAACCTGCCTTGAGGACCTCAGACCCCACCAAAATGCCCCCACACCTGCACCCAGCTTGAAGCACACCTGCAGTCACTGCCTGTGGAGCCCAGGGAGCAGATCACAGAATGGTTGGGATTGGAAGGGACCTTAAAGACCATCTAGTTCCTGGGCAGGGACACCTCCCACCAGCCCAGGTTGCTCCAAGCCCCATCCAACCTGGCCTTGAACACCTCCAGGGATGGGGCAGCCACAGCTTCTCTGGGCAACCTGCGCCAGGGGCTCACCACCCTCACGGCAAAGAATTTCTTCCTAATATCTAATCTAAATCTCCCCTCTTCCAGTTTGAAGCTATTACCCCTATCCTATCACTACATGCCCTTGCAAAAAGTCCCTCTCCAGCTTTCTTGTAGACACTGGAAGGCTGCTATAAGGTCTCCCCAGAGAAACTCTCTGCAGACTCTTGGAGAGACCATCCACCCTTCTGTCCTCTGCTGCCAACCCCGTCCCCTCCCAGGTGTCCTCCTAGTCACAAGTTTTGAGCTTCTCACTCAAAAGCTTGGTGAAATCCCCCGTAAACAGAGACATTTAGGTCTCAGGGTAAAGCAAACATCAACCAAACAAGTGAATACAGCAACAAAATAGCAGCTCTCCACCCACCCACCACCACCTCCTCCCAGGAGCCCCCGTTGTAGGACAGGTCCCTCAAGCACTGTTGGCTTTACAAGAGTAGCATTGCAGTGCTGCGGAGAACATCAGTACACAACTACACAACCGCCTCCACGAGGTCCACCAGCACTTTGGGGGATTGATTTGTTTGGGTTTTTGCATGCATGTGTTTCCCTCCCCGNCCCCCCCCCCCCCCCCCAGGCCCTTCCTTCTCCAACGTTGATCAAAGCCAGATCAGTTAAGGCAGCATCAAAAGTTCATGTCTCTCATGCTGGGGTCTCCTTGAAAGTTCAGTGAAACTGCTTAAGCCTTGACAAAAGAGGCTTGAAGTTTTGACATTTCAAAAATCATTTTCCAGAACACAACAGGATAAAACAGCTCAGATGAGATATCTAACAAGGGAAAAGAACAAAGCAGCCAAAAGGCAGCCAAAAGGGTTTGGCTTTTCCTTTCTCTCTCTCTCTCTTGTTTTCAAGGGAAGAGATCAAAAAATAATTTTTGTGAAGAATTTCTATTTCTTCCTCCCTCCGCTCTTTTTGTCCTCTTTGGTCCATTCGCTGTATCTTGGCCAACGAAACTCCTTTTCATCTAAAATTAGTTTTTTTCTGTCAGAAAGCCATGGGAGGTCATACTACCGGTTGCTATTAATGTATCCATCCCTATACTATTGTACAATTATAATCCTGTTACAGAATATTTTTTTAAAATGCTAGAGGAAGGATTATCCCTCTTGTTCCATTCTATAGGTACAAAGAATAAACCTATTTGATTTCTTTAGATATCTTTTTTTTTTTTTCTTTGTTAAACTTGAAAGAACATTTCCCAAAGAGACAACTCCTCCCCTATCAGCTCTTTCCATTGATCCGCTCTCACTCTCCTGTCCTGGTCCCAGCGAATGAAAGCTTCTGCTCTTTACGTTTCTTTCAGAAAATGCAGAAACCCAGCCCTTGGGTTTCCAGGACACCCATTTACTGACCTACGCAAGCAGACCGGGCTTGGTGCAGGATCACGCCCACAGACCAACGCGATGCTCAGCTTTACCACCCCACTCCTACTCAGCACAAAATTCAGTAACTTTGCAATAATTTAAATTCTTCAAAGTGGAACTCTTAATTTTTTATTCTAAATTTAAACCCGGGATAGCGTCACACCGGGATAAAATTCAACGTATCCACTTCATCTTGTTTTTCAAATGGTTTCTCTCTTGAACGAGATGAAATGTCTAACCAGAAAGTTATGATAGCAAGTTTTTAAAACAACAAAAGCCTATAGACATGCCTTTCGTTTACTCTTCCATCAACCGAAGCGCATGCAGTTTGTATCGCGCACAGAGCTTGACTCAAGGATGTATTTTCAGCACACGAACTACAGCCCACACGCGGGCTGCTCACGCCAGCGCTCCCCAACCCGCTGACGATCGAACCCAGAGACCCCCAGCCCTTAGAAACGCCGTCAATCCTGCCAGAGCTTTTTCGCTCTGGCAAAGCAGAAGCAAATTAGCGATACAAATCTGTATGTAATTACAGCTCAGACTAGAAGCATCTTTCCCGTGGGAGGAGCAGGGTTACATTTTAATTGTTAAATTGCACTTTCTTGATAATTCTGACAGACTCTTTCTTGGGGTTTTCTTGGCAGTCAGTCTTGACTTCGCCAGGGCTGAACCTCTGACAAGCAGCGCATGGATTTAACTTTATTCAGCAGGTGATGACTTGGCCAGCTTTTCCCAAACCCAAGCGAGATGGCATCTTCCCACCCCTGCCTTGTGGTCAAGCTCACGCTGCAATGAGCTCTCCCATGGCATTATTAGACAATATAATTGCGCAGGCGTTAGTAACAGCACATCTCCATCCTCAGTAGGCGTCTGGGCCAGCAATGGCTGCGACGGAAATCAGACTCCTAAAGAAAAGCTTCTCCTTAATGCTCCGTATCTCCCAACTCCCACGCTCCAGCCCGGGGCTTTTTCTCAGTGATGCTCTCGAGATGTTGGACTAGGGTTCGGGGAAATCCAGCCAAAATCTAATCACATCACAGAGTATATGACGGATGAGTTATGATAAGCTTTAAAAAAACATAAAGGGTGTGCGAATGGAGATTTTTCAGCCAGCACCAAGACCAAAAGCCCTCCCAGGCCAGCGGAAAACACAACCAAGAGGCAGCACGCACAAAGTTAATGTGCCATGGGATGGAGGCAAGCTACCACCCACTCACCGAGAGACTGCACATCGGCAACGCTCCTTGTTGGCAGAACAATAACGTGAAGTAGCACCTTCCCAGCTACGCAGCCTCCAAAAATCCTCGCTGCATTGCTGCATCGCTGCTGCTGCAGGTATCCCATAAGTTCTGGTTCAAGAGCCAGCCCGACCCGCCACCATGCTGCAAGCAGGCAGGGTCTCATCCTGCAGATGCAGGAGCCAGCGTTGGCATCCCTCCATCTAGGAAGGGAGCAGGTTAGTTGGTCAAAGGCTGCAGCCTTCCCTCACCATCCCTCCCAAACTAGAGGGTAAGTGGTGTTGGTAGAAGCTCAGCAGGCACTGGGAGATGCCACCTCCCCAGCGATGGGCGCATCCTGCCTCTCTCAGGATGCAACAACTCCCAGCTCTGAATGGGCCCCCGCTGACACCATACAAATATCGACACCAATCCCCCCCGCTTGGCTCCCATGAATCCTGCAAAGGAGAAAGGACGAGGCGTTTGCCTTCCCTTGAAAACCGAGCTGTCCCGGCCGGGGGAGCCAGGCCGGTGCGGGGAAGAGCCCAGTGCGGGATCACAAGCCTGTCAAAGGCACGATAAAAACATGATGTACTTCAGCCTCCAGAATCTTATTAGTTCTTTATGCAAAGAGCGTTCGCACCGTAAAACCGTCTTGGAATCCCTTTGATCCACGCTGATACAGTTTATAAATTGATGTTAATATTTAGAGTTCATGTCTGGTAATGCTGCAGCCATTTGCTCACATTTTCTTGCCAGCCAAACAGGCGCGGGAACAGGAGGGAGCGGTAATGCAGACACGGAGGTGACCCGGTGATTAAGAGGGGATGGAATTAAATGCAATCTGTGAAGCTGCCCCCCCAAACACAGCCACCTTACCAGAAACACGCGGGGTGCGGGGCAGCCAGAACTGGCACCGAGTCTGCAAAGGGAAAGCATCGCTTCTGCCGAAGCCCTGACCCAGGTCTCCGTGCAGCAAAACAGACACCTCTGCAGCGGAACGACTCCAGGGGGAGAAAGCAGCACACGAAAAACCTGATTTCAAGCCAGCAAATTCCCTCTACTGATTTCAGATGGGGCTGGGACCAGCTGGAGAGCATGGGGCACCCCAATGGCAGCATCCCTCTGAAAACTCCGAGAGGTACCTTTGAGATCAGATCCCTTTCTCCATCCTTCTGGTATAAACCTGGGGTGCTTCGTGTGTAAATCAAAGAGCTTTTCTTTCCTGTAAAAAGGTACGGGGAGGCAGCCGGGCCCCCACCTCCCGCTGCTCATTTCTCTGCGGCCGCATGCGCAGCACGTGCTGAGCGCCTGAGGACACAAACTAATGCCTGGTCACCTCTGAGGGCTGCAGGAGATTGAGCAGGAGATGTCAAAAGCAAACAATTTAAAGCAACACATTTAATTAAAACCAAAATGAGAAGTTGTTGCGAGTCCAACAATTGCAAATTGCTGAGTGCCGGCAATCTTTAGGGAAAATTAACACAAGCTGCTAATAGCAGCATCCAATTCCACCAGCGTCTTGGAGGAAAGAGTGGTGGGGGGAAGGTAGGAAATAATCTTCAGATGAAACAATTACTGATCAGCTGCGTGACAACCACAGAACATCATCGTTCAGACGGGCAGATGCATGAAGCTTAAAAGGGAAAAAGAAAAAACAAAAAAGAAGCAGCCGCAAAGAGCTTCCTCCAACTCTACCATCTCGTCAGACACGCAAACCCAACACATGCTCGAGTCGCAATTCCACCTCCCGCTGCTCTCCCGGGCTTTGCGCGGGGTGGGAGTGGGTTAGCTCTGCTCCCCCCGTTGCCTGCAGGGCAATGCCCGTCCCGCGGGAAGGCGGTGGCGGTGGCAGGAGGGCTGCCGCAGACAGCGGGGGGCTCGGGGCTGACGGGACCGCTGCTCCTCACCGCCAGGAAGCAGCCAGCCCCCAGCCCAGCGAGGCTGCGGACAGAGGGATCACCACATCTCCTCTGGCACGTATCTCAGAAGAGGAGGGATGGAGGGTGTGAATGCCCTGAGATGTCTTTGACGTGACAGAAACCTGCTTTTATGCCCTTTACTTTATTCCTACTTATAAAACGAAGCCCTACAAGCCCCCAGCTAAATGTAGCTCTTGCTCCCTGCTGTACGCACCGGAGGATCTCACCTACCTCTCCCACTAAAGTATCCAGATACAAACATCCACCCACACCATATATAACCTCTTCGCAGGCTGTAAAAATAGGAAGCTTTAATTGATACCATATTTCAAACTGTTGTGCAGCAAGGACATACTCCAGGCTGAGTCCTCCAGGGTATCTTTCTCCGGCCCTGCCTTCCCTGCCAGCCGCTCCCATTGCTGTAGCTCTACTTTTTGAATGATTACTTACAAGAAAGGAAGAAAAAAAAAAAAAAAAAANTTTGAATGTAGCGAGCTGAGTGGCTCACATATTCATAAGCGGTTTTATTGCTCAGATGGAGGAGCTCTCTTTCCTTTCTTCCCCCCTTTGACACTGCTAAGGGTCCTCTAAATAACGCTCTGCGTTTCCATATCCTCATAAAAGCCATCACGAGTGCTTCTATAAACCCGAGTCATCTCCGAAATCAGAACAGTGCCTTCTACCCAGCGCGGGCTGACGCTGCCCCAAAAGACGATGCCCTGGAGCCGCAGAAGGGAGGGGAGGATGCTCCCCTCTTTGCATCCTAAGAGATTTAGAGGCAGGGACTCATTCCTCAGAGGCCGGTGGCCCCCAGCCTGCCCCTGCCAGCCACGGCAGCTTCTGCCAGCCCTCCCCGGGGTTTGGCCGCCCCACGAAACGAAGGCAGAGCAGCTGTACAAACCGGGCAGTGATTGCTCAGAGGGGAGAGGAGCCGGCGGGGGGGGAACCCCATCAAACGAACAAAAGGAAGAAAACAAACCGAAAGAGAGAAATAAGGTCAATAGAGACAGGCTGGTTATTAACACTGCTGCTTGGAATATATTCTCCCAGCTTTTGCTGCCAGTTGGCTTCTGGTCCCAGTCCTTCCCCTCCCCATTCCCATCCTGAGACTCCAGCGGGTTCGGGAGCTTCTTTCTCTAACGCCGTTGCTGGCTGCAGAGGGGGAAAGCTGCTTTCCTCCGAGGCTGGAGACATTTGGTGGGGCTTTTTCCTCCCTCCTTTTCCCGACTTGGCTTTGGCTCCTGGCGCGCCGGAGCCGGCTGGCATCTATTTAAAGTTTCCTTCGAAGACGAGTTTGCATCTGCTAGGAGAGGGATTTCTTTCAGCCTCTGTCTTTGTTTGGCTTTTCCTGCAGAGGTGTTGGTAGCTGCTCCGCTTTAAGATTTTCCTTGGCTACCGGCATCTATTGGAACACCGCATTGCAAAAAAGGAACGAGAGGGCACCCTTCTCCCGCACGGGAACGTCTCCAGTGAATGCACCATCCCTGCCTAATCATCATGCGAAATACAACAGAGAGGAGCGTAGGGAAGCAGGGTATTGAAGTGCACGGCAGCATTTACGAGACACGGTGCGCACCCTCAGGCGCCACGTGAGAGGCTGGTTTCACACTGATCAAAGCTCCCAGCCTTGGCCCGGCCAAAGCCATCAGCTCTGCTGACGAGGGGACGCCCACGCCAACCCCCCGGTGCACTCGGGGAAAAAGCAGGTTGAAATCCACCCGGGAGCTCACCAGGGAGGAGCGAGCCCCCTCTTTTCCATCCGCGTTAAGACTCCGGGTGCCAAGCCTCTGCAAACGCAGCCAGCCACGTTCTTCCCGGGCATCATTAAAACCTCCCAACCCCTCTCAGTTCTGTAATGTCTTTAAATGTTTTATAATATTTTGCTGCCGGTTGGGTGCTGCCTTGGGATTTGGTGTTATTCAAAAAGAAGGGACAACTTTAAGAGCTTTTCTCTTCCCAGGCAAGGGACTCTGCCATTGCATAAAATGATGAGACTTCAGTAAAAGTGATAGCCACTGCAAAACGTCTTGGCTGCTTCTATGTGAAGAATTTGACTGTTTCTCATAAAAAATATTAAAAAAGTTTTTGCAGTTTGTAATTATATTTTACAGTTTCATTACAAAGCTCATTTTAATTCTTCTCCAAACCGTTTTTACCAGTCCTCTTGCCACTTTCTCTTTAGAAAAGTCATTAAGTCGGGACTGGAGATCATCCCATTTCCCCCAGTTTCAAGGATATTAATCTGTTTTATTGGTATTTCATTGTCATTTCCATTCGAGTGTTCTCTGTATTTGCATAATTTGCATTGCCACCCCCTTCCCGGTGACAAGCACAGGCTCAGCTTTTCACTTTCATTCTACAGAGTCAAACCGCCTTGTGTTTTATTTTCTTTTTCGAGGACACGCTGTCTTCCTGGGCCAGGTCCGCGGGCGGGGAGCAGGATGCTGGGGTCCCATCTCCATCACTGCCTTCCTGGCTGACCTTCAGCAAGTACCAAAACCAGCTGTGAACTCCCAGTCCGAGCGATGACCTGCCCAGTGCCCATCTCAAAGGGACAAGAGTTGACCCCAGAGCAGCCTCATTTCTCAGTTTCAGTTCTCCAGCTACTCAGAATAATGATCCGGGAAGACTTCAGAATATTTATGTGCAGCCTGGACAACCCTTAAAGCTTTTTAGAAACAGGTCAAGGCCCAGACAAGTCCCTTGTTTCAAGTTATGCCTTTTTCATGTCTCCACTGATGTTCAGTTCCTCCAACCTGAGACCACAAAGTAGATGCTCTCCTCCTCACTTCTTTAAGGACCAACCTTTGACCCCAGGACAGCCTACGTACCTGGAGGTCAGGCTGCAATTTCCAGAGTCAGCAGCTAAGGAGCATCCTCAGGGATCAGAGCAGAGGGGGCCTCGCACGTCAGCGTGGGGGCATCGACCCACTGCACACAACACCCATCCCACAAGGTTCGTTAGGTGCAGGCATAGCAGTGGGGTTAACGAGGCAGCGAGGGTCAGCGGTGGGGCTGGGGAGAGCGCATGCTGTCGGTGCTGCAGTGCAGGTAACGTCCTACGAATGCACATCACGGCCACGAAGAAACCACTCTTAGCAGGGCTGAATCCCACTCCAATCACGCTGGGGACTCCCTCCCCGCCACGGCGTGATGGTTTAAGCCCTTCTCCATCACCCCACGCTGCTGCTGTGCCGCTGCACGTCTTTAACCATCTACCTCTCCCCAAAATATTAATCCCCCCAGGAGCTGCGCTCCATCCCAGGCCCCAAAGCGGGGGGCTGTACAGGAGCTGACTGCCCCAGGACGCCCCAGCAGCTGGTGATGCACCGGCTCATTGCAGCATG
>RSEF01000017.1:3691492-3702997 GCA_003993805.1 Himantopus leucocephalus
ACGCTCACTGCACATTATAAAGAAAAGGTCAGTGAAACACAACAAACGCGAGGAGCCCAGTTGGAGAAAGCAATAAATAGTGACAGCAGCCCTCGTCTAATTTTTCAAAGCATCTCTGCCTTTGCTCAAACCCTAGTGATTTCACTCCGTGCTGCTGCGAGCGGCTGGGACAAGCAGCTTGGCTGCTGCAGGACAGGAGGACGTCTGTCTATACAGGCTCCCAGGGCTCGCCAGCGAGTTTGGAGGAAAACAGGAATATCCACCAGATGCAATTATTATTATTATTATTATTAGTAGTAAAATAATAATAATAAAATAATAATAATAATAATAATAATAATAATAATAATAATAATAATAATAATAATACGCAATTGAGATTTCTGCCTCAGGCTCGCAGATGTGCTTTGCTCCTCTGGGAAGGGGGATCCCTGCAGCCGGGGCAATTCCCAAAGAGAGGGACCCCCATGTCCCAAACACACCCGGTGGGACAGTGGCATCCGAGTCCCCGGAGGGTCTTACCATCCGCGATGAAGTGCTCGGGTACATGAAGCGTCACCTTGACGGTCAGCGGGCAGGAGAGCTGGGAGCCGCACACCATGGCCACGATGCAGGAGCTGACCGCGATCAGGGTCAGCGCCGTCTTGTTGACGGGGCTCTTCATCGAACCTGGAAGGCAGAGAGAAGGGTGGGTGGCCAAAAGACAAAGCTGTCCCAGGGGTTTGCTCGGCCTCCCCCCTTCCCTGCATGGATGCAGGAGAGCCCCAAGCCCGGGGAAGGGCAGGCATTGAAAAGAAAGACATCAGCTCAGTAGCACTGGAAGAGCTCCTGAGGTCTGCAAACCCCATCGTTCCCATCCCGCCTTGTTTGGCTGGAGTTTTAATATTCATGCTGTTTCACTTACTGAGTTACATTTGTCTTGCAGACTGTATTTTCCTAAAGAAGGGAGAAAACCTGCTCAGAGCCCTGTACAGACCCTCCCCCTGGGAAGCCCCATCCCCAGAGCTGTTCACCGCCCCTGCCAGGCTGCCCTGCCAAAGCCACCATCACTTCTCGTCAGCCTTGGTTTATCTGGCAAATCTTGCCAAGTCAAAAAAAAAAATAAAAAATAATCAAGCCAAATCCAAGGGCTGCCTCAATCATGACATCATTTACTTTCCCTTAACACCAGGAGAAATCTACACCTGTAGATGTTATATAGCACCAATGAGTGTTAATTATTTACACAAATATATATAAATATTCAGTCATCGCAGGGGGACTACACCGAACAACAAAGCGAGCTACAGAGCCAGCCGTTTTTGACAGGCAGGAGATATTACAAAACAAGCTTTATTTTGTCAAGCGCAGAAGCACACGGCATCTCCCACAAAGCAGCTCAGTATTTTCCCACACATGAAAGCTGAAGCAGGCACCAGGGCGAAGGGATGCCTGCACCGAGGAATAACCCCAGGAGGCTGGAGGGATCCCATCACCCCACAGCTCCGCTCAGATCTGCACACTCGGCCAGGCTTGGTCGGCAGCTTCAATGTGATTTAGATTTTTTCTGAAGCATTAGGTGAAAGCCAACAAGCCAACGAGGAGCTCCAGCATCCGCAGGTCTAGAGAGGCCGGCAGCAGGTACAAACCCGCTGGGAAACCTTCACGGAGCAGTGCCGCGTTAGGATGACTGAATCCCTCTCAGCTACAGTTGGGTGGGAGAGAGTAACCCCCAAACTCCGCAGGGAAGGGGGTGAAGCTGGGCAATACAGAGTCATCGGGAGAGACCTGGCTGCCCTGGGAAATTTGGATGCTCTTGTTGGGCGCATGCAAACACGTGTCCAGATGAGACACTCTGCACTGATGGAGATGACCAGGAGAAACTGTCCCCTGGCCACCGCTACCCCATCAACAGGTCTCCACTGCCCGACAAGGCAGCAGCCCTGGAGACCATGGCTTGGGGCACCACTGGTCCCCTGCCCGCCCAGCCCCTCCAGCGCCGGGGGCTGTCCCACCGCTGCTCCAGCTGCACCGCATCCCCCATGGCCACCTAGCCCGACACCTCGCACCAGCGCTCGGCTTTGCTCGAAGCTAATGACAGCCACCGCGCAGAGCAGCTAGTTCCCTTCTCCAGTGCTTGGGACACCGATTAAACCCCACCTGGGGAGGCACGGCAATGCCAAGGAGAGGGCACAGCCCGGCAATTAACCCCAGTCGCTGCACAGTCTATCACGGTGCGGCTGAGACGACGGAGCTCCTGGCAGACCTGACCGCGTCCCTGCTCAGGATTCAGGTGAGGACAACCAATTTATTTTTGGAAGCCAATCCATCCTCTCCCTCCCTTGCTCCCTGGCCCTCGCCATTCTCATCAGCAAAGCGAGATTTAAAAAGCATCAGGTTGAAAATTGAACGGGAAATACATCCAGCAAGTTAGCACTCGCACACCCTGTAATTTGACCGAAGCCGCTGTTAGAGATGCTGGTGCCAGGGCAGGCATCGCGCGCCCGGGCTGAGCCCAGGGCACAACCTGCATTTCCCAGGCAGGGCAGCACGCCCCACCGAAGCATCCCTTGCCGCAGGATGGAGCCTGCACAGCGGATGCTCCAGCCAGCATTTGCAGGACAGAAGTGGCTGATCTGTTGGAAAACACCCCCATCACTGCGACCAACAGGAGTATGCAAATTGATTATTTATGAAGCATCTTTTACGTTCTTTATGCATGCACCATCTAAACAGCCTTCTCACCCCTATTTCGCAGCTTTATCACCGAACTCCTGTGCCCTTCACCTTGCAATCCCCTTTTTTTCTTCCCGATCTGCATTCATATCATCAGCATAAGTTAGCACCTCCTTGGGAGGCAAACTCATCCTCTCGCTGGGCATACTGTGCCTGCCACAAACCCTGTGTTTGGTTGGAGTTACTACACGAATACAAAAAGAAAAAAAGAGGAGGAGGAAAAAAAAAAAGCAAAAAGAAGGAAAAAAGCCTCCATCAGGATAATTGGACACAGCCCAGTATACAATAGACCAGAGAACACTGGATTTTACCATTATAAATCACCTTTCAATCCAGGGTCTTAAAGTGCTTTGCAAACATTAAATCACAAATCCCTTCTGAGTTAGACAAGTATTATCCCCTTTTCATAAAAAGCCCGAATCACAGGTACGATGGCAGCTTTCACCATCCTGCAGCTGAAGTGGAGCTGGAGGAATTAGGATCCGGGAGCTCCCATCTCTATCGGTCCACGTAGCTTCTTCTTTCCCCGTGACTAAGAGGAGAGGGGCACAGGAGCTTGAAACAGCGCAAAGCCCATTACAGCTCAATGAGTCTGCGCTTGGCTGCCCAAGGAAAGGGACAATGTGCTACAAGTCTCTCATAACTACCTTCCCCGCTCCCCTACCTCCCGCTCCCCGCTCGTTTCCATCACGGCGCTAATTATTGAACTCTAGAACTGCCTGACGTTGGCTTTGACCAAGTGAACCAAAACAACTGGTCTTCTGCTTGAGCAGAAATTGGATTTCCAACTCAGCTCTTTATTGCTCACGGCCAGTTTGCTGCCAGGTTTGATGAGAGGCTGTTGGAAAAGCAGATCCTTCCCTCCTTCTTTAAAGAGAGGGACATGGCTCCTGTTCTCCATTCCATTGCCTGCTCTTCAGACCACTGATGCTCCAGCAGAAGCGCTCCTGTGCTGCATTTAAACCCTTGTCTGGAGGTAAAGAGCTTCATGCCAGGCCTCTAAAACCACAGGCAAATGTATTCTTAGCGAGCCACTGCTAACCAAACCAACCTCAACAGCTTCACTGGGGCTTCACGCGCCCGGTCAAGAGGTGAGACAAAATGACCAATTCCTCCCTCGGCCTGGGGAGGGGATCCAAACTCAGCTCGGTAACTCGGGCAGCACCACATAAGCCATGACACCGCAGACGGGAGCTCTACCTGGCTGAAACCTGCTCTTTCCCTCCTCTCCCCTTGTCAACTCCAGACTTTCAGGGAGATGTCTGAAGTGCAGATTTGCAAATCCATGATCACCAAACAAGTCAGTACCAACCTCCTTCACCAAAAGGAGGAAGCTTGGGGGGAAGGCGAGACCTTCATGGATGGCTGATGGGACTCAGGAGCCCCGAGAGCCATCAGCACCCAACGCAAGTCTTTGTTTGGGTCTTGTGGGGTCCAAAAAGCACAAGAGGAAGGTGGTGACCAGGCATTGCTGAGACCAAACTCACTCTCCAGATTCGTCTGCCCTACTAAATCCTTCATATATTGAAGATGACTTCTCTATATTTTTAATTAAACAGGTTTCTGGTGCATTTTGGATGGTTGCAGTGGAGTGAGTGGGCACCAAAGTGCTCAGCTGGGCTGTCCTGGGGGGAAAGCGACGGCCCGCTGGGGCTCCCAGAGGAGGCAGAGCCAGGGAGCCTGCGCCTGAGGAGCGGGCAGAGCAGTGGGCAGGACACACAATGAGGATGAAGAATAAGAAGAAATGACTTCTTCCCTAATGGGGAGAAATAACCTCTCCCCCCAGCCTGCGAGAGCAAAGGAGAGAGAAGTAGAAAGGAAAGGCAAACTGCACCGTTTTAAGGCAGAGTTGTACCTGAGATGCTTCCTGCTAGCGATCCAATTAACGGCAGCTTAATTAGACTGGAAGACAAGAGGAGTAGCCAGGGCTGTGGTCAGAGGGGCTCCTGCCACCACCACCTTTCCCACCTAGGATTTTTTCCCCGTTAACACCGGTGCCAATTAGCCTGGCTCCGGCCTGCCGGAGAAGATGCGGGTCCCTCTGCCGACAGCTCAGAAACAGCTTGCAAAGCACCACGTTCCCCTGAAGATTTTGCACCTGCTGCAAGATGAAGATAAATTCAAAGCCACTGGTGTAAACACTCTGCAAACAGCCCCTCCAAATGCACCGTGTCTCCTTTGAAATATCATTTCCTTGCGCAGCTAATTACCCACTGCTTTGTACGCTTTCCCTTGCCCACCTAAAGGACAAGGGGGGGAAAAAACCCAACAAAACTCTGAGCTCATTTCTTTTTAATGTTGGCAGTGCTGCCTAAATTTAAGGTGGTGGTGGTGGGGGAAAGGTATGTTCAGAACACGTATGGATTTACGAGCAACACAAATATCCCGCGCTCTTGGTAATACGATGTTTCTAAATCAGGCTCATAAATACATGCTCAGGAGATTAGTCTATAAAAAAAAATAAACTTTAATTACCCCATCTTTATCAGCACACAGCCCATGGTGTTAGCCATATGTGGGTGTTAAACACCAAGTGCTTTGCAATCTTCCCCGCCCCCCCCGGAGATAATAGCATAATACAGAATGTTTGGCGGCTACTCGGATATTAAAATGTATTTCTACCACCCGAGGAAGACGGGGCTGAGGAAACCGAGCGGGAGAACGGCGAGTGCCTGAACTGCTTAGCAACGCCGCCGTGCCGTGCCGCATGCACAAGTGCCCGGCGCGGGGTGAGCAGCTCCCACTGCCCCCCCCCGGGGAGCAGCGAGCACACCGCAGCCCGTCTCGCATCCCCGGCATCCCCACGCCGCTCCCAACGCCCGCCGCCGCTGCTGTTGGCATGTCAGAGGAGCTGGGCGCTCCTAATCATCCTGCTTTATGTTCCAGCAGAGGCTCATTAATACGGTACAACAGCGTTTCCAGGACACCCTCACACACAGAAACATCTCAAGGTGTTTTACAAGCGGGAGATCATGTCGAATCAAATCAAACGCCAATTAAGACGAGCAGCGGTGTTGGCAGGCGGCTCTTGCCACAAAGCACCCCCACGCCATGGAGCAGCGCTGCCCATCTCCCCTCCCTGCCCCGCACTGGGACCTCCCCACCCCTTCCATGTTGGGATGGTGCCGCTTTCTCCAGCACACCAGACACACGGATGGCATGGGATGGCATGGGATGGCATGGGATGGCATGGGATGGCATGGTGCACCCTCCTTCCAGCCAGACACAGTTCTGCCGCACCATGGTCCCCACCAAGCCCTCATGGACCACGCTGCCCCAGAGCCACCTCCCTCAGAAGGGGATGGACATTGACGCAACGAACCCCCCAGGCAGCATCTGAGCAGCGGGGTGAGCGCACGAGCAAGCATTTCATTGCATACCCTCTCTACAACGCCTGGCCTCGGCTCCTCCTCCAGCAGGCACCTTCTCCATCGCTGCCTTGGACAAATCCCAAGGGAAGATGCTCACATCTACAGTCTGGATGTGGGTGCGGGTTTGGGCACAGGGCTGTCTCCAGCCTCATCCCCAGAGACAGCAGGATGGGGATCAGCCCCGAAATTGTGGCTTTGCTCCCCCTGCGCTGGGGGAGACCCTTCTTACCTCCAAGAAGGCAGAGAGGGCGCACACAAGAAGGGACGGTGGGGGGAAGCGAGGAGGAAAGACGGCTGCGTTGTGCAGCAGAAGGGTGAGATCAGACGCTTCTGGATTTATAGAGGATTTGATCTTGCGAAGCGCACGCTGAATCAGATTAATACTATTAACATTTATGAATTACCCACTAGCAATTAGCCAAGGCCTCCTCCAGTATGGCACGGGGGGCTGCAAAAAAGCGGAGGTCAAGGGGTTTGGCGGCTGAGCTCTGGTGTGCACCGCAGCCTGCACCGCTCGCCCCGGCGAGCTCTCGCGCTCCTCCAGCAGCCCGAGCCTCGGCTCTTTACGTGCTCCTGGAGTTTTAATGCCTCATATACTGAATAAATGTATTTACTTCCTATTTATACAGTTGCCAGTGGTGCTCCCCCTTTGCTCGAAAACACTATGCCTGCAGCTCGCAGGGAGATGCCGCCAGCAAATTTCAATCATGAGAAGAAGAAGGAGGAGAAGGAGGAGGAGGAGGAGGAAGAGGGGAAGTGGAGGGAAAGGAAAAGCCCCGAAGGGGCAAGGAAGGCGCAGTGGAAGGGAGGGGGAAAATGAGAAGACCAAGTTGGCACAGGTGGAGATACTGGTCTTTGCTGAGCCACCAACTCCATCACCACCAGCATTATTACCTCCAGCCCCATCACCACCAGGGTCACCACCTCCAGCCCCGTCACCACCAGGGTCACCACCTCCAGCCCCGTCGCCATGGGCAGGTTGTCCTGCCCGCATTGTCTCAGACCTGCCCTGGCACAGCAAAGTGGGCAGAATTTGTGCAAACCCAATTTGCTCTCCTGGCGCTGTTACATTTTTTGCATTTCTCTGGGCATGGACAATTAAAATCAATGAAGTCAGTTTTGCTTTCATGTTCTCCGTGCTGAATCAGTTGAGATAAAATCATATTAAAGAAACAGTTACATATTTAAAGGCAGACATTGCCTGCACTGGAATTTTCTTTCATACAAATCAATGGAAACACTTCTGGAATTAAGGACTGATTTTTTTTGCTTTAAACTCCAAATGAGTCCCAATTTTACAATATACAAACACAAAGGCAAATCTAAGTGGAAGGCTTCATTTTAAGGAGGAGGGAAAGCAATTTTCAATACAGTGCAATGAAAACATTATTCCTACAGGAAAAAGAGAGAAAAAAAAAAAGTAATCATTATCTATGAAATAGCTCGTGTTGAGTCACGGCCCAGGGAGGATTGTGCTTGGCGAGCAAAGAGCTGGCCAGACAGCTAAATTGATTTCGGAGCCCGGGAGAGAGAGGTGATGGAGGCCAGGCTGCCGGGGAGGGCTCAGGACCCGGCAGGAGATGCCCATCGCTGCTGGACCTTCACCGTGCTGCCCATCCAGGCCCTGCCTGCTCGCCCACCGCCACCGCGCTGGCAGAGCCGGGCTGCTGCCTGGGATCTGGGAATTGGGCTGGGAGCCCCAAAGCCAGGCATGGAAAAAAAAAANAAAAAAAAAAAAAAACAAAAAACCAAAACCCTTCTGTCCCCTCCCTCTGTTATTTTTGGAATAGATGCAAAATGACCCAACAGGGCAAAAATAAAAATCTCTGCCCTTCAACAGCCCCCCAGGGTTGGGGCACATCCCCCTCCCTGCCTCAGTTTCCCCCGCAGCCAAGCGCCGCGCACGGACGAGCTTCACCAGCACGGCGTGACGCCCACCGCCCTTCTGTCTCCTCCTCCTGCTCCCGCCAGGGACAAATCCATCGCGTCACGGGCGCGCCGAGCATCATCGGCACCGAAACGCATCTTCATTTCCCAGCCGGCGCTAACCCACGCCCTCCTCCCGCCCGCATCCAGCGCCGTGTTTATGTTCCACTTCCTGGGAAACAAGAGACTCGTTACCATGCGGAGGGCGACAGCAGAGCGATTAGTGAAATTTGTTACCCACATGCTCTGAACAAAATTAAATTAAAAGTGCTGCTTTGCTGTCAAGATAAGGGCCAAGCCGGAGAGATAATTTTTCACTCTCAAACACTCAATTACTCGCTGAGGCTGTATCAGATACAATCAAAAAATAAATAAATAAATAGAAAGACCCACACTGCCTCCAGGAACAGATGTAAAAGCCGTTATCTCTAGCGCAGTCCAGGGAAGTTAAAGAGCCTGAGGCTGTCGTGGCACCACGACCGCTTTAATTGCGGATCCCTCTGCTCCCCGGCTCACGCTTCCCGCAGCAGCCCCTCTCCCCGAGAGCTCTGTACCCCCGGCACAGGCAGGAGCGTGACTGCACCCCCATACCCACCGGGGATTTACGGGACCAAGGAGGCGTCTGGAGCAACCTCAGCCCACCTTCCCCGCGCAGACCGGGATGGAGAGGGGCTCTGGGCGGGTTTGATGTGCTGATGCAGCGCCAGCTTTGCTCTGCTCTGCGAGAAAAATAAGCCATCATGCAAAAGCACCGCGTTCGTGTGCTTGCTGGGAGAACAGCATCCGCGACAGAGCCTCCGAGAGCAGAGGAAAGTTGGAAATAGAGCGTCCCTCATGGGCACACAGGGGTCTGTGCAGGGACAGGGGGGCAGCTGGGGGGGTGGCTGCACCCCGCTGCTCTGGGAGGTAAAGACAAGACGGGTGTCACGAAGGTATCTCATCCCCAGAGATTTGGGGATGTCCAGGTCAGTTGGGAGCCTGGTTGTCCCCTCTGGGCTGCTCTTCCCTGGGCTCATGGAGAGCAGCGTGGCTCCACGTGCCACGAACCAGCACTGACCCATCCGTCTGTCCCTGCAGCGAGCGGCTGTGTGTCCCCTGCCTGGGGAAGCCGAGGCACGGCCAGCTGCGCCGCGGGCTGACCGCAGGAGGAGAGGACAGGTTCCCTGAGCACGGACAGACCCCTTTACTCCCTCTTGCAACCCAAATCAACATGCTCGCTTCATCGCCTTGTGCTTCCCTTGTGTTTCCCGACGGCGTCTCCCCCAGTTTGGAAGGGCTGCCGGGACAGCGAGCCAGCGCCGGCGCAGACCCCACGGGGTATCGATTCCTCGAGGAGCGCGGCAGAGACGGGGCGACATGCTGCCCGCAGCGTTCGCTCAGCCCCGGCGGGGCCGGGGACACCGGCAGAGCACGGAGAGCAGTACCCAAACTTCATTCTGCATTTCGTTTAGTTCCCCATGAAATAATAAGTGTCTGCTGCCTCCGGAGACAGGAGAGGATCAAAGCGAAGCTTCTTCATATGTAACAGACTCCGAATACCTAATATTCCTTTATAAAAGGCCTTGTTTTAAACACCAAATACAGAGGCAGATCAAAGCTCAGCTTCTCATTTCTCTAACAGCCCTCAGAAGACTTCGCCAGCCAGCAAGGCATACACATGCGCGCACACACACGCGGCTGACACCAATCCAAGGTACATAATTGGACTCTGCTAATTTGTCTAAACCATCACCGCGTGCTATGGAAACAGCCGGGTGTCTTGTTCACGGAGACCTCAGCCAAGGAGCATCCCAAAACCACGTCCTGCCTTCCCTGGGGTGCTGGGGAGCTCTCCTGGGATGGCAGCATTTTGCTGGGATGGAACAAAAGGAATGCATGAAGACAGGGTGGGATATATTTCCCACTCCTCTTTTAACAGGCGATGCCGAGAGGGGTGAAGCCATCCCAGACCTGAGCGTGGAGGAGCGGGCTCGGGGTGGTCCAGCTCGGGCTGAAGCAGATGCCAGAGCGTGCCCGAAGAGCAGCAGCCAGCCGAGCATGCTCGATGAGAGACCCCAGCCGGGGCACTGTGCTGGGCGCCCTCCAGCGCATCTCGACCATCACAGTGTCAACAGCATCGCTTTGCGCTTGCACCCAGCGCTCCGCTTTGTATCCAGGTTTCCAGCAGCTCTCCATCCCTGACCTTCTCGCCTGATGGGGGGAGCGAGACCAGCCCCAACCCCAGCCCCAGGGGCTCGGACACAGGACCCCGGCCGCTCCCAGGGGCTCAAACAGCAGCCGGCTGCAGGAGGGGCCAGAGGCTCTCTGGCTCTCCAAGACGAATGGGGTCGGGATGCTCAGCCCCTCGCAGGATCTCCGCATGATGCCGTCGCTTTCCCTGCCTCAGTTTCCCCTAACCCAGGCTGCTGCACAGCACCTGCCCTGCAGACCCGATGCGGTGCTGATTTACTCTTCATTTACCCCATACAAACCTTCTCCTAGAAGAGGCTCTGAAAGAGCAGGAACGTTTCTGTGTTACAGAGCAGCTGCTCCGGGGCCGGCAGCAGCAGAGGGAGGTGGGGGATGCTCGCTCACGCCTCCCCCCTCCCCACCAGTGAGCCGGAGGCGGGGGGGGGGCTCATTAGACTCACCAAGTCCTTGGGACCAGCCCACCGCTGCAGGGAGCCTGGTATGGCCTTGGAGTTACGATGCTGCTTCTTTTGCTCCCCCTATTCCATCTTTCCCTCTATCTGAATAGCCACCGGGCAGGCTCTGCCCGCGACCCGGGGAGCTCGGGGCTGCAAATCAGAGCTGGAGCTGAATATATTTTGCCGGGCAAGAGGCAAGCACCACTCCAGAGCAAGGGGGATGGAGCGGGAGCGATGGACCGTGCAAGCGAGGTTTGTGCAGGGCGCTCTGCATCCCTGGTTTGGGGGGTTTTTTTTGCTACTAATATTTGCTCTCGAACTCAGAGTGGGACCTGACTGAACACATCCCACGCCGCTCAGGAGAAGAAAGGAACTGAGTAGGTATCAAAGCTTGATATCGCCCGTGATGGGCAGCTGGGGATGTGGATTAGCATCTCTGCAAGCCTGGCAGGTTCTCTCCGGCAGAGACTTAGAGCGCTGGTGAAAGGTGCGATGACTGACAGCCCTGGGGACAGGAGCCCTCTGTGTATCACAGCCCGCACGTGAGGAGGTTCCCACGCTTCCCCATTCTCCCAGGGGAGTGGGAAAGGGGAGAGCTACCCTCACAGCAAGCAGAGCCCTGGAGTGCACAAACCTGTTATGAACAGGTTGCAAGAAAACCTCATTTCTGGAAAACCTCGTGGAGTCAGTAAGGAGGGTCAGCAGGAAGGAGCAAAGCAGCCACCCCCAGCCCCAGCTGAGGGTCCCTCCAGCCTCCCAGCGCGGAGCCCCGCGCAGCCTGACAGCCACTCTCAGCACTCGTTTCACTTGGAAAAGTGGGACCTTAAGTCCCAATTCCAGCTCCCCTGGAGCCAGCCGTCAGCGCT